>OU427020.1:11280000-11840314 GCA_911387925.2 Bombus hypnorum | reverse complement strand
TTCGTCGATTTTGACGAAAAATGACCGTAATTTCCCTCCCGATTGAGATATTTCGACGTTTAAGCGCTCATTTTACTCCATTCTACACGACAAATGTAATGCACAACCGTTTCAGCGTCGAAACAAGCCCCACAGCTCGCAAATCGCGATGATTTCGTCGATTCTGACGAAAAATGACCGTAATTTCCCTCCCGATTGAGATATTTCGACGTTTAAGCGCTCATTTTACCCCATTTTACACGCCAAATGTACTGCACAACCGTATCAGCGTCGAAACCAGCCCCACAGCTCGCAAATCGCGATGATTTCGTCGATTCTGACGAAAATGACCGTAATTTCCCTCCCGATTGAGATCTTTCGACGTTTTAGCGCACAGTTTACTCCATTTTACACGACAAATGTAATGCACAACCGTTTCAGCGTCGAAACAAGCCCCACAGATCGCAAATCGCGATGATTTCGTCGATTCTGAAGAAAAATGTCCGTAATTTCCCTCCCGATTGAGATAGTTCGACATTTAAGCTCTCATTTTACTCCACTTTACACGCCAAATGTAATGCACAACCGTTTCAGTGTCGAAACAAGCCCCACAGTTCGCAAATCGCGAGGATTTCGTCGATTCTGACGAAAAATGACCCTAATCTCCCTCCCGATTGAGATATTTCGACGTTTAAGCGCTCATTTTACTCCATTTTACACGACAAATGTAATGCACAACCGCTTCAGCGTCGAAACAAGCCCCACAGCTCGCAAATCGGGATGATTTCGTCGATTCTGACGAAAAATGACCGTAATTTCCCTCCCGATTGAGATATTTCGTCGTTTTTGCGCACAGTTTACTCCGTTTTACACGACATATGTAATGCACAACAGTTTCAGCGTCGAAACAAGCTCCACAGATCGCAAATCGCGATGATTTCGCCGATTTTCATGAAAAATGACCGTAATTTCCCTCCCGATTGAGATATTTCGACGTTTAGGCTTTCATTTCACTCCATTTTACACGCCAAATGTAATGCACGCCCGTTTCAGCGTCGAAACAAGCGCAGCAGCTCGGAAATCGCAATGATCTCTTCGATTTTGGTGAAAACTAGCTGTCACATCCCTCATGATTGAGGTATTTCGACGTTTAAGCGCTCATTTTACTCCATTTTACGCGCCAAATGTAATGCATGTCCGTTTCAGCGTCGAAACAGGCGCAACAGCTCGGAAATCGCGATAATCTCGCCGAATTTGACAAAAACTAACCGTCATTTCCTTCCCGGTTGAGATATTTCGACGTTTAAGAGCTCATTTTACCCCGTTTTACGCGTCAAATGTAAGGCACGCCCGCTTCAGTGTCGAAACAAGCGCAGCAGCTCGCAAATCGCTACGATTTCGTCGATTTTGACGAAAACTAAGCGTTATTTCCTTCCCGATGGAGATATTACAATGTTTAAGCGCTCATTTCACTCCATTTTACGCTCCAAATATAATGCACGTCCGTTTCAGCGTCGCAACAGGCGCAACAGCTCGGAAATCGCGATAGTCTCGCCGAATTTGTCAAAAACTAACCGTCATTTCCTTCCCGGTTGAGATATTTCGACGTTTAAGAGCTCATTTTACCCCGTTTTACGCGCCAAATGTAATGCACGCGCGTCTCAGCGCCGAAACAAGCGCAACAATTCGGAAATCGCTACGATTTCGTCGATTTTGACGGAAACTAAGCGTTATTTCCATACCGATCTAGATATTTCGACGTTTAAGCGCTCATTTTTCTCCACTTGACGCGCCAAATGTAATGCACGGCCGTTTCATCGTCGAAACAAGCGCAGCAGCTCGCAAATCGTGACTACTTTATCGATTTTGACGAAGATTAAGCGTTATTTCCTTCCCCTTTGAGATATTTCGACGTTTAAGTGTTACGTTCTGTTATGGTTCGATTCGATCGTGTTATGCCGTCCGTGTAAATCTAGTCTAAATCAAGATAAATTTTTTTTTATTATTATATTTTTTTTTAATTATTATTATTAGCTCAAGTTTAATCGGAAGGGGAAAATTGAAATGGTATGATTGTTTATGAAATATTAATCGAGATGTCCGATTAATATGGTAGTTGCTGCCACCAGAAATAGTCTAAGGACTATTTCAAAGAATATTCTTTTATTATTATTATTTCTTTAAGTTGGGAGTGTTAGTGTGTGATGGGTATCGTTCGTGTATCCTGTCTTTTGAATTCCCAGTCTGGAAGTGCCCCCGTAAGCACCTTCTTGGCTGCAGGAAAACAAATCTTTGTACCTTTGTCTGTCGTGTCTTTGAATTCCCAGTCTGGAAGTGCCCCCGTAAGCACCTTCTTGGCTGCAGGAAAACAAATCTTTGTACCTTTGTCTGTCGTGTCTTTGAATTCCCAGTCTGGAAGTGCCCCGTAAGCACCTTCTTGGCTGCAGGAAAACAAATCTTTGTACCTTTGTCTGTCGTCTCTTTTGGATTCCCAGTCTGGAAGTGCCTCTGTAAGCACCCTCTTGACTGTAGGAAAACAAACCTTGTACACTTGTCTGTCGTAGGGTTTGAACTTGGTGCGGGTTTATTATCTACTAACTCGTGTTTAATGGGTAGCGTTAACTTACGTTTGATGCAACTGGCAAACGAATTCCACTTTTCGGCTAACCTGCTATGCGCAGGAATACTGGCACGGGAGAGGATTAAAGATATTAGGAATACAAATTTGGCAACGTATTTATTTCGTCTAACAGAATTATGTTGATTTAAGTATATTATAATTTATTCGTTTCTTTAATTGATTGAAGGTATTACAATATCGTCAATAAGTATCGTCGGATGCAAATGTAGATATATTATATGGCGGTGTACAATAAATATGAATAAATAAATACTCGAGTTTTAACAGGATAAATTTTACAAATGTTGAGTAGGATAATATTTACTTGTGTCAATAAGATCGATGACAAACGCTATTCGCAGTGTTAGGAAATTGGTGAACTTGAGGGTGAAAAACTAGGTGGTGAACCTTCGCGATTTAATTCTAATTCTTGTCGATGCCTCCTCTCTTCCCTTTTTATTTCTGCAGCAATTAATCGTTTGTACCAACGTTCGGCTCGCTTTTTGCTGAGGTGACTTTTATCTTTTCTATTCTTTCTTGATTTCGTCATAGAATTATAATTCGTTCTTGACAACAAGTAAAGTCGTAAATGAGAAAATGATTATTTTATTTGGTAACTGAGTTCACTGTAGACGATCAGTGTGGCTTCGTAGGCCTCGCCCAAGGATGAGCAATCTGCTAACGGTGGAAAGAGGAAAACGAAATCCTTAGATGTTTTCTGTGTTGAAAACACCGTAACTACTGGTTGATACAGCGAACAATTGTAAACAAAATAGATCGAAAGCTGATTGAGTTTATTCCAAACAATTCATTAAATGTTGAGCAAGAACGTTTATCTCAATTTTGTACTTGTATTCTCTGTAAACAATCCGTGTGGCTTCGTAGGCCTCGCCCAAGGATGAGCAATCTGCTAACGGTGAAAAGAGGAAAACGAAAACCATAGATGTTTCCAATGATTGGAAACACCGTGATCACTGGTTGATACAGAGTATTCGAATGAAATTTTATGTGAGTTATTTACTTGGTACTTCTTTCTGTCAACTATAGCTTGCCGATGGGTACTTTCGTTTGAAGACAATTTTGTTCAATTAAAAGAAGAAAAGAAAAAAGGAAGAGGGTGTACAATTTCGAATCTCCTACCTTGTTTAACTTGTGGAAACAGTCAGGTGCGCGTATGGTTTGGCGATAGATCGGTTTTAACAATTAAATTTTGTTTCGCGATTAACTACTCGATGTTTCGAACTTAATTAACAATCTTGTTAAACGGAATTACAATATGTACTAAATCGTTTCTTTGACGTCGACGGATCGACTTGTGAATGAATAAAAGAATAAATGAATCTCAAGTTAATGCCGAGCTTTAAGTGCAATACTCTTACAATACTCTTTAAGTTAAACTTACTGTTTCCAATAAAAACTGAACTGAACTCGATTCTAAAAACTAACTCTAAGTACCACTGCCAAATAAAAACTGAACTGAAAACTAACTCGATTATAAATACAATAAAACTGAACCACAACTAACTCTTTATTGAGTACTGAATCTCTATTTATATTCTTCCTAATTGTCACGTGACCGATTATTTCTCTATAATTGTACCATTACTACGTGACAATTTGTGAATATCGTAACTACCTATTTCCGTTGAAGTTCTCGTTTTCTTGATTATCTCACCCTTTTTTGGGACACATGGAACTTGCTGAAATTTCGTCTTCTTGATCATCACATCCGTTTTTGGAACACAGGAAGTTTACTGAATTTTCGCCTTCTTAATTTCTCGCGTTATGCTTGATATTAATGACATGCGAGGTGCTTGAAAGAATGTAGATATTGCAGTAGGTCGTATTTTGCTGATGCTGCGTCTGCGATCTTTCCATGGCCTTCGTTACTGATACCCGTGGAATGTGCCGGGCGCGTGGCTGCTTGCCATTGTTGAGGTTGCATTTTATGTATCCGCTGATCGTCTTGCTAATGTCAATGAATCGTACAAGGTGTGTGGCGTCTTAGTGCTTGCCGAGTCTTTGCACCTGTTGTATGCTCTATTTCTTATGTTTCCCAAAGTTATTGTGAGTTCAAGGACAAGTTTTAATACGTCATTCTATAAGAGGTGGTGCGGGGTGGTAGTTTCTATTTGTTGATTTGCTTGGCGAGTTTTGGGTTAGTTTTCCTTTTTATAAAATGTTTGTTCGTAGCAATAAGTGATTTTTGATATTGCTTAATGTTTGTATGATCTGTAGTGTTAATTTTGTTTGTTGTGTTTTCATATTTTCAGGTTGAGTCATGGTACTGACATGTCTGGAGTTGTAGAGGTATGTATTAATTTGATTTATGTCGGTTTCATCTTATTTCATGTTGTTGTCCTTTCAATTTCCAGTATTCTTGCGTTACGTTGTATTGATCATTATCTTATTCCTTCTTCGTTACGATCTTCCTTTTTTTATTATCATTTATTAAATATTTATTTCTTCATTGAAAATATGATTTATTTTGTACCGCATAAAGGTATTATATGCACGTGTTGATTATTTAAAATGGCCGCCTGTGAATGTCTCTGGTATGTGGCGACATTACATTAATGCGAAATTATTTGTGACTTTATTTTAATAATTGACGTATAATTGCAATGGGAATAATATTATTTTGCATTTATTTAATGTACATAGATATTGCGTGTATTCGGTGCGCATGTGTAAACGTTTTCCTATATTCATAACAATCCAAGATGGCCGCTCGTGAATGTTTCTAGTCGATGTGCACGTGCAAGACCTATGCTATGTTCATGGCAGTCCAAGATGGCCGCTCGTGGATGTCTCTAGTAATGCGTCCTTAATTTGTTTAATATTGAAATAATTATTCGCCCGTCGCTTAGTTTCCTCTATTTTAGCGCAGTTAGAAATTTCTAGTGACAATGGTGTTGTTTGTGTAATCATTATAACGTTTATATGCTGTGTGTTGTTTTAATGTAATTACATGTGGATAGTGTTATTGTTAAATTTTATAATTTATCAATAACACTGTTTTATTGTTGTGTTTCGAATAGTTTGTTTTTATAGAGTGTTCACTTAATTAATTTAATACTAATACGTGCATAGTGTGTTATTACCAATTCTACTGCGTAACATAACCTTATTTCTCTACGCCAGACTTAATACAATTATACTATAATAACTTAGTACAATATAATAATTTCTTATCTTAATCGCGTTTATCGTTGATACTCGGTCTTGATTAATTTCTAACCTATTCTTATATTATTGGCTATTTTCTGTTTCTTTGTTATGAAGCTGTCGTTACCTTGTCCGTGTAATTTGTCGCCCTTACATAGAATTTTGGAGCTAATCTGTACATTGTTAGTTAAAATCTTTATTGTTTATAGGTTCTACAATTCTAATCCTTCAACGTTGAGTCCTTTACTCGGAACGGTTACATGGTGTGCGTTTGGTATCTTTTGGTTCTTCACTACATTTGCAACACTTATTATGACTACTTTTACCTATCCTAGCATTGTAAGTATATATATATAGATATATGTAGAACACTATAATTTATAAATATCTGTATAGTAGGTTAATCTATCCACTATCTTGTTTACTAAGTCCGCTTCGTTAGCGTTGGATTATTTGTTATGATGTCATAAATTTTCTTTGTTTTTCAGTTTCCTGCTGCCGTCTTGACTGTTTCGGCAATGTCTGGTTCAGTATTCTATAAGTACTCGCTTAACTTTGGTAATGGGCTTCTTGTAATTGCGTCGGCTTTAATGTATATCTTCCAATGTGAGCAACGAGCTTCTTCCTATTGTCAATTTTTATTCCAAGATGGTTTATAACATTCATCCCCTTTTTTTTTAGGTTATGATTGGTTACCTCGGTATTTATTACCTTTGATATTTTCATACCGTCGTAAATTATGTTTTGCGAAGATGGACCCGCAGCAAATCCTCGTGGAACTCCTGCGTGTATACTTCCTTCTTCGATGACTGGTTGCATATGGACATTGTTAACTTATAAGGTACCCTTTTGTTTGCTAAGCCCATTACGTTAGTTTATTTAAGATATTGTGAATCTTTAACACTATTATTTTCTTCTATACATATATATATATATTGAAGCAATTGAGGTTAGTTTATCCATTCGTTGACAGTTCTATACTATGTTCTACGGGGTTGATTTACAACTTGTTTCTGCGAAACTCCTGTATGTACGTTTCCTTTTACGATGATTAATTGTGCACTAGGTGCCTTTAACTTTCACTGCTTTTAATTATTTTATTGAATTAACATGTTGTTTATTTAAATGATGGTTAGAACACACACATAATACTTTTCCTTTTTCTTTTACGTTTCTACTATCTGCATGATTTGATAAGCACTGTCACACTTCCTTTGGTTTAGGCACAATATTGTTTGTATCGGAACGATTGGAGTTAATTCTTACATTTGTTTCAGCTGGCTGTCATACATTATGTTCTACGGATATGGACACATAACCTGTCTACGCACATACACTTCCTTCTACGATGAGTAATTGTTCACGAGGTATTTATCACTTCCACTGTTTTGTAATTATTTTATTGAATTACACATTTTATAT
This sequence comes from Bombus hypnorum, assembly GCA_911387925.2. Taxonomy (NCBI): domain Eukaryota; kingdom Metazoa; phylum Arthropoda; class Insecta; order Hymenoptera; family Apidae; genus Bombus; species Bombus hypnorum. The sequence goes on along the minus strand of OU427020.1, from coordinate 11,833,125 downwards.
TTAATGGTTAGAACGCACATAATAATTTTCTTTTTCCTTTTAGGTTATCACCATTTGCAGTATTCGACAAGCAGTGTTGTTCCTTATACGACCGTACTACGTTGTCTATTGAAATCGTTCTCGTGGTCTGTTTCGATTATGTGTTAGTTTTAACTTGTTCAAGTGTACTGTTCGTGGAATTCCTTTTACTTCCATCTTGACGTTTCGTGTGTGGTTTCTGACAATTGTGCCTGGTTTATCGAAGTGTGTTAATATGCCTAGGTGTTTCATACATTTTATATCTGGTTGTATATAAGATATATTTTGTTTATTGTGGTTTTGTGTGTCCATATTTGCTATATATTAAATTGTTTGATATTTCATATTTGTTATAAAAATGTGTATTCCTATCGTTCCATTCCTTATTCATGACATTATTGTGAGATTTGATTAAATTGCCGAATTGTAGGTTATCCTGATTATGTCGTGATTTATTAATTAATTTGCGAGTCACTTTTGGTTAATTGGTTCTTCATACTTTATCCTTAGTCGAATTATGAAATTATAGGTTATGTTGTACTCTTTATATTTACTATTTCGTTAGAGTACCGATTTTTATTTTATTATCTGTTGTTTGCCCTCGTATAGTAATTTTCTATATATAATTAATTTTTTATTAAAAAATTTCCATTTTCATTGTACCGTGCGTTCGTTTTGAATATTCGAATTGTCACTCGTATTATTTGTATATTATGGTTTTCCGTTTTTCGTTACGGCGCGTGCGTAGCGCGGGACGTGACAACTTTATACCACATAACGTTATGTTATATGACGCAATACGTTATAACGTTATACCACGAAACGTTATGTTATATAACGTAATACCTTATAACGTTACACTCTATAACGTAGTACGTTATAACGTTATACCTTATAATGTATGTTATATAACATAATACGTTATAACTTTATACAATATAACGTAATACGTTATAACGTTATAATTTGTAACGTAATACGTTATGACGTTATACCACACAACGTTATGATATATAACGTAATGCGTTATAACTTTATACCTTATAACGTATACTTACCTGGCGCAGAGGTTACCGTGATCAAGAAGGCGGTTCCTCCAGGGCGAGGCTTAACCATTGTACTACGGTTAGGCTGACACTTGCGAATACCCCTAATGTGGGTATCTCGGGCGTATAAGTTTTGATAATACGTTATAACACTATACCGTATAACGTTACGTTATATAACGTAATACGTTATAACGTTATACTATAAAACGTAATTTTTTATAACGTTGTACCATGTAACGTTATGTTATATAACGTAATGCGTTATAACGTTATACTATATAACGAAGTACGTTATAACGTTACACCTTATAACGTATGTTATATAACGTAATGCGTTATTACGTTATTCTATAAAACGTAATACGTTATAACGTTATACCTTATAACGTAATCCTTTATAACTTTATACTATATAACATAATACGTTATAACGTTATACCTTATAACGTAATACTTTGTAACTTTATACTATATAACGTAATACGTTATAACGTTATACCTTCTAACGTAATATGTTATATCGTTATACCATATAACGTTATGTTATATAACGTAATGCGGTATAACGTTATACTGGAGAACATAATACTTTATAACGTTATACCATATAACGTTATGTTATATATCGTTATGCTTTATAACGGCATATTATATGACGTTATATGTTATATCGTTCTGCTATAAAACGTAATTGTTTATAATGTTATACCATATAACGTTATGTTATATAACGTAATGCGATACAACGTTATGCTATGAAACGTAATTGTTTATAACGTTATACCATATAACGTTATGTTATATAACGTAATACGTTATAACGTTATACAACATATCTTAATACGTTATAACGCTATACCATATAACGCATTACGCTATAACGTTATAATATATCGTTATGTTATATAACGTAATGTGTTTTATCGTTATACTATATAACGTAATACGTTATAACGTTATACCGTATGATCTTAGGTTACATGACGAAATACGTTACAGCGATATACTATATAACGTAATACGTTATAAGGTTATACCATATAACGTTAGGTTATATAGCGAAATACGTTACAGCGTTATACTATATAACGTAATAAGTTGTGGCGTTATACCATATAACGTAATACGTTATATCGCTATACCATATATCGTTATGTTATATAACGTGATACGATATAACGTATTACGCCTTAACTTTATACCATATAAGGTTATGTTATATAACGTAATGCGTTATAACGTTATACTATCTAACGTAATTCGTTATAGCGTTATACCATATAACGTAATGCGTTATATCGCTATACCATATATCGTTATGTTATATAACGGAATACGTTATAACGTTATCGCATATAAAGTTATGTTATACAACGTAATACGTTATGAGGTTATACAATATAACGTATTACGTTATACCATATAACGTTAGGTTATATAACGTTATACGTTATAACGTTATACGTTATAAGGTTATACTACATAACGTAATACGTTATAACGTTATACTTTATAACGTAATACGTTATAACGTTATACCATATAACGTTATGTTATATAACGTAATAAGTATTAACGTTATACCACAAAACGTTATGTTATATAACGTAATGCGTTATAACGTTATACTATATAACGTAATACGTTATAACGTTATACCTTATAACGTATGTTATATAACGTAATACGTTATAACTTTATACTATATAACTTAATACGTTATAACGTTATAATTTATAACGTAATACGTTATGACGTTATACCAGATAACGTTATGATATATAACGTAATGCGTTATAACGTTATACCTTATAACGTAATACGTTATAACATTATACCGTATAACGTTACGTTATATAACGTAATACGTTATAACGTTATACTATAAAAGGTAATTTTTTATGACGTTGTACCATGTAACGTTATGTTATATAATGTAATGCGTTATAACGTTATACTATATAACGAAGTACGTTATAACGTTACACCTTATAACGTATGTTATGGAACGTAATGCGTTATTACGTTATTCTGTAAAACGTAATACGTTATAACGTTATACCTTATAACGTATGTTATATAACGTAATACGTTATAACGTTATACCTTATAACTTAATACTTTATAACTTTATACTATATAACATAATACGTTATAACGTTATACCTTATAACGTAATACTTTGTAAATTTATACTATATAACGTAATACGTTATAACGTTATACCTTCTAACGTAATACGTTATATCGTTACACCATATAACGTTATGTTATATAACGTAATGCGTTATAACGTTATACTGGAGAACGTAATACGTTATAACGTTATACCATATACCGTATTCCGCTATAACGTTATACCATATAACGTATTACGCTGTAACGTTATACTATATAACGTTATGTTATATAACGTAATGCGTTCTAACTCTATACTTTATAACGTAATTCGTTATAACGTTTTACCTTATAACGTAATACGTTATAACTTGATGCCATACAGCATATATATATATGTCGGGTTTACATTAGAATTAGAGTTAGGGGCGTGAAACGAATCTTCGTTTGGATTATACATGTCGATATGCAATAGGGAAGACATTGACTAGTGCGAGTACGATTATCATAGAACTGGACAAGTAACCGCTGTAACTAGTTACTCGAGAAACTAATGACAATGATCCTAGGTTCCATAACGAATCCGCGGTCGACGGGATGATAGATTAACGTGCTCGCAAATTCTAAGTCGGACTCTTTGTTAAAACGTGAAACATCCACCGAGCGTACAGACTCTAAGTAACTCGCTAATACGACCTCACGAGAGAATGACTCTCCGTCGCGATGATGCTGCAGTGGAAAGCTATGATGGGGTGTGTCTGTGGCGGCATAGGCCACGGAACTTTCTTACTGCTCTGGATACAAAGCGCTACGCCGTCAAAGCAAAACACCGACGGGCCCAATGCGTCATCGATATCCTCACGCTCTTGTCGCCGAATTCTGGGAAGAGCATACACGTGCCAGCCGCGGCGGCACATCTAATGAATGCACGCTAGTGGGGGATATCGATGGGCAACGAAGGGAAGAATCCGTGCGAGCCGGAACAAAAGGACAGGCAGTCCGGCTTGAGCCGTGAAATAAATAACTCCTGAGTACATTGCATAACAACGCGTCGTTTGAACTTTGAGTGTTTATTGTTACTTGTTAATCGTTACTAGTTATTGGTTGATCGCATATGTTACTTGTAATTTGTTGACTTTATTTGTTAATTAGTTCTTAATAAACTATTGTTAGTTAAACTTCTGTGTATTCCTTACGCACCTATCGCGCATATCACCTCAAATTGGTGACTACCGACGTGATATATAGTGAAAGAGGTGACCGTGATAGTGCTATCGTTTCTTTCGACCACCGATTTTGAGTGCACCGCGACGATGGAAAATAATACTCAGGGAACTTTAGCCAGCCAAGTGATCAGCATGTCTCCACTGCTGCCCACGAACACGGCGGCATGGTTCGCCCTTCTGGAGAGACAATTCGGGGCAACGCGGATTACGGAGTACAACATAAAGTACGTGACGCTAGCATTATGCCTAAATGATCAACAGCTTCAGGACGTCGAAGACCTGATGACGAACCCCTCAGAGACCGGACGCTACGAGAAATTGAAACACGCGTTCATTCGCATATTATCCGATACGGACGCGACCCGGATAAAGAAGCTGGTGGAAAGCGAAGAGATGGGAGATAGAAAGCCATCTCAGTTTTACCAACATTTAAAGAAACTCTCCAGCCCCTCCACGCCCGACGATTTTACCCTCACGCTGTGGAGGAACCGATTACCCGCCCGCATCAGGCGTATCCTCGCCGCAGTCGACGACTCGGATACAGAAAGATTATTGCGGCAAGCGGATTTGATCGCTGAAGATTTCAAAGAAGATTATCAGCGCACCGCCCGAATAACACCTGTAGGGGACCCTCCAGCGCAAATCGCTGGAACATACGAACCGATGTCCGCCGCAATCAACGTGTTGAGCGAGCGAATGTCACAGTTGCAGGCACAGATAGACGCATTGAGTATCACTAATCATCGTCGACCACGACCACGATCACGCTCGCGCTCGCGATACCACCGTCGTTCGCGCTCCCGAGATCCGCATCTTCGTTACGGACAAGAAACCGAAGATCTCTTTCCTTGTAGGCACCGGCGCCGACATCAGCGTATATCCCCGCAGCAAAATACATAGGCACGTCAAGAAAAACGCGTACGAGCTGTTCGCGGCCAACGGGACGCGCATCGCAACGTATGGTACCACTGCGATTTGCCTTAACCTGCCCCTAAGACGAGCCTTTAAATGGAACTTCGTGATTGCTGACGTTCAAACGCCTATCATAGGCGTAGATTTTTTGAGCCATTATGGGTTGCTCGTGGACCCGCGAAATAAACGACTCCTCGACACGACAACCCAATTATCATTAAAGGGATATGCTGCCACGACCGAAGAAGCATCCATTAAAACCGCAATCGGCGAATCGGTCTACCATCGACTTTTGGCGGAGTTTCCGGATCTAACTCGTCCACCGGCCTTTGGACGAGAGAAAATCCGACACAGTGTGGTACATAACATAGAAACCACACCCGGGCCACCCGTCTACAGTAAACCCCGACGTCTCGCACCGGATCGTCTCAGACAGGTCAAGGCCGATTTTGCAGCAATGATCGAGCAAGGAGTGATGCGGCCATCGAAGAGTCCATGGGCATCACCCCTTCACGTCGTCCCAGAGAAGGACGGAAGTCTACGACCATGCGGCGACTATCGTGCGTTGAACGCTCGCACCATGCCCGACAGGTATCCCCCCCCCCCCCCCCGCATATCGAAGATTTCGCGCAAAATCTATATGGTAAGCGTGTCTACTCAAAAATCGACCTTGTCCGCGCTTACCATCAAATCCCGATCGCGCCCGAAGACGTGAAGAAAACCGCGATCACGACGCCTTTCGAGCTTTTCGAAGCAGCCAACATGATGTTTGGGCATCGAAACGCCGCGCAAACGTGTCAAAGATTCGTCGACGAAATTACCCGTGGTCTAGACTTCGTGTTCGCATACATAGACGATTTTTTAATCGCTTCCGAAACCGACGAACAACATCGCGAACACCTTCGGATTTTGTTTGAACGCTTAAACGATTATGGCGTAGTCATTAACCCGGTAAAGTGCGAATTCGGTGTGAACGAAAACACATTCTTGGGACACACCGTTAACGCCGACGGGATAAAGCCGCTAGCCGAACGCGTTGACGCCATTGTAGAAGCACCGCTCCCCGGAACCGTTAAAGCACTACGCAGGTACCTCGGTATGATTAATTTCTACCGACGTTTCATACCGGGGGCCGCAAAAATTCTTCAACCCCTAAACAATCTATTAAAGTGCCACTCAAAACCTGGTGACGAAGCGTTTCGTCTGGCCGTCCGTAAACAAGGACGCCCGAAATTGGACACGACAATGTATCCCTTGTCAACAATGTAAAGTCACCATTCACGTATCCTCACCCGTCGGAACATTCGGAGAATTAGCAGGCCGTTTCGAACACATACACATAGACATTATCGTGATGCCATATTCGCAGGGCTACCAATATTGTCTAACGTGTATCGGCCGTTTTTCGCGTTGGCCCGAAGCCATTCCCATCGCCGACATGGAGGCGGCAACCGTCGCTTCGGTCCTACTTTCCACGTGGATATCGCGCTTCGGCGTGCCTTTGAACGTAACGACCGATCAAGGACGCCAGTTCGAATCCAACCTATTTAACGAATTATGCCGGTTGCTCGGCATCAGGCATTTGCGCACGACAGCCTATCATCCCGCGTCCAACGGGATGGTAGAGCGCCTGCACCGACAACTAAAAGCAGCAATCAAATGCCACGATACGAGCAACTGGGTAGAAATCTTACCGATAGTCTTACCGATAGATTAGGCATACGAACAGCTATTAAAGAGGACCTGAACGCGACGGCAGCCGAAATGGTTTATGGCACCGGCATACGATTGCCGGCAGAGTTCTTCGTACCGACTAACCAACCGGCCAACTCCGAATACGCAAGTCGCCTAAAAGACCGAATAGAAAAAATCAGGCCACACCCGATCACGCGACACGGTGAAAAGAGAACCTTCGTGTTCCGTGATCTCGAAACATCGCCTTACGTATTTCTGCGCCGCGACGCCATCGGAGACCCCTTACAACCACCCTACGACGGGCCGTATCAGGTTATAGAGCGCGGAAGAAAGACCTTTACGATCAAAATGAATAACAAAAATGTAATAGTGTCCATAGATCGATTGAAACCCGCATTTTTATTTGACGATAACATTGAACACCAGAGCACTAAAAAGCGCAATATAACAACACCGCCTGGTGCCCGAAACGAACCAAGCGAAGGGGGGGGGGGGGACTCAAGAGTGCATCACACCACACGCGCGGGCAGAAGTGTTCGATTTCCTGATTGGTTTCAGGCGGGTCTCGAATAGGCATTAAGAGCCGGCGAACGTGCACCCTTGCCTGTAACACTTATATATATATTTTTTTCATTTATATAGCGTTATCACTGGTAAGGGGGTACTGTGGCGGCATAGGCCACGGAACTTTCTTACGGCTCTGGATACAAAGCGCTACGCCGTCAAAGTAAAACACCGACGTGCCCAATGCGCCATCGATATCCTCACGCTCTTGTCGCCGAATTCTGGGAAGAGCATACACGTGCCAGCCGCGGCGGCACATCTAATGAATGCACGCTAGTGGGGGATATCGATGGGCAACGAAGGGAAGAATCCGTGCGAGCTGGAACAAAAGGACAGGCAGTCCGACTTGAGCCGTGAAATAAATAACTCCTGAGTACATTGCATAACAACGCGTCGTTTGAACTTTGAGTGTTTATTGTTACTTGTTAATCGTTACTAGTTATTGGTTGATCGCATCTGTTACTTGTAATTTGTTGACTTTATTTGTTAATTGGTTCTTAATAAACTATTGTTAGTTAAACTTCTGTGTATTCCTTACGCACCTATCGCGCATATCACTTCATGTCAAAGGACACGAGATCATCAGATTATGGCAATATACGGAAACTCCTAATCCGTGTATTATTTCGGTTCAGGTGGCCACAGTCCTAATCCGACACCTGCTTTCTGGTGGATATAATATTTAGTAGAAGGATAATTGCTGTCGTAAACAGTATAGTCTAAAGTCCTAGGTAACCATTACTTTATGGCATCCTATACCTTATGGCGTATACCCAGCCTCGGTATTACTCATCGCGGAATAATAAAGTTATTTTTACAAATAAGTACGCAGTTTTTCAATATGTGAAACATGTGACTCGGGGTTTCTGCAGGAAAATTCAACCGTTTGTAACATTTTATAAATTTATTTTGAGATAAAGTTCTGTCGCGATGTGAATAGTAGAACGCTGTAGCATTATGTTATATTACATTATATCATATTATATCATATTATATATAATATATATATATATATATCATATATCGTTGTTGGCACTTTTCGCAAATGTTCCTTGCAACAATATGCCATCGTTTGGCATCAAAAGTGTTCATTCTATATGCATTAGATTATTAAAAATTGATATTGTAAATTTAATGCAGGTTGATATTGATTTGTTTATGACTTTAACTAATGATGATTTAATTGAAATTGGTATAAAAAATGCAGCTGACAGAAAAGCTACATTAGAAGTGATAAATAGATCATAAAAAATCTGTGATACAAAAAGAATTTATTAGCATTTATTAGTTATATCTGATTATATATTATTATTTTATTTGTTATATACTAAAGCTGCTTTAATATATAAACGTAAAAATATAATATGTTATGTTATAGCATATTGGTAATACTTTTTATACTAACTGACAGGAATAAAAACCAGTTTATTATTGAAATAATATATTTAGAGTCAATAAAGATTCGTGTCTTGAACATACCTCTAGTTTAAAATTTCTCAAAATTTGTTCCAATCTACCAATTTGAGAAAATTGTTTATGCGTTATAACAAATATATATATCTTATGTTTCTGTAGCCATTACTGGTGAAGCAATAACGTCAGATATTAAATGCATAAGTAATCTAAAATTTTATTCTTAGTAAAATATAAAGATCGTTATTAAGATAATATTATGGAATAGAAAATTTTTGATTCGCAGAATTTGCCCTTGACTTACCGGCATTTCATTGCTTGCCAATGAAAATTTGATTTTGCCCATGCACCATGAACTTCAACAAAATCAATTTCGCAAATTGCACAACATAGGTTACTCATTTCCGGAAATGATACAGAACAGATTGTTCTTTTTTCTTACTCACAAGATTACAAGCATCTATTATATATAATTGATTGCTATTCTTAATTATTTTATGTTCTTGTAGATCCAATTTATACTAACAATTTTTCAAAAACGTATTTTCGAATGAATAGCCAACATTTAAATTTTCAAAAGTTGTATTAATACTTGAAATTTGATTTTTGTGAAGAAGCTTTATTTTCAATTAACTCAAAATTAAACTTGTATGAGATTTATCTAAACTTTTTATATTTAAAACAAACTTAAAATCTTGTTAAGTAAAAAGACGACTCTTTTTCTATTACCAATATATTATCTTATTTAGCGGTTACTCAGGAGTTTATGTTATATATATTGGTACGGATCGCTGAACCGCTTTGTTCAATAAAGTGCGCGAAAAGTTCAAGATGACTACATATTAAGATGGAAGCATAGCTTTTTTATAGAGATTTGATTGAAATTTTCCCTTAGAAAATAAAACATTTTTTAATAACCTCGCATGGCTGAATGAAAATCTTTTAATTTGTTGTGATTTCTAACGACTAAACTTCAAGTTTTCCAATAGCGTATTTCCTGTATTTTGAATTCTTATTCACTCCTTGCTATAGTTCTCGCATCGAATTTTTCACCAATATATAGATGTATTTGGCATTTCAGATATGTGAACGTGATTTCAAATTTCGCTCCTCAATTGCATATTGATATCGCTAAATATTAGGCTAGATTCATATGTAACACAACGGTTCAGTGATGTTCTATTATGTTGTATATTCGTAACTTCAGTTCTGCCCGAGCAGTCGAGCTATACGGTCGTGTGAATCAGTGCTTCCGTAAGTGAGACAAGTGGGAAAACACAGTGACTATAACATAACCAAACGATAAATGATGGAAAACATACGTAAAACACCACCAATAAAAATCCTAAATAATGGCGAATCATTTTCTATATACAGTGCTTTAGATAAAACAAACCCAAACAAACAAGCGAAGTTCAGGACTGCTCAGTTGTAAATGAAATAGAAATGTAAGTAGGAATTACACAAAATAATGACGATAAGGATAAAATCAGCAATGATGTACCACATCAGAACGAAAGCTGGAAGACTGCAACTCCCAGCAATTAACGAAAAATGACTTGAAACACAAATGCTAGGAGGGCTCTAGAAACAGTAAGACAACAATGGCTACAGGAAATTCCTCTACATAGCTCTTACAGCTCCCTGCTAGAAGTGTTGGATTCAAACCCAGTCGAAAAATCAGTAACACGCATTCCTAAACCACCACCAATCTATATAGATGCTAAAATAATAGATCCCCTCATTGATCTGCTAAATAGCACGGCAGGTAAGGAAAACTATACCATTAAACAACTTAAACTGGACCAGGTAAAAGTACAAACGAACACCCCAGAAATATTCAGAAAAGTGACAAATGCACTAAAAGAAAAGAATGCCGGATATCAGACTTATCAGCTCAAATCTAATAAAAGTTACAAAGCAGTAATCAGAGGATTACATCCAAAAACTAACACAAATAACATATGCGAGGAACTAGCTAAAATGGGACATCAGGTAAGAGCGATTAACAACATAACCAGGTACGATACTAAACAACAATTACCGTTATTCCTAATAGAACTTGAACCTAAAAATAATAACAAGGAAATTTTTGAATTTAAGGAAAGTTTAAACACAATAATTACAGTTGAGCCACCCAGACACAAAAAAGAAATACCGCAATGTATGAGGTGTCAACAATATGGGCATACAAAAAATTATTGTAATAGAAACCCGGCGTGTGTCAAATGCGCAGGTAAACACCTTACAATGAACTGCCCACACATGGGAAAAATAGATGATGTAAAAATTGTGGTGGAAACCACCCAGCTAGTTACAAAGGCTGTTTAGTCAGATAGTAACTACAAAATAAACTTTTTCCGCCGGTTCGTAACAGGACATATAATAACTCTAACACACAACAGGATAGCACAGTAACTGAAACATCAACAATCGTTCAGCATGCAATGAACCATAACAATACCAACGCCTTTGGTAGCCGAAGCTACGCGCAAGTAGCCATACAGTCAACACCTTTAGATACTCACAACCAGAACATTAACATCGACGACGCTACAGAAATTAAAGAACTATTAACGATATCCACCAAAAACACGGACATCCTAACAAAAATGATAAGTGAACAAAACGCAGTCCTTAAACAGCAAACGCAACAAATCACACTCATGCTACAACTACTTACAAACACGCTAACTAAAAAACAAAAATGGACACGCTTAAAATAGCAGCCTGGAACTCTAACGGCCTACAACAAAGGGCCCTAGAAACTAAAACATTCCTGTATAACAATAATATCGATATACTTCTTGTTTCAGAAACACACTTCACTATAAAAAACTATTTAAAAATACCGTACTACACCATATATGATACCAAGCATCCCTCAGGAAAAGCACACGGCGGAACCGCAGTAATAATAAGAAACGATATTAAACACCATTTACACAGTCAGGTTAGTAAAGAATATATCCAAGCAACCACCGTTACAGTACAAACTAGCAGCAACTACCTACAGCTGTCAGCAGTATATGTACCACCGCGACATAAAATTACATCTCAAATGTGGGAAGATTACTTTCAACATTTAGGTGATAAGTATATTGCAGCGGGAGACTATAATTCTAAGCACACACTATGGGGATCAAGAATCAATACACCTCGAGGCAGAACCTTGGAGAAATACATTAGAAACAATAACCTCAATATATTATCCACAGGAAGACCGACTTACTGGCCGACAGACTTGAGCAAAATACCTGACCTACTTGATTTTGCAGTTACAAAAGGACTAAATGCAAATAAACTAAATATAGAACCCAGCCTCGAGCGTAGCTCCGATCATACACCCATAATTATTACATACTTAAACAAACCAATAATTTATAAAAATTCAGAGACACTATGCAATAAAACCACCAAATGGCAAACATTTAAAGAAATAATTGAGAACAAAATCAACTGCAACATCCCATTGAAAACACCCGAACATTTCGAACAAGCAGTAATAACACTTACAGAAACTATTCAGGAAGCAGCATGGGCAACCACCATACCTGAATCAACTAATAGACCAACAAAAATAATTCCGCCAGACATCCTTGAAAAAATTAGAGAAAAAAGAAAAGCGAAAGCAAAATGGCAAGAACATAGATCCAAAGAAAACAAAAAACACCTAAATAAACTTGCAAAGGAAATAAAAAACAAAATAAAAGAACACAATAACAACGAATTCACAAAATTCATAGAGTCACTATCTGCACACGAGAACTCTAACTACTCCCTTTGGAAAGCCACAAAAAAATAAAGAAGCCAATAAAGCTAGACCCAGCAATCAAAAAAGCAGATAATACATGGGCAAGAAGCAACGAAGAACAAGCTGCAGAGTTTTCCAACCACCTAAGCAACATACTTACACCACATAATATCAATAATAGCAACCACAACTGTCATATGGACGAGGATGAGGTAACCACTAGTACTGCAACTGACAATCATTACATCATACCTAAAGCAACAGCACATGAAATTAGAAACATAATCGAGAAAACAAAAAATAATAAGGCACCAGGAATTGACCTAATCAATGGTATAATCTTGAAAAACCTTCCTCCAAAAGCGATACGACTAATCACAATAATTTTCAATGCAATATTAAGAATCCAATATTATCCTAAACTATGGAAACTAGCACAGATCATAATGTTACCTAAACCAGGCAAAGACCCACACCAATCAGCATCTTACAGACCAATATCACTACTTCCCGTATTTTCCAAAATACTAGAAAAAATAATTTACGCCCGCTTAAAACCAATAATAGAGAAGGAAAAATTAATACCAGATCACCAATTTGGATTCAGAAACAAACACTCCACGATAGAGCAAATGCACAGACTCACAAATGAAATAATACTAGCATTAGAAAACAAACAATACTGCACAGCCCTCTTTATGGACATCGAGGAAGTATTTGACAAAATAAACCACGATAGTCGACTTCAATCAATCAGAAAACAATTCCCGGAACAGATATACCATTTAATCAAATCTTACTTAAGCAACAGAACTTTTTCAGTAAAAATTAAAGACACATACTCTCAAGTTAAAGACATCAAGGCAGGGGTTCCGCAAGGAAGCGTCTTGGGACCAATTCTATACACAGGATACACGGCCAACATACCAACAATTACCAATAGCAAAATACTGACTTTTGCGGATGACACAGTTGTACTAGTCAGACACACTAACCCTGCAACAGCAGTCACATTGCTACAAGAACATATTGTAAAAATAGAAAAGTGGCTTCAAGATAAACAAATTAAAGCGAACCCTGATAAATGCAGCCACATTACATTCACACTGCGAAAACAGATACCACCAAACATTACACTCAACGGCACGCACATAATACAAACACGGCAAGTCAAATACCTTGGACTTCACTTTGATACACGATTCACATGGAAACAACATATTAAATCAGTAATAAGCAAAATACAGATAGCAAGGAGACAGATGTACTGGTTAACAAGTTGAAAATCCAAACTGAGCATAGAAAACAAATTAAAAATTTACAAAACCATTATAAAACCAATCTGGACGTACGGAATACCACTATGGGGAACAGCAGCAATGAGCCATATAACCAAATTAGAGGCAATGCAATCTAAAATACTCAGAACAATAGTAAACGCCCCATGGTACGTTAGAAACGAGGATATAAGGAAAGACCTTGGAATACCAACGGTCAAGGAAGAGATTAGCAGATTCGCAAGAAGATACAAAGAAAGAATAGCAACGCACCCGAACCGGCTAGCAGCGGAAACGATCATCACATTCATTGAAAGGAGATTAAAAAGGAAACACCCAGCAGATCTCATAAAGGATATACCCTAACAAGCACGAAGATGGTACCCCACTGGGGGTAGCCACCCACATGTTATATTATTAAGCAGCTATAACATTTTACCAAATGTCCTACTGGACAAATTGTAAAATTTAAAAAAAAAAAAAAAAAAAAAAAAAAAAAACGTTATACCATATAACGCTATGTTATATAACGCAATACGTTAAAACGAAATACCATATACCGTATTACGCCATAGCGTTATAACATATAACGTTATGTTATATAAGGTAATGCGTTATAACGTTATACTATATAACGAGATACTTTGTAACGTCATAACATATAACGTTATGTTATATAACGTAATGCGATATAACGTTATACAAAATAACGTAATACGTTATAACGTTATACCTTCTAACGTAATACGTTATAACGTTATACCTTCTAACGTAATACGTTATAACGTTATACAATATAACGTAATGCGTTATAACGATATACAATATAACGCAATACGTTATACCGTTATACCATATACCGTTATGTTATATAACGTATAACGTTAGAGCGTTATAACGTATAAGGCATTACGTTATAACGTTAAATCATATAAGGTAGTACTTTATAACGTTATACTATACAACGTTATACTCTATAACGTAATATGTTATAACGTTATACCATATAACGGATTACGCTATAACGTTATACCACATAATGTTATGTTATATAACGTAATACGTTATATCGTTATGCCATATATCGTATTACGCTATAACGTTATACCATATGTCGTTACGTTATTTAACGTAATGCGTCATAACGTTATACTATATAATGTAATACGTTATAACGTTATACATTATGACGTAATACGTTATAACATTATACCATATAACGTTATATTGTATATCGTAATACGTTATAACGTTATACCAAATTACGTATTACGCTTTAACGTTATACCATATAACGTAATGCGTTATAACGTTATACAATATAACGTAATGCGTTATAACGATATACAATATAACGCAATACGTTATACCGTTATACCATATAACGTTATGTTATATAACGTAATACGTTATAACGTTATACTACATAACGTACTACGTTATAACGTTATACCTTATAACGTAATACGTTATAAATTTATACCATATAACGGTATGTTATATGACGTAATACGTTAAAACGCTATACTATAAAACGTAATATTTCATAACGTTATACCATATAAAGTTATGTAATATAACGTAATGCGTTATAAAGTTATACTGTATAACGTAATACATTATTACGTTATACCTTGTAACGTAATACGCTTTAACGTTATACCATATAACGTTATGTTATATGACGTAATACATTAAAACCATATACTATATAACGTAATACGTTAGGACATTATACCTTATAACGTAATACTTTGTAACGTTACACCACATAACCTTATGTCATATAAAGTAATTCGTTATAACGTTATACCATATAACGTAATACTTTATATCGTTATATCATATATCGTTATGTTATATAACGTAATGCGTTATCACGTTATACCATATAACGTTATGTTTTATAAAGTAATACGTTATAACGTTATGCTGTAAAACGTAATTGTTTATAACGTTATACCATATAACGTTATATTATATATTGTAATGCGTTAGAGCGTTATACTATATAACGTAATACGCTATGATGTTGTACTATATAACATAATACGTTATAGCGTTTTACCTTATAAGGCAATACGTTACTTTATACGTTATAACGTTATGTTATATAACGCAATGCGTTATAACGTTATACTATATAATGTAATGCGTTATAACGTTATACTATATAATGTAATACGTTAAAACGTTATACCCAGTAACGTTATGTTATATAACGTAATGCGTTACAGCGTAATGCTATATAACGTAACACGTTATGATGTTGTACTATATAACGTAATACGTTATAACGTTTTACCTTATAAGGCAATTCGTTACTTTATACGTTATAACGTTATACCATATAACGTTATGTTATATAACGTAATGCGCTATAACGTTATACTATAGAACGTAATACGTTATAACGTTATACCATATAAGGTTATGTTATACACCGTAATACGTTAAAACGTTATACTATATAACGTAACACGTTATAACACTTTACCTTATAAGGGAATACATTATAACTTTATACCACATAGCGTTATGCTATCTAACGTAATACGTTGTACCGCTATGCTATGAAACGTAATTTTTTATAACTTTATACCATATAACGTTATGTTATATAAGGTAATGCGGTATAACGTTATACTATATAATGTAATGCGTTATAACGTTATACTATATAATGTAATACGTTATAACGTTATACCATATAAGGCTATGTTATATAGCGTAATGCGTTCGAACGTTATACTATATAGCGTTGTGTTATATAACGTAATACGTTATAACGTTATACTATATAACGTAATACGTTATAACGTTAGACCATATAAGGTTATGTTATACAACGTAATGCGTTATCACGTTATACTATATAACGTAATACTTTATAACGTTGTACCATATAACATTATGCTACATATCGTAATGCATTATAACATTATACTATATAACGTAATACATTATAACGTTATATCATATAACGTTATGTTATATAACGTAATAAGTTATAACGTTATACCATATAACGTTGTGTTATATAACGTAATGCGTTATAACGTTACACCATGTAACGTAATACGTTATAACGTTATACTATATAACTTAATACGTTATAACGTTATATCATATAACGTTATGTTATTAAATGTAATACGTTATAACGTTATACTATATGACGTAACACGTTATAACATTTTACCTTATAACGTAATACGTTGTAACTTTATACCATATAACGTTATGTTTTATAACGTAATACGTTATAACGTTATGCTGTAAAACGTAATTGTTTATAACGTTATACCATATAACGTTAAGCTTTATAACGTAATGCGTTATAGTGTTGTGGCGGCACGCGAGCAGATCAATTCAAATCCAGTTGTTGTTTTGTTCGGAGTATCATGACCGTTAGGGCGTAGGTATGGTAAGGAGTTATGAGCTCCGAGCAAAACAACGCTGTCGCTACTCTCAACCGTCAAACGCAGTCGAATTCGAATTTGCCGACTGTCCCCCGAGCAGTATATATACACAAACCCTGTGCTGAGTATAAGAGTATAACGTTCGCTATCGAAGCCATCGCATGTTAAAGAGTTCCCGGAGATACGCATATTTATTACGGATTATTATATACGGTGACGAAATTATTGTGATTACGCACAATAATGAATTGGAATTAAACCAGGCTTAAAATCATCGTGGACCATTCCTCTACATTGGTGACACCCGACGTGATCATGGTGTCGAAATCCAACGCGACATTATTAGCCCCGCAAGGTATCCGCGTGCCTACGATGAAGCCGCAGAAAATAACCTTGTGGTTCTCACTTCTCGAGAGACAACTTAGAGCAGCAGGAATAGAGAACGATAATGACAAAGCCCTCATCCTGCTTGGCAACCTGGGAGCGGAATATCTGGAACGATTGGAGGACGTGGATTTGGATTCCGCGGTCGGCTGTCAGTACGACCGTTTGAAAGAAGAACTGATTCGAAGTTTAGCCGAATCAGACAGCGAGAAGGTGAAACGGCTAGTCGAGAAAGAGGTGATGGGCGATCGTAAGCCATCACAATTTTACCACGACTTGAAGAGACTGGCCGGTCCCTTAGCGTCGGATCAGTTCATTCTGAATCTCTGGAAGAACCGTCTTCCGGACCGCATTCGGCGAGTTTTGGCGGTCATCGACGATGTGCAACCTGACAGAATTATCCAGGCCGCGGATCGTGTAGAGGAGGCATGCTCTGGAGGTGAGCAAGGGGCGTCAACCGTCGCAGGAATAGGACGGAGAGAAGCCACGGACGATGCCGCACCGGATTATGCGATAGGAGCGGTACTCCAACAACGCGTTAACGATAGATGGCAACCTCTGGGTTTTATGACGAAATCCTTATCCCTCGCGCAACGAAAATACAGCGCGTATGACCGCGAACTACTCGCGATGTACACGGCGGTAATGCGGTTTAGACACGCCGTCGAAGGAAGAGATTTCGTGATCTTCACGGATCATAAGCCCCTGATATATGCGTTTGTGCAAAATCCGGACAAGTGCTCTCCGAGACAAGTCCGACAATTAGATTTCGTGGGACAATTCACGACTGACATCCGACATATTAAGGGTATGGATATCACCGTGGCCGATACCCTATCTCGAATAGAGGCGATCGGGAAATCGGTCGACCATCGAATGTTAGCAGCAGCGCAAGCGGAAGATGCAGAGCTAAAACAAATTATTAAGTCAGGCTCTAGCGCGCTGATATTAAGCAAAATACGATTTCCCGAGCAGGATGTCGGTATATACTGTGACCTTTCGCTCGAAACCCCGCGACCATACGTACCGGAACCGTTGCGTCGCGCTGTTTTTCAGTCGTTGCATGGTCTTTCCCATCCCGGAATACGTGCCACCCAGAAACTGGTGACAACACGTTTCGTCTGGCCGTCCATTAACAAAGATTGTCGAAATTGGACGCGACAGTGTATTCCGTGTCAGAGTTGTAAAGTCACCAGGCACGTATCCTCGAAAGTTGGAATTATTAATACAGTACCGGGCCGGTTTGAGCACATACACTTAGACATTATCGTCACGCCGTACTCGCAGGGGTATCGATATTTTCTAACGTGTATCGATCGTTTCACGCGTTGGCCCGAAGCTATTCCCATCGTTGACATGGAAGCGGCAACCGTCGCGTCGGCCCTCCTTAAGACTTGGATAGCACGTTTTGGCGTACCTGTGAGAATCACGACCGACCAAGGACGCCAATTTGAATCGCGGTTGTTCGAAGAATTGTGCCAGTTGCTCGGCGCCAAACACTTACGCACGACCGCTTATCATCCCGCAGCTAACGAGATGGTCGAGCGGCTGCACAGACAGTTAAAGGCGGCGATAAAATGTCATGGCACGAGCAGCTGGGTTGAAATTTTACCTATTGTGTTGTTAGGCATCCGAACCGCGATAAAGGAGGATTTAAATGCAACGGCTGCCGAAATGATCTACGACACCGACATACGATTGTCGGCGGAATTTTTCGGTGCAACCGAGCAGCGAGCCAACACGAAGTTTGCGAACCGGCTTAGAGATCAGATGGGAAAGGTCAGGCCGCATCCGGCTACGCGTCATGGCGAAGGAAAAAGTTTTGTTTTTAGGAATTTGGAATCGTCGCCTTATGTTTTCTTGCGTCATGACGCCATAGCAGGCCCTTTACGGCCTCAGTACGACGGACCGTATAAAGTAGTTAGTAGGGATGACAAAAATTTTGTCATCAAGATAAACGATCGAGACGTAACGGTTTACATAGATCGTTTAAAACCGACTTACGTGGTTCCGGACGATTTAGAAGAAAAGACTGCCGAGCCTCGGGGCATACTTATTCCGGTGAAGCATGCGAAAGCACACGAAGAAGATAGCGTAAACAACGGCAGAGCAGAAGAAAATACTCGGGATAGGTATGTTACGAGGTACGGACGCAGAGTTCGTTTTCCTGACCGGTTCCAGGCAGGACTTGACTAGGCGCCTTAATATGTCGGATCGGAGTGACGAAAATAACGACGACAGGGAATTCTGGTAAACACTTTAAAATTTTAATGTAAACGCTATCACTGGAAGGGGGTAATGTAGCGGCACGCAAGCAGATCAATTCAAATCCTGTTGTTGTTTTGTTCGGAGTATCATGACCGTTAGGGCGTAGGTATGGTAAGGAGTTATGAGCTCCGAGCAAAACAATGCTGCCGCTCTCAACCGTCAAACGCAGTCGAATTCGAATTTGCCGACTGTCCCCCGACCAGTATAAATACACAAACCGTGTGCTGAGTATAAGGGTATAACGTTCGCTATCGAAGCCATCGCATGTTAAAGAGTTCCCGGAGATACGCATACTTATTACGGATTATTATATACGGTGACGAAATAATTGTGATTACGCACAATAATGAATTGGAATTAAACCAGGCTTAAAATCATTGTGGACCATTCCTCTACAGTGTTATACTATATAGCGTAATTCGTTATAACTTTATACTATATAACGTAATTGTTTATAACGTTATACCATATAACGTAATACGTTATAACGTTGTACCTTACAACGTATGTTATATAACGTAATACGTTATAACGTTATGCTATATAACGTGATTGTTTATAAAGTTATACCATATAACGTTGTGATATATAACGTAATACGTTATAACGTTATACTATATAACGTGATTGTTTATAAAGTTATACCACATAACGATATGTTATATAACGTAATGCGATATAACGTTATACAAAATAACGTAATACGTTATAACGTTACACCTTCTAACGTAATACGTTATAACGTTATACCATATAACATTATGTTCTATAACGTAATGCGTTATATCGTTATACTGTAAAACGTAATACTTTATAACGTTATACCATATAACGTTATGTTATATATCGTTATGCTTATAACGGTATTTTATATAACGTAATACGTTATAACGTTATACCTTATAACGCAATACGTTATAACTTTATACCATATAACGTTATGTTATATGACGTAATACGTTATAACGTTATGCTATAAAACGTAATTGTTTATAACGTTATACCATATAACGTTATGTTATATAACGTAATACGTTATAACGTTTTGTTATATAACGTAATGCGAGATAACGTTATACAATATAACGTAATACGTTATAACGTTATACCTTCTAACGTAATACGTTATAACATTACACCATATAACGTTATGTAATATAACGTAATACGTTATAACGTTACACCATATAACGTTATGTAATATAACGTAAATAAACGTAATGTGATATAACGTTATACAATATAACGTATTACGTTATAACGTTATACACTCTAACGTATTACGTTATAACATTACACCATATAACGTTACGTTATATAACGTAATGCGGCATAATGTTATACATATTAACGTAATACGTTATGACGTTATACCTTCTAACGTAATGCGTTATGACGTTATGCCATATAACGTTATGTTATATAATGTAATGCGTTATGACTTTATACTATATAGCGTAATACGTTTTAACGATATACCTGATAACGTATGTTATATAACGTAATACGTTATAACTTTATACTATATAACGTAATACGTTATAACGTAATTCGCTATAACGTTATATCTTATAACGTAATACGATATAACTTTATACCATATAACGTTATGTCATATAACGTAATGCGTTATAACGTTATACCATGTAACGTAACACGTTATAACGTTATACTATATAACGCAATACGGTATAACGTTGTACCTTGTAAGGTAATACGTTATAACTTTATACCATATAACGTTATGTCATATAACGTAGTGCGTTATAACGTTATACTACATAACGTAATACGTTATAACGTTATACCATATGACGCTGTATTATATAACGTAATGCGTTATAACGTTATGTTATATAACGTAATGCGTTATAACGTTATGGTA
Source organism: Bombus hypnorum (assembly GCA_911387925.2). NCBI lineage: Eukaryota > Metazoa > Arthropoda > Insecta > Hymenoptera > Apidae > Bombus > Bombus hypnorum. The sequence continues at coordinate 11,811,140 of OU427020.1, read as the reverse complement.
TATAACGTAATAAGTTATAACGTTATACCATATAACGTAATAAGTTATAACGTTATACCATATAACGTTGTGTTAATTAATGTAATGCGTTAGAACGTTATACTATATAACGTAATACGTTATAACGTTCTACAATATAACATTATGTTATATAACGTAATACGTTATAACGTTATATTGTATAACGTAATTCGTTATAACGTTATATCTTATAACGTTTGTTATATTACCTAATACGTTATAACGTTATACTATATAACGTGATTGTTTATAAAGTTATTCCTTATAACGTTATGTTATATAACGTAATACGATATAACGTTATGCAACGTAACGTAATACGTTATAACGTTATACCATCTAACGTAACACGTTATAACATTATACCATATAACGTTATGTTATCTAAGGTAATGCGGTATAACGTTATACAAAATAACGTAATACGTTATAACGTTATACCATACAACGTTATGTTATATAACGTAATACGTTATAACGTTACACTATATAACGTAATACGTTATAACGTTGTACTATATAACGTGATTGTTTATAAAGTTATACCACATAACGAAATGTTATATAACGTAGCGCGTTATAACGTTATACTGTAAAACGTAATACTTTATAACGTTATACCATATAATGTTATGTTATATATCGTTATGCTTATAACGGTATTTTATATAAAGTAATAGGTTATAACGTTATACCTTATAACGCAATACGTTATAACTTTATACCATATAACGTTATGTTATATGACGTAATACGTTATAACGTTATGCAATAAAACGTAATTGTTTATAACGTTATACCATATAACGTTATGTTATATAACGTAATACGTTATAACGTTATACCTTCTAACGTAATACGTTATAACATTACACCATATAACGTTATGTAATATAACGTAATACGTTATAACGTTATGTTATTTAACGTAATGTGATATAACGTTATACAATATAACGTATTACGTTATAACGTTATACACTCTAACGTAATACGTTATAACATTACACCATATAACGTTACGTTATATAACGTAATGCGGCATAATGTTATACATATTAACGTAATACGTTATGACGTTATACCTTCTAACGTAATGCGTTATGACGTTATGCCATATAACGTTATGTTATATAACGTAATGCGTTATAACGTTATACTGTAAAACGTAATTCTTTATAGCGTTGTACCATGTAATGTTATGTTGTATATACTTATGTTTATAACGGTATATTATATAACGTAATACGTTATAACGTTATACCTTATAACGTAATACGTTATAACTTTATACCATATAACGTTATGTTATATAACGTAATGCGTTATGACTTTATACTATATAGCGTAATACGTTTTAACGTTATACCTGATAACGTATGATATATAACGTAAAACGTTATAACTTTGTAACTTGTAAGGTAATACGTTATAACTTTATACCATATAACGTTATGTTATATAACGTAATGCGTTATAACGTTATACTATATAACGTAATACGTTATAACGTTGTACCTTGTAAGGTACTACGTTATAACTTTATACCATATAACGTTATGTTATATAACGTAATGCGTTATAACGTTATACTGTAAAACGTAATACTTTATAACGTTATACCATATAATGTTATGTTATATATCGTCATGCTTATAACGGTATTCTATATAACGTCATAGGTTATAACGTTATACCTTATAACGCAATACGTTATAACTTTATACCATATAACGTTATGTTATATGACGTAATACGTTATAACGTTATGCAATAAAACGTAATTGTTTATAACGTTATACCATGTAACGTTATGTTATATAACGTAATACGTTATAACGTTATCTTGTATAACGTAATGCGAGATAACGTTATACAATATAACGTAATACGTTATAACGTTATACCTTCTAACGTAATACGTTATAACATTACACCATATAACGTTATGTAATATAACGTAATACGTTATAACGTTATGTTATTTAACGTAATGTGATATAACGTTATACACTCTAACGTAATACGTTATAACATTACACCATATAACGTTATGTTATATAACGTAATGCGTTATGACTTTATACTATATAGCGTAATACGTTTTAACGTTATACCTGATAACGTATGATATATAACGTAAAACGTTATAACATTGTAACTTGTAAGGTAATACGTTATAACTTTATACCATATAACGTTATGTTATATAACGTAATGCGTTATAACGTTATACTATATAACGTAATACGTTATAACGTTGTACCTTGTAAGGTAATACGTTATAACTTTATACCATATAACGTTATGTTATATAACGTAGTGCGTTATAACGTCATACTATATAACGTAATACGTTATAACGTTATACCATATGACGCTCTGTTATATAACGTAATGCGTTACAACGTTATGTTATATAACGTAATGCGTTATAACGTTATGTTATATAACGTAATAAGTTATAACGTTATACCATATAACGTTGTGTTATTTAACGTAATACGTTATTACGTTATACTATATAACGTAATGCGTTATAACGTTGTACTATATAACGTAATACGTTATAACGTTGTACCTTGTAAGGTAATACGTTATAACTTTATACCATATAACGTTATGTTATATAACGTAGTACGTTATAACGTTATACTATATAACGTTATACGTTATAACGTTATACCATATGACGCTCTGTTATATAACGTAATGCGTTACAACGTTATGTTATATAACGTAATGCGTTATAACGTTATGTTATATAACGTAATAAGTTATAACGTTATACCTTATAACGCAATACGTTATAACTTTATACCATATAACGTTATGTTATATGACGTAATACGTTATAACGTTATGCAATAAAACGTAATTGTTTATAACGTTATACCATATAACGTTATGTTATATAACGTAATACGTTATAACGTTATACCTTCTAACGTAATACGTTATAACATTACACCATATAACGTTATGTAATATAACGTAATACGTTATAACGTTATGTTATTTAACGTAATGTGATATAACGTTATACAATATAACGTATTACGTTATAACGTTATACACTCTAACGTAATACGTTATAACATTACACCATATAACGTTACGTTATATAACGTAATGCGGCATAATGTTATACATATTAACGTAATACGTTATGACGTTATACCTTCTAACGTAATGCGTTATGACGTTATGCCATATAACGTTATGTTATATAACGTAATGCGTTATAACGTTATACTGTAAAACGTAATTCTTTATAGCGTTGTACCATGTAATGTTATGTTGTATATACTTATGTTTATAACGGTATATTATATAACGTAATACGTTATAACGTTATACCTTATAACGTAATACGTTATAACTTTATACCATATAACGTTATGTTATATAACGTAATGCGTTATGACTTTATACTATATAGCGTAATACGTTTTAACGTTATACCTGATAACGTATGATATATAACGTAAAACGTTATAACTTTGTAACTTGTAAGGTAATACGTTATAACTTTATACCATATAACGTTATGTTATATAACGTAATGCGTTATAACGTTATACTATATAACGTAATACGTTATAACGTTGTACCTTGTAAGGTACTACGTTATAACTTTATACCATATAACGTTATGTTATATAACGTAATGCGTTATAACGTTATACTGTAAAACGTAATACTTTATAACGTTATACCATATAATGTTATGTTATATATCGTTATACTTATAACGGTATTCTATATAACGTCATAGGTTATAACGTTATACCGTATAACGCAATACGTTATAACTTTATACCATATAACGTTATGTTATATGACGTAATACGTTATAACGTTATGCAATAAAACGTAATTGTTTATAACGTTATACCATATAACGTTATGTTATATAACGTAATAAGTTATAACGTTATACCATACATCGTATTCCGCTATAACGTTATACCATATAACGTTATGTTATATAACGTAATGCGATATAACGTTACACAATATAACGTATTACGTTATAACGTTATACCTTCTAACGTAATACGTTATAACATTACACCATATAACGTTATGTTATATAACGTAATACGTTATAAAGTTATAGTATATAACGTAATACGCTTTAACGTTATACCTTATAACGTTATGTTATATAACGTAATACGATATAACGTTATACAATGTAACGTAATACGTTATAACGTTATACCTTGTAACGTAACACGTCATAACATTACACCATATAGCGTTATGTTATATAACAATGCGTTATAACGTTATACTATATAACGCAATACGTTTTAACGTTCTACCTTCTAACGTAACACGTTATAACATTATACCATATAACGTTATGTATAATAACGGAATACGTCATAACGTTATACCATATACCGAGGTACGTTATAACGTTTAAGCGTATACCATTATGCTACATAACGTAATACGTTATAACGTTATACCTTCTAACGTAATACGTTATAACATTACACCATATAACGTTGTGTTACATAACGTAATGCGTTATAACGTTATGCAATATAACGTAATACGTTATGACTTTATACCATATAACGTTATGTTATATAACGTAATTCGTCATAACGTTATACTATACAACGTAATATGCTTTAACGTTATACCTTCTAACGTAACACGTTAAAACATTATACCATATAGCGTTGTGTTATATAACGTAATAAGTCATATCGCTATACCATATACCGCAGTGCGTTATAACGTTTTACCGTATAACATTATGCTACATAACGCAATGCATTATAACGTTATACTATATAACATTGTACATTGTAACTTTATACCTTATAACGTTATGTTATATAACATAATGCTATATAACGTTATACAGTATAACGTAATACGTTATAACGTTATACCTTCTAACGTAACACGTTATAACATAATACCATATAGCATTATGATATATAACGTAATAAGTTATAACGTTATACCATACATCGCAGTACGTTACAACGTTTTACCGTATAACATTATGCTATATAACGTAATGCATCATAACGTTATAGTATATAACCTAATACGTTATAACGTCATATCGTATAACGTTATGTTATATTACGTAATAAGTTATAAAGTTATACCATACATCGTATTCCGCTATAACGTTATACCATATAACGATATGTTATATAATGTAATGCCATATAACGTTACACAATATAACGTGTTAGGGTATAACGTTATACCTTCTAACGTAACACGTTATGTCATTATACCATATAACGTTATGTTATATAACATAATGCGTTATAACGTTATACTATATAACGTAATACGTTTTAACGTTATACCTTCTAACGTAACACGTTATAACATTACACCATATAGCGTTATGTTATATAACGTAATAAGTTATAACGTTATACCATATATTGCAGTACGTTATAACGTTTTACCGTATAACACTATGCTACATAACGTAATGCGTTATGACGTTATACTATATAACGTAACACGTTATAACTTCATACCTTATAACGCTATGTTATATAACATAATGTGATATAACGTTATACAGTATAACGTAATACGTTATAACGTTATACCTTCTAACGTAACACGTTATAACATTACACCATATAACGTTTTGTAATATAACGGAATACGTTATAACGTTATACCGTATACCGAGGTACCTCATAACGTATAACCGTAAACCATTATGCTACATAAAGTAATGCGTTATAAAGTTATACTATGTAACGTGATACGTTATAACTTTATACCTTATAACGTTATGTTATATAACGTAACGCGATATAACGTTATACAATATAACGCAATACGTTAGAACGTTATACCTTCTAACGTAACACGTTATAACGTTACACCATATAGCGTTATGTTATATAACATAATGCGTTATAACGTTATACTATATAACGGAATACGTTTTAACGATCTACCTTCTAACGTAACACGTTATAACATTACACCATATAACGTTATGTTATATAACGTAATACGTTATAACGTTATACCATATATTGCAGTACGTTATAACGTTTTACCGTATACCATTATGCTACATAACGTAATGCGTTATAACGTTGTACTATATAACGTAATACGTTATAACTTTATACCTTATAACGTTATGTTATATAACGTAATGCTATATAACGTTATTCTACATAACGAAATACGTTAAAACGTTATCCAATATAACGTAATACGTTATAACGTTTTACCGTATACCATTATGCTACATAACGTAATGCGTTATAACGTTATACTATATAACGTAATACGTTATAACTTTATACCTTATAACGTTGTGTTATATAACGTAATGCGATATAACGTTGTACAATATAACGCAATACGTTAAAACGTTATACCTTATAACGTAACACGTTATATCATTATACCATATAACGTTATGTTATATAACGTAATAAGATATAAAGTTATATTATATAACGTAATACGCTTTAACGTCATACCTTATAACGTTATGTTATATAACGTAATACGATATAACGTTATACAATGTAACGTAATACGTTATAACGTTATACCTTCTACCGTATCACGTTATAACATTACACCATATAGCGTTATGTTATATAACATAATGCGTTATAACGTTACAATATATAACGCAATACGTTTTAACGTTCTACCTTCTAACGTAACACGTTATAACATTATACCATATAACGTTATGTATTATAACGGAATACGTTATAACGTTATACCATATACCGAGGTACCTTATAACGTATAACCGTATACCATTATGCTACATAACGTAATACGTTATAAAGTTATACTATGTAACGTAATACGTTATAACTTTATACCTTATAACTTTATGTTATATAACGTAATGCGATATAACGTTATACAATATAACGCAATACGTTATAACTTTATACCTTATAACGTTATGTTATAAAACATAATGCGATATAACGTTATATAGTATAACGTAATACGTTATAACGTTATACCTTCTAACGTAACACGTTATAACATTATACCATATAACTTTATGTTATATAACGTATTAAGTTATAAAGTTATACCATACATCGTATTCCGCTATAACGTTATACCATATAACGATATGTTATATAATGTAATGCCATATAACGTTACACAATATAACGTGTTACGGTATAACGTTATACCTTCTAACGTAACACGTTATATCATTATACCATATAACGTTATGTTATATAACATAATGCGTTATAACGTTATACCATATACCGAGGTACGTTATAACGTTTAACCGTATACCGTTATGCTACATAACGTAATGCGTTATAACGTTATACTATATAACGTAATACGTTATAACTTTATACCTTATAACGTTATGTTATGTAACGTAATGCGATATAACGTTACACAATATAACGTGTTACGTTATAACGTTATAGCTTCTAACGTAACACGTTATAACATTACACTATATAACGTTATGTAATATAACGGAATACGTTATAACGTTATACCGTATACCGAGGTACCTTATAACGTATAACCGTATACCATTATGCTACATAACGTAATGCGTTATAAAGTTATACTATGTAACGTGATACGTTATAACTTTATACCTTATAACGTTATGTTATATAACGTAATGCGATATAACGTTATACAATATAACGCAATACGTTAGAACGTTATACCTTCTAAAGTAACACGTTATAACATTACACCATATAGCGTTATGTTATATAACATAATGCGTTATAACGTTATACAATGTAACGTAATACGTTATAACGTTATACTATATAACGTAATACGTTACAACTTTATACCTTATAACGTTATGTTATATAACATAATGCGTTATAACGTTATACTATATAACGTAATACGTTTTAACGTTATACCTTCTAACGTAACACGTTATAACATTATACCATATAGCGTCATGTTATATAACGTAATAAGTTATAAAGTTATACCATATATCGCAGTACGTTATGACGTTCTACCGTATAACAATATGCTACACAACGTAATGCGTTATAACGTTATACTATATAACGTAACACGTTATAACATTATACCATATAACGTTATGTTATATAACATTATGCGTTATAACGTTATACTATATAACGTAATACGTTTTAACGTTATACCTTCTAACGTACACGTTATAACATTATACCATATAGCGTTATGTTATATAACGTAATAAGTTATAACGTTATATCATATACCGAGGTACGTTATAACGTTTAACCGTATACCATTATGCTACATAACGTAATGCGTTTAAGGTTATACTATATAACGTAATACGTTATAACTTTATGCCTTATAACGTTATGTTATATAACGTAATACGATATAACGTTATACAATGTAACGAAATACGTTATAACGTTATATCTTCTAACGTAACACGTTATAACATTATACCATATAACGTTATGTTATATAACATAATGCGTTATAACGTTATACTATATCACGTAATACGTTATAACGTTATACCTTCTAACGTAACACGTTATAACATTATACCATATAGCGTTATGTTATATAACGTAATAAGTTATAAAGTTATACTATATAACGTAATACGCTTTTAACGTTATACCTTATAACGTTATGTTATATAACGTAATACGATATAACGTTATACAATGTAACGTAATACGTTCTAACGTTATACCTTCTAACGTAACACGTTATAACATTATACCATATAACGTTATGTTATATAACATAATGCGTTATAACGTTATACTATATAACGTAATACGCTTTAACGTTGTACCTTCTAACGTAACACGTTATAACTTTATACCATATAGCGTTATGTTATATAACGTAATAAGTTATAACGTTATACCATATATCGCAGTACGTTATGACGTTCTACCGTATAACATTATGCTACACAACGTAATGCGTTATAACGTTATACTATATAACGTAACACGTTATAACTTTATACCTTATAACGTTATGTTATATATCGTAATACGATATAACGTTATTCAATGTAACGTAATACGTTATAACGTTATACCTTCTAACGTAACACGTTAAAACATTATACCATATAACGTTATGTTATATAACATAATGCGTTATAACGTTATACTATATAACGTAATACGTTTTAACGTTATACCTTCTAACGAACACGTTATAACATTATACCATATAGCGTTGTGTTATATAACGTAATAAGTTATAACGTTATACCATAGATCGCAGTACGTTATAACGTTTTACCGTATAACATTATGCTACATAACGTAATACGTTATAACGTTATACCTTCTAACGTAACACGTTAAAACATTATACCATATAACGTTATGTTATATAACGTAATAAGTTATAACGTTATACCATACATCGTATTCCGCTATAACGTTATACCATATAACGTTATATTATATAACGTAATGCGATATAACGTTATACAATATAACGTATTACGTTATAACGTTATACCTTCTAACGTAATACGTTATAACATTACACCATATAACGTTATGTTATATAACGTAATACGTTATAACGTTATACCATATATTGCAGTACGGTATAACGTTTTACCGTATACCATTATGCTACATAGCGTAATGCGTTATAACGTTATACTATATAACGTAATACGTTATAACTTTATACCTTATAACGGTATGTTATATAACGTAATGCTATATAACGTTATACTACATAACGTAATACGTTAAAACGTTATCCAATATAACGTAATACGTTATAACGTTTTACCGTATACCATTATGCTACATAACGAAATGCATCATAGCGTTATACTATATAACGTAATACGTTATAACGTTATACCATATATTGCAGTACGGTATAACGTTTTACCGTATACCATTATGCTACATAGCGTAATGCGTTATAACGTTATACTATATAACGTAATACGTTATAACTTTATACCTTCTAACGGTATGTTATATAACGTAATGCTATATAACGTTATACTACATAACGTAATACGTTAAAACGTTATCCAATATAACGTAATACGTTATAACGTTTTACCGTATACCATTATGATACATAACGTAATGCATCATAGCGTTATACTATATAACGTAATACGTTATAACTTTATACCTTATAACGTTATGTTATATAACGTAATGCGATATAACGTTATACAATATAACGCAATACGTTAGAACGTTATACCTTCTAACGTAACACGTTATAACGTTACACCATATAGCGTTATGTTATATAACATAATGAGTTATAACGTTATACTATATAACGGAATACGTTTTAACGATCTACCTTCTAACGTAACACGTTATAACATTACACCATATAACGTTATGTTATATAACGTAATACGTTATAACGTTATACCATATATTGCAGTACGTTATAACGTTTTACCGTATACCATTATGCTACATAACGTAATGCGTTATAACGTTGTACTATATAACGTAATACGTTATAACTTTATACCTTATAACGTTATGTTATATAACGTAATGCTATATAACGTTATTCTACATAACGAAATACGTTAAAACGTTATCCAACATAACGTAATACGTTATAACGTTTTACCGTATACCATTATGCTACATAACGTAATGCGTTATAACGTTATACTATATAACGTAATACGTTATAACTTTATACCTTATAACGTTGTGTTATATAACGTAATGCGATATAACGTTGTACAATATAACGCAATACGTTAAAACGTTATACCTTATAACGTAACACGTTATATCATTATACCATATAACGTTATGTTATATAACGTAATAAGATATAAAGTTATATTATATAACGTAATACGCTTTAACGTCATACCTTATAACGTTATGTTATATAACGTAATACGATATAACGTTATACAATGTAACGTAATACGTTATAACGTTATACCTTCTACCGTATCACGTTATAACATTACACCATATAGCGTTATGTTATATAACATAATGCGTTATAACGTTACAATATATAACGCAATACGTTTTAACGTTCTACCTTCTAACGTAACACGTTATAACATTATACCATATAACGTTATGTATTATAACGGAATACGTTATAACGTTATACCATATACCGAGGTACCTTATAACGTATAACCGTATACCATTATGCTACATAACGTAATACGTTATAAAGTTATACTATGTAACGTAATACGTTATAACTTTATACCTTATAACTTTATGTTATATAACGTAATGCGATATAACGTTATACAATATAACGCAATACGTTATACCTTTATACCTTATAACGTTATGTTATAAAACATAATGCGATATAACGTTATATAGTATAACGTAATACGTTATAACGTTATACCTTCTAACGTAACACGTTATAACATTATACCATATAACTTTATGTTATATAACGTATTAAGTTATAAAGTTATACCATACATCGTATTCCGCTATAACGTTATACCATATAACGATATGTTATATAATGTAATGCCATATAACGTTACACAATATAACGTGTTACGGTATAACGTTATACCTTCTAACGTAACACGTTATATCATTATACCATATAACGTTATGTTATATAACATAATGCGTTATAACGTTATACCATATACCGAGGTACGTTATAACGTTTAACCGTATACCGTTATGCTACATAACGTAATGCGTTATAACGTTATACTATATAACGTAATACGTTATAACTTTATACCTTATAACGTTATGTTATGTAACGTAATGCGATATAACGTTATACAATATAACGCAATACGTTAGAACGTTATACCTTCTAAAGTAACACGTTATAACATTACACCACATAGCGTTATGTTATATAACATAATGCGTTATAACGTTGTACAATGTAACGTAATACGTTATAACGTTATACTATATAACGTAATACGTTATAACTTTATACCTTATAACGTTATGTTATATAACATAATGCGTCATAACGTTATACTATATAACGTAATACGTTTTAACGTTATACCTTCTAACGTAACACGTTATAACATTATACCATATAGCGTTATGTTATATAACGTAATAAGTTATAACGTTATACCATATATCGCAGTACGTTATGACGTTCTACCGTATAACATTATGCTACACAACGTAATGCGTTATAACGTTATACTATATAACGTAACACGTTATAACTTTATACCTTATAACGTTATGTTATATAACGTAATACGATATAACGTTATTCAATGTAACGTAATACGTTATAACGTTATACCTTCTAACGTAACACGTTATAACATTATACCATATAACGTTATGTTATATATCATAATGCGTTATAACGTTATACTATATAACGTAATACGTTTTAACGTTATACCTTCTAACGTACACGTTATAACATTATACCATATAGCGTTATGTTATATAACGTAATAAGTTATAACGTTATACCATATACCGAGGTACGTTATAACGTTTAACCGTATACCATTATGCTACATAACGTAATGCGTTTAAGGTTATACTATATAACGTAATACGTTATAACTTTATGCCTTATAACGTTATGTTATATAACGTAATACGATATAACGTTATACAATGTAACGAAATACGTTATAACGTTATATCTTCTAACGTAACACGTTATAACATTATACCATATAACGTTATGTTATATAACATAATGCGTTATAACGTTATACTATATAACGTAATACGTTATAACGTTATACCTTCTAACGTAACACGTTATAACATTATACCATATAGCGTTATGTTATATAACGTAATAAGTTATAAAGTTATACTATATAACGTAATACGCTTTTAACGTTATACCTTATAACGTTATGTTATATAACGTAATACGATATAACGTTATACAATGTAACGTAATACGTTCTAACGTTATACCTTCTAACGTAACACGTTATAACATTATACCATATAACGTTATGTTATATAACATAATGCGTTATAACGTTATACTATATAACGTAATACGCTTTAACGTTGTACCTTCTAACGTAACACGTTATAACTTTATACCATATAGCGTTATGTTATATAACGTAATAAGTTATAACGTTATACCATATATCGCAGTACGTTATGACGTTCTACCGTATAACATTATGCTACACAACGTAATGCGTTATAACGTTATACTATATATCGTAACACGTTATAACTTTATACCTTATAACGTTATGTTATATAACGTAATACGATATAACGTTATTCAATGTAACGTAATAAGTTATAACGTTATACCTTCCAACGTAACACGTTAAAACATTATACCATATAACGTTATGTTATATAACATAATGCGTTATAACGTTATACTATATAACGTAATACGTTTTAACGTTATACCTTCTAACGAACACGTTATAACATTATACCATATAGCGTTATGTTATATAACGTAATAAGTTATAACGTTATACCATAGATCGCAGTACGTTATAACGTTTTACCGTATAACATTATGCTACATAACGTAATACGTTATAACGTTATACCTTCTAACGTAACACGTTAAAACATTATACCATATAACGTTATGTTATATAACGTAATAAGTTATAACGTTATACCATACATCGTATTCCGCTATAACGTTATACCATATAACGTTATATTATATAACGTAATGCGATATAACGTTATACAATATAACGTATTACGTTATAACGTTATACCTTCTAACGTAATACGTTATAACATTACACCATATAACGTTATGTTATATAACGTAATACGTTATAACGTTATACCATATATTGCAGTACGGTATAACGTTTTACCGTATACCATTATGCTACATAGCGTAATGCGTTATAACGTTATACTATATAACGTAATACGTTATAACTTTATACCTTATAACGGTATGTTATATAACGTAATGCTATATAACGTTATACTACATAACGTAATACGTTAAAACGTTATCCAATATAACGTAATGCGTTATAACGTTTTACCGTATACCATTATGCTACATAACGAAATGCATCATAGCGTTATACTATATAACGTAATACGTTATAACTTTATACCTTATAACGTTATGTTATAAGACCTAATGCGATATAACGTTATATAGTATAACGTAATACGTTATAACGTTATACCTTCTAACGTGACACGTTATAACATTATACCATATAACGTTATATAACGTATTAAGTTATAAAGTTATACCATACATCGTATTCCGCTATAACGTTATACCATATAACGATATGTTATATAATGTAATGCCATATAACGTTACACAATATAACGTTTTTTTTTTTTTTTTTTTTTTTTTTATTTATTTGCTTTAAATTTTACAATTTGTCCAGTAGGACATTTGGTAAAATGTTATAGCTGTTTACTAATATAACATGTGGGTGGCTACCCCCAATGGGGTTCCATCTTCGTGCTTGTTAGGGTGTATCCTTTATGAGATCTACTGGATGTTTCCTTTTTAATCTCCTTTCGATGAATGTGGTGATCGTTTCCGCTGCCAGCCGGTTCGGGTGCGTTGCTAATCTTTCTCTGTACCTTCTTGCGAATCTGCTAATCTCTTCCTTGACCGTTGGTATTCCAAGGTCTTTTCGTATGTCCTCGTTTCTAACGTACCATGGGGCGTTTACTATTGTTCTAAGTATTTTAGATTGCATTGCCTCTAGTTTGGTTATATGGCTCATTGCTGCTGTTCCCCATAGTGGTATTCCGTACGTCCAGATTGGTTTTATGATGGTTTTGTAGATTTTTAATTTGTTTTCTATGCTTAGTTTGGATTTTCGACTTGTTAACCAGTACATCTGTCTCCTTGCTATCTGTATTTTGCTTATTATTGATTTGATATGCTGTTTCCATGTGAATCTTGTATCAAAGTGTAGTCCTAGGTATTTGACTTGCCTTGTTTGTATTATGTGCGTGCCGTTGAGTGTAATGTTTGGTGGTAACTGTTTTCGCAGTGTGAATGTAATGTGGTTGCATTTATCAGGGTTTGCTTTAATTTGTTTAACTTGAAGCCACTTTTCTATTTTTGCAATATGCTCTTGTAGCAATGCGACTGCTGTTGCTGGGTTAGTGTGCCTGACTAGTACCACAGTGTCATCCGCAAATGTCAGTATTTTGCTGTTGGTGGTTGTTGGTATGTTGGCCGTGTATAGTGTGTAGAGAATTGGTCCCAAGACGCTTCCTTGCGGAACCCCTGCCTTGATGTCTTTAACTTGAGAGTATGTATCTTTAATTTTTACTGTAAAGGTTCTGTTGCTTAAGTAGGATTTAGTTAAATGGTATATCTGCTCCGGGAATTGTTTTCTGATTGATTGAAGTAGACTATCGTGGTTTATTTTGTCGAATGCTTTCTCGATGTCCATAAAGAGGGCTGTGCAGTATTGTTTGTTTTCTATTGCTAGTATTATTTCGTTTGTGAGTCTGTGCATTTGCTCTATCGTGGAGTGTTTGTTCCTGAATCCAAATTGGTGATCTGGTATTAGTTTTTCCTTCTCTATTATTGGTTTTAGGCGGGCGTAAATTATTTTTTCCAGTATTTTGGAGAATACTGGAAGTAGTGATATTGGTCTGTACGATACTGTTTGATGTGGGTCTTTGCCTGGTTTAGGTAACATTATGATCTGTGCTAGTTTCCATAGTTTAGGATAGTATTGGATTCTTAATATTGCATTAAAGATTATTGTAATTAGCCGTATCGCTTTTGGAGGAAGGTTTTTCAAGATTATACCATTGATTAGGTCAATTCCTGGTGCCTTATTATTTTTTGTTTTCTCGATTATGTTTCTAATTTCATGTGCTGTTGTTTTAGGTATGATGTAATGATTGTCAGTTGCAGTACTAGTGATTACCTCATCCTCATCCATATGACAGTTGTGGTTGCTATTATTGATATTATGTGGTGTAAATATGTTGCTTAGGTGGTTGGAAAATTCTTCAGCTTGTTCTTCGTTGCTTCTTGCCCATGTATTATCTGCTTTTCTGATTGCTGGGACTAGTTTTATTGGCTTCTTTATTTTTTTTGTGGCTTTCCAAAGGGAGTAGTTAGAGTTCTCGTGTGCAGATAGTGACTCTATGAATTTTGTGAACTCATTGTTATTGTGTTCTTTTATTTTGTTTTTTATTTCCTTTGCAAGTTTATTTAGGTGTTTTTTGTTTTCTTTTGATCTATGTTTTTGCCATTTTGCTTTCGCTTTTCTTTTTTCTCTAATTTTTTCAAGGATGTCTGGCGGAATTATTTTTGTTGGTCTATTATTTGATTCAGGTATGGTGGTTGCCCATGCTGCTTCCTGAATAGTTTCTGTAAGCGTTATTACTGCTTGTTCGATATGTTCGGGTGTTTTCAATGGGATGTTGCAGTTGATTTTGCTCTCAATTATTTCTTTAAAAGTTTGCCATTTGGTGGTTTTATTGCATAGTGTCTCTGAATTTTTATAAATTATTGGTTTGTTTAAGTATGTAATAATTATGGGTGTATGATCGGAGCTAAGCTCGAGGCTGGGTTCTATATTTAGTTTATTTGCATTTAGTCCTTTTGTAACTGCAAAATCAAGTAGGTCAGGTATTTTGCTCAAGTCTGTCGGCCAGTAAGTCGGTCTTCCTGTGGATAATATATTGAGGTTATTGTTTCTAATGTATTTCTCCAAAGTTCTACCTCGAGGTGTATTGATTCTTGATCCCCATAGTGTGTGCTTTGAATTATAGTCTCCCGCTGCAATATACTTATCACCTAAATGTTGAAAGTAATCTTCCCACATTTGAGATGTAATTTTATGTCGCGGTGGTACATATACTGCTGACAGCTGTAGATAGTTGCTGCTAGTTTGTACTGTAACGGTGGTTGCTTGGATATATTCTTTACTAACCTGACTGTGTAGATGGTGTTTAATATCGTTTCTTATTATTACTGCGGTTCCTCCGTGTGCTTTTCCTGAGGGATGCTTGGTATCATATATGGTGTAGTACGGTATTTTTAAATAGTTTTTTATAGTGAAGTGTGTTTCTGAAACAAGAAGTATATCGATATTATTGTTATACAGGAATGTTTTAGTTTCTAGGGCCCTTTGTTGTAGGCCGTTAGAGTTCCAGGCTGCTATTTTAAGCGTGTCCATTTTTATTTTTTAGTTAGCGTGTTTGTAAGTAGCTGTAGCATGAGTGTGATTTGTTGCGTTTGCTGTTTAAGGATTGCGTTTTGTTCACTTATCATTTTTGCCAGGAATTCTGTGTTTTTGATGGATATCTTTAATAGTTCTTTAATTTCTGCAGCGTCGTCGATGTTAATGTTCTGGTTGTGATTATCTAAAGGTGTTGACTGTTTGGCTACTTGCGCGTAGCTTCGGCTACCAAGGGTGTTGGTATTGTTATGGTTCATTACATTCTGAACGTTTGTTGATGTTTCAGTTACTATGCTATCCTGTTGAGTGTTAGAGTTATTATATGTCCTGTTACGAAGCGGCGGAAAAAGTTTTTTTTGTAGTTGCTTTCTGACTAAACAGCCTTTGTAACTAGCTGGGTGGTTTCCACCGCAATTGAAACATTTTGCGTTATTTATTTTTCCCGTATGTGGGCAGTTAGCTGTTAGGTGCTTTCCTGCGCATTTGACACACGCCGGGTTTCTGTTACAGTAGTTTTTTGTATGCCCATATTGTTGACACCTCATACATTGCGGTATGTCTTTTTTTTGTCTGGGTGGCTCAACTGTAATTATCGTGTTTAAAATTTTCTTAATTTCAAAAATTTCTTTGTTATTATTTTTAGGTTCTAATTCTATTAAAAATAGCGGTAGTGGTTGCTTGGTGTCAAATCTGGTTATGTTGTTAATCGTTCTCACCTGGTGTCCGATTTTGGCTAATTCCTCACATATGTTGTTTGTGTTCGATTTAGGATGTAAGCCTCTGATTACTGCTTTGTAGCTTTTATCAGATTTGGGTTGGTAGGTATGATACCCGGCGTTTTTTTCCTTTAGCGCTTTTGTTACTTTTCTATATATTTCCGGGGTATTGGTTTGTACTTTTACTTGTTCTAGTTTGAGTTGTTTTATGGTGTAATTTTCTTTTCCTGCCGTGATGTTTAGCAGTTCGATGAGGGGGTCTATTATTTTAGCATCAATGAAGATTGGTGGAGGTTTAGGAATGTTTGTTATTGGTTTATCAGCTGGGTCTACATCCATCACTTCTGGCAGTGAGCTGAAAGAGTTATGTATAGGAATTTCCTGTAGCCATTTTTGTCCTTCTGGTTCTATCGTCCTCTTAGCATTTGTGTTTGTGTTTATCCTTCGTTTTTTGCTGGGAGTTGCAGTCTTCCAGCTTTCGTTGTAATGTGGTGGAACATTGCTAGTATTATTTTTTCCTTCATCTTTTTTCGTAATTTCCATCGCCATTTCGTTTGTATCTGAGCAATCCACTTCACTTGTTGATTTATTTGAGCTCTGTTGGTCTATTGCTCTGTTTATGGCATATGTTTCGCCTTTGTTTAGGATTTTTATAGTTGGTATTTTTTGGATGTTTTCCATCCTTTAGTTTTAGTATATTGGTTGTGTTGCACTTCACTTTTCTTTTCTCTTCTCTTTTCTTTCCCACTTGTCGCACTTACGGAAGCACTAGTTCTCACGTCCGCATAGCTCGACTGCTCGGGCAGAACACACAATATAACGTGTTACGGTATAACGTTATACCTTCTAACGTAACACGTTATAACATTATACCATATAACGTTATGTTATATTACATAATGCGTTATAACGTTATACTATATAACGTAATACGTTATAACTTTATACCTTATAACGTTATGTTATGTTACGTAATGCGATATAACGTTACACAATATAACGTGTTACGTTATAACGTTATAGCTTCTAACGTAACACGTTATAACATTACACCATATAACGTTATGTAATATAACGGAATACGTTATAACGTTATACCGTATACCGAGGTACCTTATAACGTATAACCGTATACCATTATGCTACATAAAGTAATGCGTTATAACGTTATACTATATAACGTAATACGTTACAACTTTATACCTTACAACGTTATGTTATATAACGTAATGCGATATAACGTTATACAATATAACGCAATACGTTAGTACGTTATACCTTATAACGTAACACGTTATATCATTATACCATATAACGTTATGTTATATAACGTAATAAGATATAAAGTTATACTATATAACGTAATACGCTTTAACGTCATACCTTATAACGTTGTGTTATATAACGTAATACGATATAACGTTATACAATGTAACGTAATACGTTATAACGTTATACCTTCTAACGTAACACGTTATAACATTACACCATATAGCGTTATGTTATATAATATAATGCGTTTTAACGTTATACAATATAACGCAATACGTTATAACGTTATACCTTATAACGTAACACGTTATAACATTATACCATATAGCGTTATGTTATATAACGTAATAAGTTTTCACGTTATACCATATATCGCAGTACGTTATAACGTTTTACCGTATAACATTATGCTACATAACGTAATGCGTTATAACGTTATACTATATAACGTAATACGTTATAACTTTATACCTTATAACGTTATGTTATGTAACTTAATGCGATATAACGTTACACAATATAACGTGTTACGTTAGAACGTTATACCTTCTAACGTATCACGTTATAACATTACACCATATAGCGTTATGTTATATAACATAATGCATTATAACGTTATATAACATAACGCAATACGTTATAACGTTATACCTTATAACGTAACACGTTATATCATTATACCATATAACGTTATGTTATATAACGTAATAAGATATAAAGTTATACTATATAACGTAATACGCTTTAACGTCATACCTTATAACGTTATGTTATATAACGTAATACGATATAACGTTATACAATATAACGTATTACGTTATAACGTTATACCTTCTAACGTAACACGTTATAACATTACACCATATAGCGTTATGTTATATAACATAATGCGATATAACGTTATAATATATAACGCAATACGTTTTAACGTTCTACCTTCTAACGTAACACGTTATAACAATATGCCATATAGCGTTATGTTATGTAACGTAATGCGATATAACGTTACACAATATAACGTGTTACGTTATAACGTTATAGCTTCTAACGTAATACGTTATAACATTACACCGTATAACGTTATGTAATATAACGGAATACGTTATAACGTTATACCGTATACCGAGGTACCTTATAACGTATAAGCGTATACCATTATGCTACATAACGTAATGCGTTATAAAGTGATACTATGTAACGTAATACGTTATAACTTTATACCTTATAACGTTATGTTATATAACGTAATGCGATATAACGTTATACAATATAACGTAATACGTTTTAACGTTCTACCTTCTAACGTAACACGTTATAACATTATACCATATAACGCTATGTTATATAACGTAATAAGTTATAAAGTTATACCATACGTCGTATTCCGCTATAACGTTATACCATATAACGTTATGTGATATAACGTAATGCGATATAACGTTACACAATATAACGTGTTACGTTATAACGTTATACCTTCTAACGTAACACGTTATAACACTATACCATATAACGTTATGTTATATAACGTAATACGTTATAACGTTATACCATATATTGCTGTACGTTATAACGTTTTACCGTATACCATTATGCTACATAACGTAATGCGTTATAACGTTATACTATATAACGTAATACGTTATAACTTTATACCTTATAACGTTATGTTATATAACGTAATGCGATATAACGTTATACAATATAACGCAATACGTTAGAACGTTATACCTTATAACGTAACACGGTATATCATTATACCATATAACGTTATGTTATATAACGTAATAAGATATAAAGTTATACTATATAACGTAATACGCTTTAACGTCATACCTTATAACGTTATGTTATATAACGTAATACGCTTTAACGTTATACTATATAACGTTATGTTATATAACGTAATACGATATAACGTTATACTATATAACGCAATACGTTTTAACGTTCTACCTTCTAACGTAACACGTTATAACATTATACCATATAACGTTATGTATTATAACGGAATACGTTATAACGTTATACCATATACCGAGGTACGTTATAACGTTTAACCGTATACCAATATGCTACATAACGTAATGCGTTATAACGTTATACTATATAACGTAATACGTTATAACTTTATAAATTATAACGTTTAGTTGTGTAACGTAATGCGATATAACGTTACACAATATAACGTGTTACGTTATAACGTTATAGCTTCTAACGTAACTCGTTATAACATTACACCATATAGCGTTATGTTATATAACATAATGCGTTATAACGTTATACTATATAACGCAATACGTTTAATCTATCTACCTTCTAACGTAACACGTTATAACATTATACCATATAACGTTATGTATTATAACGGAATACGTTATAACGTTATAAAATATACCGAGGTACGTTATAACATTTAACCGTATACCATTATGCTACATAACGTAAAGCGTTATAACGTTATACTATATAACGTAATACGTTATAACTTTATACCTTATAACGTTATGTTATGTAACGCAATGCGATATAACGTTATACAATGTAACGCAATACGTTATAACGTTATACTATATAACGTAATACATTATAACTTTATACCTTATAACGTTATGTTATATAACACAATGCGTTATAACGTTATACTATATAACGTAATACGTTTTAACGTTATACCTTCTAACGTAACACGTTATAACATTACACCATACAACGTTATGTAATATAACGGAATACGTTATAACGTTATACCATATACCGAGGTACGTTATAGCGTTTAACCGTATACCATTATGCTACATAACGTAATGCGTTATAAAGTTGTACTATATAACGTAATACGTTTTAACGTTATACCTTCTAACGTACACGTTATAACATTATACCATATAGCGTTATGTTATAAAACATAATGCGATATAACGTTATACAGTATAACGTAATACGTTATAACGTTATACCTTCTAACGTAACACGTTATAACATTATACCATATAACGTTATGTTATATAACGTAATAAGTTATAAAGTTATACCATACGTCGTATTCCGCTATAACGTTATACCATATAACGTTATGTTATATAACGTAATGCGATATAACGTTACACAATATAACGTGTTACGTTATAACGTTATACCTTCTAACGTAACACGTTATAACACTATACTATATAACGTTATGTTATATAACGTAATACGTTATAACGTTATACCATATATTGCTGTACGTTATAGCGTTTTACCGTATACCATTATGCTACATAACGTAATGCGTTATAACGTTATACTATATAACGTAATACGTTATAACTTTATACCTTATAACGTTATGTTATATAACGTAATGCTATTTAACGTTATACTACATAACGTAATACGTTAAAACGTTATCCAATATAACGTAATACGTTATAACGTTTTACCGTATACCATTATGCTACATAACGTAATGCGTTATAACGTTATACTATATAACGTAATACGTTATAACTTTATACCTTACAACGTTATGTTATATAACGTAATGCGATATAACGTTATACAATATAACGCAATACGTTAGTACGTTATACCTTATAACGTAACACGTTATATCATTATACCATATAACGTTATGTTATATAACGTAATAAGATATAAAGTTATACTATATAACGTAATACGCTTTAACGTCATACCTTATAACGTTGTGTTATATAACGTAATACGATATAACGTTATACAATGTAACGTAATACGTTATAACGTTATACCTTCTAACGTAACACGTTATAACATTACACCATATAGCGTTATGTTATATAATATAATGCGTTTTAACGTTATACAATATAACGCAATACGTTATAACGTTATACCTTATAACGTAACACGTTATAACATTATACCATATAGCGTTATGTTATATAACGTAATAAGTTTTCACGTTATACCATATATCGCAGTACGTTATAACGTTTTACCGTATAACATTATGCTACATAACGTAATGCGACATAAAGTTATACTATGTAACGTAATACGTTACAACTTTATACCTTATAACGTTATGTTATAAAACATAATGCGATATAACGTTATATAGTATAACGTAATACGTTATAACGTTATACCTTCTAACGTAACACGTTATAACATTACACCATATAACGTTATGTTATATAACGTAATACGTTATAACGTTATACGATATATTGCAGTACGTTATAACGTTTTACCCTATACCATTATGCTACATAAGGTAATGCGTTATAACGTTATACTATATAACGTAATGCGTTATAACTTTATACCTTATAACGTTATGTTACATAACGTAATGCTATATAACGTTATACTACATAACGTAATACGTTAAAACGTTATCCAATATAACGTAATACGTTATAACGTTTTACCGTATACCATTATGCTACATAACGTAATGCGTTATAACGTTATACTATATAACGTAATACGTTATAACTTTACACCATATAACGTTATGTTATATAACGTAATGCGATATAACGTTATACAATATAACGCAATACGTTAGAACGTTATACCTTCTAACGTAACACGTTATAACATTATACCATATAACGTTATGTTATATAACATAATGCGTTATAACGTTATATTATATAACGTAATACGTTTTAACGTTATACCTTCTAACGTAACACGTTATAACATTACACCATATAGCGTTATGTTATATAACGTAATAAGATATAAAGTTATACTATATAACGTAATACGCTTTAACGTCATACCTTATAACGTTATGTTATATAACGTAATACGATATAACGTTATACAATGTAACGTACTACGTTATAACGTTATACCTTCTAACGTAACACGTTATAACATTACACCATATAACGTTATGTTATATAACATAATGCGATATAACGTTATACAGTATAACGTAATACGTTATAACGTTATACCTTCTAACGTAACACGTTATAACATTATACCATATAACGTTATGTTATATAACGTAATACGTTATAAAGTTATAGTATATAACGTAATACGCTTTAACGTTATACCATATAACGTTATGTTATATAACGTAATACGATATAACGTTATACTATATAACGCAATACGTTTTAACGTTCTACCTTCTAACGTAACACGTTATAACATTATACCATATAACGTTATGTTATATAACGTAATACGTTATAAAGTTATAGTATATAACGTAACACGTTATAACATTATACCATATAACGTTATGTTATATAACATAATGCGTTATAACGTTATATTATATAACGTAATACGTTTTAACGTTATACCTTCTAACGTAACACGTTATAACATTACACATATAGCGTTATGTTATGTAACGTAATAAGTTATAACGTTATACCACATATTGCAGTACGTTATAACGTTTTACCGTATAACATTATGCTACATAACGTAATGCATTATAACGTTATACTATATAACGTAACACGTTATAACTTCATACCTTATAACGATATGTTATATAACGTAATGGTATTTAACGTTATACTACATAACGTAATACGTTAAAACGTTATCCAATATAACGTAATATACGTTATAACGTTTTACCGTATACCATTATGCTACATAACGTAATGCGTTATAACGTTATACTATATAACGTAATACGTTATAACTTTATACCTTATAACGTTATGTTATATAACGTAATGCGATATAACGTTATACAATATAACGCAATACGTTAGAACGTTATACCTTATAACGTAACACGTTATATCATTATACCATATAACGTTATGTTATATAACGTAATAAGATATAAAGTTATACTGTATAACCTAATACGTTATAACTTTATACCTTATAACGTTATGTTATATAACGTAATGGTATTTAACGTTATACTACATAACGTAATACGTTAAAACGTTATCCAATATAACGTAATACGTTATAACGTTTTACCTTCTAACGTAACACGTTATAACATTACACCATATAGCGTTGTGTTATATAATATAATGCGTTTTAACGTTATACAATATAACGCAATACGTTATAACGTTATACCTTATAACGTAACACGTTATAACATTATACCATATAGCGTTATGTTATATAACGTAATAAGTTTTCACGTTATACCATATATCGCAGTACGTTATAACGTTTTACCGTATAACATTATGCTACATAACGTAATGCGTTATAACGTTATACTGTATAACGTAATACGTTATAACTTTATACCTTATAACGTTATGTTATGTAACGTAATGCGATATAACGTTACACAATATAACGTGTTACGTTATAACGTTATACCTTCTAACGTATCACGTTATAACATTACACCATATAGCGTTATGTTATATAACGTAATAAGATATAAAGTTATACTATATAACGTAATACGCTTTAACGTCATACCTTATAACGTTATGTTATATAACGTAATACGATATAACGTTATACAATGTAACGTAATACGTTATAACGTTATACCTTCTAACGTAACACGTTATAACATTACACCATATAACGTTATGTTATATAACATAATGCGATATAACGTTATACAGTATAACGTAATACGTTATAACGTTATACCTTCTAACGTAACACGTTATAACATTATACCATATAACGTTGTGTTATATAACGTAATACGATATAACGTTATACTATATAACGCAATACGTTTTAACGTTCTACCTTCTAACGTAACACGTTATAACATTATACCATATAACGTTATGTATTATAACGGAATACGTTATAACGTTATACCATATACCGAGGTACGTTATAACGTTTAACCGTATACCAATATGCTACATAACGTAATGCGTTATAACGTTATACTATATAACGTAATACGTTATAACTTTATAAATTATAACGTTTAGTTATGTAACGTAATGCGATATAACGTTACACAATATAACGTGTTACGTTATAACGTTATAGCTTCTAACGTAACTCGTTATAACATTACACCATATAACGTTATGTAATATAACGGAATACGTTATAACGTTATACCGTATACCGAGGTACCTTATAACGTATAACCGTATACCATTATGCTACATAACGTAATTTTTTTTTTTTTTTTTTTTTTTTTTTCTTTAAATTTTACAATTTGTCCAGTAGGACATTTGGTAAAATGTTATAGCTGTTTACTAATATAACATGTGGGTGGCTACCCCCAATGGGGTTCCATCTTCGTGCTTGTTAGGGTGTATCCTTTATGAGATCTACTGGATGTTTCCTTTTTAATCTCCTTTCGATGAATGTGGTGATCGTTTCCGCTGCCAGCCGGTTCGGGTGCGTTGCTAATCTTTCTCTGTACCTTCTTGCGAATCTGCTAATCTCTTCCTTGACCGTTGGTATTCCAAGGTCTTTTCGTATGTCCTCGTTTCTAACGTACCATGGGGCGTTTACTATTGTTCTAAGTATTTTAGATTGCATTGCCTCTAGTTTGGTTATATGGCTCATTGCTGCAGTTCCCCATAGTGGTATTCCGTACGTCCAGATTGGTTTTATGATGGTTTTGTAGATTTTTAATTTGTTTTCTATGCTTAGTTTGGATTTTCGACTTGTTAACCAGTACATCTGTCTCCTTGCTATCTGTATTTTGCTTATTATTGATTTGACATGCTGTTTCCATGTGAATCTTGTATCAAAGTGTAGTCCTAGGTATTTGACTTGCCTTGTTTGTATTATGTGCGTGCCGTTGAGTGTAATGTTTGGTGGTAACTGTTTTCGCAGTGTGAATGTAATGTGGTTGCATTTATCAGGGTTTGCTTTAATTTGTTTAACTTGAAGCCACTTTTCTATTTTTGCAATATGCTCTTGTAGCAATGCGACTGCTGTTGCTGGGTTAGTGTGCCTGACTAGTACCACAGTGTCATCCGCAAATGTCAGTATTTTGCTGTTGGTGGTTGTTGGTATGTTGGCCGTGTATAGTGTGTAGAGAATTGGTCCCAAGACGCTTCCTTGCGGAACCCCTGCCTTGATGTCTTTAACTTGAGAGTATGTATCTTTAATTTTTACTGTAAAGGTTCTGTTGCTTAAGTAGGATTTAGTTAAATGGTATATCTGCTCCGGGAATTGTTTTCTGATTGATTAAAGTAGACTATCGTGGTTTATTTTGTCGAATGCTTTCTCGATGTCCATAAAGAGGGCTGTACAGTATTGTTTGTTTTCTATTGCTAGTATTATTTCGTTTGTGAGTCTGTGCATTTGCTCTATCGTGGAGTGTTTGTTCCTGAATCCAAATTGGTGATCTGGTATTAGTTTTTCCTTCTCTATTATTGGTTTTAGGCGGGAGTAAATTATTTTTTCCAGTATTTTGGAGAATACTGAAAGTAGTGATATTGGTCTGTACGATACTGTTTGATGTGGGTCTTTGCCTGGTTTAGGTAACATTATGATCTGTGCTAGTTTCCATAGTTTAGGATAGTATTGGATTCTTAATATTGCATTAAAGATTATTGTAATTAGCCGTATCGCTTTTGGAGGAAGATTTTTCAAGATTATACCATTGATTAGGTCAATTCCTGGTGCCTTATTATTTTTTGTTTTCTCGATTATGTTTCTAATTTCATGTGCTGTTGTTTTAGGTATTATGTAATGATTGTCAGTTGCAGTACTAGTGATTACCTCATCCTCGTCCATATGACAGTTGTGGTTGCTATTATTGATATTATGTGGTGTAAATATGTTGCTTAGGTGGTTGGAAAACTCTGCAGCTTGTTCTTCGTTGCTTCTTGCCCATGTATTATCTGCTTTTCTGATTGCTGGGACTAGTTTTATTGGCTTCTTTATTTTTTTTGTGGCTTTCCAAAGGGAGTAGTTAGAGTTCTCGTGTGCAGATAGTGACTCTATGAATTTTGTGAACTCATTGTTATTGTGTTCTTTTATTTTGTTTTTTATTTCCTTTGCAAGTTTATTTAGGTGTTTTTTGTTTTCTTTGGATCTATGTTTTTGCCATTTTGCTTTCGCTTTTCTTTTTTCTCTAATTTTTTCAAGAATGTCTGGCGGAATTATTTTTGTTGGTCTATTAGTTGATTCAGGTATCGTGGTTGCCCATGCTGCTTCCTGAATAGTTTCTGTAAGTGTTATTACTGCTTGTTCGATATGTTCGGGTGTTTTCAATGGGATGTTGCAGTTGATTTTGTTCTCAATTATTTCTTTAAATGTTTGCCATTTGGTGGTTTTATTGCATAGTGTCTCTGAATTTTTATAAATTATTGGTTTGTTTAAGTATGTAATAATTATGGGTGTATGATCGGAGCTAAGCTCGAGGCTGGGTTCTATATTTAGTTTATTTGCATTTAGTCCTTTTGTAACTGCAAAATCAAGTAGGTCAGGTATTTTGCTCAAGTCTGTCGGCCAGTAAGTCGGTCTTCCTGTGGATAATATATTGAGGTTATTGTTTCTAATGTATTTCTCCAAGGTTCTACCTCGAGGTGTATTGATTCTTGATCCCCATAGTGTGTGCTTAGAATTATAGTCTCCCGCTGCAATATACTTATCACCTAAATGTTGAAAGTAATCTTCCCACATTTGAGATGTAATTTTATGTCGCGGTGGTACATATACTGCTGACAGCTGTAGGTAGTTGCTGCTAGTTTGTACTGTAACGGTGGTTGCTTGGATATATTCTTTACTAACCTGACTGTGTAAATGGTGTTTAATATCGTTTCTTATTATTACTGCGGTTCCTCCGTGTGCTTTTCCTGAGGGATGCTTGGTATCATATATGGTGTAGTACGGTATTTTTAAATAGTTTTTTATAGTGAAGTGTGTTTCTGAAACAAGAAGTATATCGATATTATTGTTATACAGGAATGTTTTAGTTTCTAGGGCCCTTTGTTGTAGGCCGTTAGAGTTCCAGGCTGCTATTTTAAGCGTGTCCATTTTTATTTTTTAGTTAGCGTGTTTGTAAGTAGTTGTAGCATGAGTGTGATTTGTTGCGTTTGCTGTTTAAGGATTGCGTTTTGTTCACTTATCATTTTTGCCAGGAATTCCGTGTTTTTGATGGATATCTTTAATAGTTCTTTAATTTCTGTAGCGTCGTCGATGTTAATGTTCTGGTTGTGATTATCGAAAGGTGTTGACTGTTTGGCTACTTGCGCGTAGCTTCGGCTACCAAGGGTGTTGGTATTGTTATGGTTCATTACATGCTGAACGTTTGTTGATGTTTCCGTTACTGTGCTATCCTGTTGAGTGTTAGAGTTATTATATGTCCTGTTACGAAGCGGCGGAAAAAGTTTATTTTGTAGTTGCTTTCTGACTAAACAGCCTTTGTAACTAGCTGGGTGGTTTCCACCACAATTGTAGCATTTTACATCATCTATTTTTCCCATATGTGGGCAGTTCATTGTAAGGTGTTTACCTGCGCATTTGACACACGCCGGGTTTCTATTACAATAATTTTTTGTATGCCCATATTGTTGACACCTCATACATTGCGGTATGTCTTTTTTGTGTCTGGGTGGCTCAACTGTAATTATTGTGTTTAAAATTTTCTTAACTTCAAAAATTTCCTTGTTATTATTTTTAGGTTCGAGTTCTATTAGGAATAACGGTAATGGTTGTTTAGTATCGTACCTGGTTATGTTGTTAATCGCTCTTACCTGATGTCCCATTTTAGCTAGTTCCTCGCATATGTTATTTGTGTTCGTTTTTGGATGTAATCCTCTGATTACTGCTTTGTAACTTTTATCAGATTTGAGCTGATAAGTGTGATATCCGGCATTCTTTTCTTTTAGTGCATTTGTCACTTTTCTGAATATTTCTGGGGTGTTCGTTTGTACTTTTATCTGGTCAAGTTTAAGTTGTTTAATGGTATGGTTTAATGGTATAGTTATCCTTACCTGCCGTGCTGTTTAGCAGATCAATGAGGGGATCTATTATTTTAGCATCTATATAAATTGGTGGTGGTTTAGGAATGCGTGTTACTGGTTTTTCGACTGGGTTTGAATCCAT
This sequence comes from Bombus hypnorum, assembly GCA_911387925.2. Taxonomy (NCBI): domain Eukaryota; kingdom Metazoa; phylum Arthropoda; class Insecta; order Hymenoptera; family Apidae; genus Bombus; species Bombus hypnorum. The sequence continues at coordinate 11,781,008 of OU427020.1, read as the reverse complement.
CACTTCTGGTAGTGAGCTGTAAGAGTTATGTAAAGGAATTTCTTGTAGCCATTGTTGTCTTACTGTTTCTAGAGCCCTCCTAACATTTGCGTTTGAAGTCATTTTTCGTTTCTTGCTGGGAGTTACAGTCTTCCAGCTTTCTTTCTGATGTGGTAGATCATTGCTGATTTTATTCATATCGTCATTATTTTGTGTAATTTCTACTTCCATTTGTATTTCATTTACAGCTGAGCAATCTTGAACTTCGCTTGTTTGTTTGTTTGGGTTTGTTTTATCTAAAGCACTGTTTATAGAAAATGATTCGCCACTGTTTAGGATTATTATTGGTGGTATTTTACGTATGTTTTCCATCATTTATCGAATGGTTATGTTATAGTCACTGTGTTTTCCCACTTGTCTCACTTACGGAAGCACTGATTCACACGACCGTATAGCTCGACTGCTCGGGCAGAACTGACAAAGGAAGTGTGACAGTGCCTATCGAATCATGCAGATAGTACAAACGTAGAAGAAACAGGAAAAATATTATGTGTGTGTTCTAACCATCATTTAAATAAACAACATGTTAATTCAATAAAATAATTAAAAGCAGTGAAAGTTAAAAGCACCTAGTGCACAATTAATCATCGTAAAAGGAAACGTACATACAGGAATTTCGCAGAAACAAGTTGTGGACCCACTCCGTAGAACATACTATACGAATGTCAGCAGAAACGAATGAATAAACTAACCTCAATTGCGTTAATATATGTGGAAGAAAATAATACTATTAAAGATTTACAATCATATAACAATTAAACTAAATGAAGCACGATAACAATCAATAATTGATACTCGACAACAGACTTACAGTTGCCCAATGGAAAATAAAACCGGAAAATCAAGAAAAGTAGTGACGTTATAACGAAATAACTCAGTGTTGACTCAGCAGTCTTTAATAAGAAGAAATAAAATCAGTTAATTAGTGCAGGAAGAGTCAAGAAATAACTAAGATAGGTTAAGTGAATGACAACGATAATTCACTACTCACATCGAAATTTATACAAGGGTCAATGCATTTATGAGAAACTAAATACCAAATTGGAGTAAACGTGTACAAAGAATCGAAGTTGATACTACTGGAATGGTCTTAGTAAACAAGAAAAGGTACCTTTATAAGTTAACGAGGTTTGTATGCAACCAATCATCGTAGAAGGAAGTATCCATGCAGGAACTTCACGTGGAATGGCTACGGATCCAACTTTGCAAAACATAATATACGACTGTATGAAAATATCAAAGGTAATAAATACCGAGGTAACCAATCATAACCTAAAAAGGGGAAGAATGTTGTAAACCATCTTGGAATAAAAATTGATAATAATAAGAAGCTCGTTACTCACATCGGAAGATATACATTAAAGCCGACGTAGTTACAAGAAGCCTACTACCAAGCTTAAGTGAATACTTATAGAATACTGAACCAGATACTACCAAAACAATCAAGACGGCAACAGGAAACTGGAAAATGAAGGAAATGTTCTGACACTATAACAAAATAATCCGACGCTAGCAAACAAGATAAAGGACGGTCTATTTTACTATACAGATATTTACAAAATATAATGTTTTATATATATCTATATATATATATATATATATACTTACAATGCTAGGATAGGTAAAAGTAGTCATAATAAGTGTTGGAAATATAGCGAAGAACCAGAAGATACCAAACGCGCACCATGTAACTGTTCCGAGTAAAGGACTCAGCGTTGAAGGATTAGGATTGTAGAACCTATAAACAATAAAGATTTTAACTAACAATGTACAGATTAGCTCCAAAATTCTATGTAAAGGCGACAAATTACACGCACAAGGTAACGACAGCTTCATAACAAAGAAACAGAAAATAGCCAATAATATAAGAATAGGTTAGAAATTAATCAAGATCGAGTATCAACGATAAACGCGATTAAGATAAGAAATTATTATATTGTACTAAGTTATTATAGTATAATTGTATCAAGTCTGGCGTAGAGAAATAAGGTTATGTTACGCAGTAGAACTGGTAATAACACAATCCACATGCTATCATATTAAAATAACACACTATGCACGTATTAGTATTAAATTAATTAAGTGAACACTCTATAAAAACAAACTACTCGAAACACAACAATAAAACAGTACTATCGATAAATAGTAATATTTAACAATAACACAATTCACATGCTATCATATTAAAATAACACACTATGCACATATTAGTATTAAATTAATTAAGTGAACACTCTATAAAAACAAACTATTCGAAACACAACAATAAAACAGTGTTATTGATAAATTATAAAATTTAACAATAATACAATCCACATGATATTATATTAAAACAACACACAGTATATATATATATACACGTTTTAATGATTACACAAACAATACTATTGTCCTTTAAAAAAATTCTAACTGCGCTAAAATAGAGGAAACTAAGCGACGGACGAATAATTATTTCAGTATTAAACAAATTAAGGACGCGTCACTATACTTTTACTAGAGACATTCACGAGCGGCCATCTTGAACTGTCATGAACATAGGATAGCTCTTACACGTGCGCATCGGAATACATTCAATAATTATACACATTAAATAAATGCAAAATAATATTATTTCCACTTCAATTATACGTCAATTATTGAAATAAAGTTACAAATAATTAACAGATAAATAATAGATTCGACATTAATAAAAGTCACTATATACTAGGGACACTCACAGGCGGCCATTTTGGATAATTAATACGTGCGTTATAAAATAAATTATCTTTTTGATGAAAAAAGTAAATATTTAATAGGTGATGATACAAATGGAAGATCGTAACGAGGAAAGAATAAATAATAATTAATACAATATAACACATTATTATATGATAACAGGAATATTAGAAATTAATAGGAACCAGCCGTGAGAAAGAAATCATGAAAACACATTGTTAAGATTAATTAACATTTTTAAAACCGAATAAATTCTATATGAAACTACATTATGAAATACAAATATAAAAATACATAATTTAATATACATAATTTAACAAACATAAAAGAAATAAAGTACATGACTTTATACTATCAAAACTAATCAACATTCGGATAAACCTAAAATCATATTGTGAAACATATATATATATATATATTTAAACATAAAATCACATATACGAAACTACACTTCAACAAACAAAATGCTATATGAAAATTATATTATTATACGTCTACATATATGTATATATATCTAGATGTTATCAAAAACTACACCTCAACGAAATTACTTTATGAAAACTACAACCGAGGATTTAAACAACGAAATAAATATATATATATATACATTGAACATATAACAAAATACATATAAAATAAATAAGAAACTAAAATTGTTAAACAGCGAACCAACAAATATAGAGCAAATATATACATATATCTAAATATGCAAAAAAAGTCCGATGCACCGACACACACAAGTCTTGCACAGAGAGTATCATTAAATTCATCGTAGGTTGCGTCCTCTCGAATCACTCACGGTTTCTTCGCAATCGCTATTCCTCTTGCGCTGAAACGATAAAATGTAACGAATCAATAAAAAACGAACGAAACGGGATAAATTTAAGCAGAATAAAACAAAACAAAATACGCACTAGGGCGGCCTGCATAACAATCTCTGATGAAGATGCCTCCGCAACCATCGTTTAAACGTTAATGTCAAAATCACCGAAACCTACGTTTACAGAAATAGCAAAAATTGTAAATCAAATCAAACACCGAAAGCAACCATGATATGGAAATATTAATTATACGTAATGATAATATAACAAACCAACAACCAGTATGCACCTACCGTTATCCGGAAGACGACAAAACCCACAACGTGCTACTGCAAGAGAAGAAAACGAATAAAATTATATCACGTGAAATCATTCCGCCACTTTCCATAAATCAAAACCGAACTTACGCAAAATAACTCGGAGGAAATCCTTACTATGGGAGAGCAACGGATTACGCGTGTTGCCTGAGCGAGCGCCGATATAATAATGAGACTTCAGCCGTCGGCCCTTCCACGCGCCGAGGAACACTGATTATTCTCACGATATTAAGATGGAAGTTTTTCGAGAGAAGACTAGATCAGCATGGAAGGCTCCAAGCCTCCTAGACACTACCTCAGCAGAAATATAAGAACTAAGTCGAAATACAGATTTTGTATTCTCTCAGGTACCAACGATGGAAATCTAGAAATCCAAGACAAGAAAACGAAGCAGAAGAAGTCACCAACGATCACGGAATTTACATTCTCTCACGTAGGATTTCAGGAACGCTAAACTGCAACATCCGGACTCCCACGGAAGCGAACTATCGGATGGCCACCACCCTGTGGGGGATGCTATTATTAATAAACGCAGCAACAAAGAACAGCGTTCATTTTTTTGTCGTCAATAGTACGTTATGTTTCGGATTATTATTTTGTTGTCAATTGTATGTTACGCTTCGGCTTATTATTTTGTCGTAAATTGTATGTTACGTTTCGGCGATCTCTCGTCAGTCGATATATATATATATATATATATATATATGTCGGAGATGAAAGAACATCGGAGCCTTTGGAATTTGAATAATCCCGCAACATTGTAATCTAGAGTCTACTATAGCTGTAACTAAACAATTGTAGGTATTCAATCCGATTGTAATTGTTCGAGAGTTGTGATAGCGAGCTTGGGCTCGAGGCGACAGCCAGTCGCCGAACGTAGCCGCGGTCACGGGATGAACGCTTTGTTTAGCAAAGGCATGGAGTAACTCTATATCTCGATTTGAAAAGGAAATAGTTGTAACACTCGACAGTAAACATTCCAACGGTCTCTGTCCCGTAGCTCGCCACACGCAGAGCCTATTCTTCGAGTAAGATGATTGCCAGATGTCGATGCGTCTTCGCAGTACATGTTCAGCCAGCCTGAGGGCCCGCTATAAATCTTAGGATTTAGTTGACTAAAGTCTTTCAAACAAACAGTCTTTGTTCCAGCTACGGGAAGATAGGAGAAACCTATTTTTCAACGAACGGCGTCTCCCACTAGCAACTTTCCTGCGAGGGCGACTAGCATCTTTTTCTAACCACCGATATGGAGATTGACCAATTAGCAGCAACGCCAATTTCCCTTACCTTCCGAACGAAGACTGCCCTCGACGAATCCGATGATCTCGTGTCCTTAGACACACCCCATTATAGTTTTCCTCTGCAGCATCATCGCGACGGAGAGTCATTCTCTCGTGAGGTCGTATTGGCGAGTTACTTAGAGTCTGTACGCTCGGTGGATATTCCACGTTTTAACAAAGAGTCCGACTTAGATTTTTGTGAGCACGTACATCTATCATCCCGTTGACCGCGGATTCGTTATTGAGCCTAAGATCAACATGACTAGTATCGCGAGTGTCCAACCGCCACGGATGATTGTCGAGTCTGTAGTATCCCTACTCGTGTTAGCAAGCCGCGCCTTTGTTATATCACAACGATGGTCAAGCCCAATGCAGATTTATCAAACGCCTACAAACCTATTCCTGACGCTTCTCCGACATATATATATATATTCATAACAATTTAAACAATCCAATATTCAAATTTAAATAAACTCTACGTAGCGAAATAGAATTTTAAAAATAATTCAATTATCTAAACAATCACACGCGAACCATAAATATATATATATATATGTTCATAACAATTTAAACAATCCAATATTCAAATTTAAATAAACTCTGCGTAGCGAAATAGAATTTTAAAAATAATTCAATTTTCAAACCAATCATACGTGAACTTATAAATATATATATATATATATATATATATATATATATATATATATATACATATATATTTATAACATCTTAAATAATCTAGAATATTAGGATAAAGCACCACATATCAATATTTATACTTAAATAAACACTGTGCAACAAAATCAAATATTTATTTTATCCAACTTTAATCTTCTCCCGTGCCAGTATTCCTGCACATAGCAGGTTAGCCGAAAACGTGGAATTTATCTATCAGTAGCCTAAACACTAGCTAACGCTACCCATAAGTAATTAATTTAATGATTAACTATTTAAAGAAATTTCTCTAATCGAAACATTCCTTAGACTGTTTCTGGAGGCAGTAACTACCGTGTAAATCGTAGTTTTCGAATGTATGTTTAAATATTCAAAATAGTATTGTCCAATAAAAGAAAATATATTTTGAAATAGTTTTTAGACTATTTCTGGTGGCAGCAACTACCGAATTTAATTGGGAATTTTAGATCAATATTCCATATACAATCATATCATTTAAATTATCCGACTAAATTCAAATCAAAGAGAAAATTTTATTTAAACAAAAAATGTTTACAAATTTAAATTTGATTTAAACGAGGACGTAACACCATATAACGTTATGTTATATAACGTAATACGTTATAACGTTATACAACATATCTTAATACGTTATAACGTTATATCATATAATGCATTTCGCTATTACGGTTTACCATATAACGTTGTGTTATATAACGTAATACGTTATAACGCTATACCATATAACGTATTACGCTGTAACGTTATACCATATAACGTTATGTTATATAACGTAATGCGTTATAACGTTATACTATATAACGTAATACGTTATAACGTTATACTATATAACGTACTACGCGACAAAATTATACCATATAACGTTATGTTATATAACGTAATTCGTTATAACGTTATACTATATAACGTAACTCATTATAACGTTATACCTTATAACGTATACTTACCTGGCGCAGAGGTTACCGTGATCAAGAAATCGGTTCCTCCAGGGCGAGGCTTTTGAATTGCACTACGGTTAGGGTGACACTTGCGAATACCCCTAATGTGTAATACTTTGTAACTTTATACTATATAACGTAATACGTTATAACGTTATACCTTCTAACGTAATATGTTATATCGTTATACCATATAACGTTATGTTATACAACGTAATGCGTTATAACGTTATACTGGAGAACGTAATACTTTATAACGTTATACCATATAACGTTATGTTATATATCGTTATGCTTTATAACGGCATATTATATGACGTTATACGTTATATCGTTTTGCTATAAAACGTAATTGTTTATAATGTTATACCATATAACGTTTTGTTATATAACGTAATGCGAGTCTAACGTTATGCTATGAAACGTAATTATTTACAACATTATACCATATAATGTTATGTTATACAACGCAATGCGGTATAACGTTATACTATATAACGTAATACGTTATAACGTTATACCTTATAACGTAATACGTTATAACGTTATACCACGTAACGTTATGATATATAACGTAATACGTTATAACGCTATACCATATAACGTATTACGCTGTAACGTTATACCATATAACGTTATGTTATATTACGTAATGCGTTATACCGTTATACTATATAACGTAATACGTTATAACGTTATACTATATAACGTACTACGCGACAACATTATACCATATAACGTTATGTTATATAACGTAATTCGTTATAGCGTAATACAATATATCGTCATTCGTTATAACGTTATACCATATAACGAATCACGCTATATCGTTATAATATAACGTTATGTTATATAACGTAATGCGTTATATCGTTATACTATATAACGTAATACGTTATAACGTTATAGCGTATGAGGTTAGGTTACATGACGAAATACGTTACAGCGATATACTATATAACGTAATACGTTATAACGTTATACCTTATAACGTAATACGTTATAACGTTATACCACGTAACGTTATGATATATAACGTAATACGTTATAACGCTATACCATATAACGTATTACGCTGTAACGTTATACCACGTAACGTTATGATATATAACGTAATACGTTATAACGCTATACCATATAACGTATTACGCTGTAACGTTATACCATATAACGTTGTGTTATATAACGTAATGCGTTATAACGTTATACCACATAACGTAATACGTTATAATGTTGTACCTTGTAAGGTAATACGTTACAACTTTATACCATATATCGTTATGTTATATAACGTAATGCGTTATAACGTTATGCCATAAAATGTTATGTTATATAACGTAATGCGATATAGCGTTATACTATTTAACGTAATACGTTATAACTTTATACCATATAACGTTATATCTGTCGGGGACGAAAGAACACCGGAGCCTCTGGATATCCGGATAATCCCGCAACATTGTAATTTAGAGCCTACTACAGCTATAACGAAACAATTGTAGTTATTCAACCCGATTGTAATCGTTCGGGACTGGTGATAGTGAGCCCTGACTCGAGGCGACAGTCTGTCGCCCAGCGTAGCCGCGGTCATCGGATGGACCCTTTGTCTAACAAAGGCATGGAGTAATTTTATATCTCTCCTTTGAAAAGAAAATAGTTGTAACGCTCCACAGTAAACATTCCAACGGTCTTGGTCCCGTAGCTCGCCACACACAGACCCTATTCTTCGAGTAAGATGATTGCCAGATGTCGATGCGTCTCCGCAGTACATGTTCAACTAGTCCGAGGGCCCGCTATATATCTTAAGACTTCGTTGACTAAAGTCCTTCAAATAGACAAACAGTCTTTGTCCCAACTATGGGAAGATAGGGGAGACCTATTTTTTAACGAACGGCGTCTACCACTAGCGACTTTCCCTCGAGGGCGACTAGCATCTTTTTCTAACCACCGATATGGAGATTGACCAATTAGCAGCAACGCCAATTTCCCTTACTTTCTGAACGAAGGCTTTTCTCGACGAATCCGAGGATCCCGTGCCCTTAGACACAGCCCACATAGTTTTCCTCCGTGGCATCATCGGCACGGGAAAGTCATTCTCTCCCTCGCGATCTCATCGAAAGGGGGTAGCACCTTTACGGTCAATAACTAGTTCACGTTCGCCAACAAAGACTCAGACTTAGAAAGCACGCTCCCGTATCATTCGATTGACCGCGGATTCGTTGTCGGCCCTGAGGCCATTATCACCAGTGTCGCGAGTGCTAAACCGCTGTGATCATTAGTCAAGACTGTAACAACTCTATTATTGTAATAAACTACACCTGTGTGTACCGCACCAATGGCTAACTCCCGTGGAGATTCATTCAACGCCCACAACCCTACTCCTAATGTTAATCCGACATATCTATATAACGTAATACGTTATAACGTTATGCTATACAGCGTAATTGTTTATAACGTTACACCATACAACGTTATGTTATATAACGTAATACGTTATAACGTAATGTTATATAACGTAATGCGGTATAACGTCATACTAATTAACATAATACGTTATAACGATTATACCATATAACGTTATGCTACGTAACGTAATGCATTATAATGTTATACTATATAACGTAATACGTTATAAGGTTATATCATATAACGTTATGTTATATAACGTAATGCGATATAACGTTATGCTATAAAACGTATATGTTATAACGTGACACCATATAACGTTATACTATCTAACGTAATACGTTATATCGTCATATCTTATAACGGAATACGTTATAACGTTATACTATATAGAGTAATACATTATAACGTTATACGATATAACGTTATTATATCTAAATAATGCATCATAACGTTATACCATATAACGCAACACGTTATAAATTTGTATCATATAATGTTATGTTATATAACGTAATGCGTCATAGCGTTATACTCTATAATATAATACGTTATAATGTTATACCATATAACGTTGTGTTATATAACGTAATACGTTATAACGTTATACCATATACCAAATTCCGCTACAACACAATACCATATAACGTTATGTTATATAACGTAATACGTTATTACGTCATACTATATAACGTTTTCTCATATACCGTAATACGTTATAACGTTATGCCATAAAACGAAATTGTTTATAACGTTATGCAATAGGATGTTATGTTATATAACGTAATGCGTTATAACGTTATACTATATAACGTAATACGTTATAACGCTATACCATATAACGTTATGTTATGTAACGTAATGCGTTATAGCGTTATACTCTGTAACGTAATACGTTATAACGTTATAGAGTATTACGTATGTTATATATCGAAATACGTTATAACCTTATAACATATACCGTTATGATATATAACGTAGTTCGTTATAACGTTGTACCGTATGACGTTATATTATATAACGTAATACGATATAGCGTTATTCCATATAACGTAATACGTCATAGCGTGAAACCATAAAACGTTATGTCATATAACGTAATACGTTATAAAGTTATACCATATAACGTATTACGTTACAACGTCACACTATATAATGTAATACGTTACAACGTTATACCATATAACGTAATACGTTGTAACGTTATACCATATAACGTAATACGTTGTAACGTCATACCATATAACGTAATACGTTGTAACGTCATACCATATAACGTAATACGTTGTAACGTTATACCATATAACGTAATACGTTGTAACGTTATACCATATAACGTAATACGTTGTAACGTTATACCATATAACGTAATACGTTGTAACGTTATACCATATAATGTAATACGTTGTAACGTTATACCACATAACGTAATACGTTATAACGTTATACCACATGACGTTATGTTGTATAACGCAGTAGGATTTAACGTTATGCCATGTAACGTTATGTTATATAACGTATATGCGTTATAGCGTTAAACCATATAACGTAATACGTTATAAGGTTATACCATATACCGTGTTTTGTTATAACGTTATACCACCTAACATTTGTGTTATATATCGTATTACGTTATAACCTTATGCTATATGACGTATTACGTTATGACGTTATACCATATAACGTAATACGTTGTAACGTTATACCATATAATGTAATACGTTGTAACGTTATACCACATAACGTAATACGTTATAACGTTATACCACATGACGTTATGTTGTATAACGCAGTAGGATTTAACGTTATGCCATGTAACGTTATGTTATATAACGTATATGCGTTATAACGTTATACCATATAACGTAATACGTTATAACGCTATACCATATAACGTTATGTTATATGAAGTATATGCGTTATAACGTTATACCATATAACGTAATACGTTATGACGTTATACCATATAATGTAATACGTTATAACGTTGTACCGTATAACATTATACTACATAACGTAATACGCTACTACGTTATGCTATATAACGTAATACCTAATAGCGTTATACCATATAACGTGTTTTGTTATAGCGTTATACCATCTAACATTAGTGTTATATATCGTATTACGTTATAACGTTATGCTATATAACGTATTACGTTACAACGTTTTACTATGCAACGTAATACGTTATAACGTTACACCATATAACGTAATACGTTATAACGTTATACCATATAATGTAATACGTTATAACGTTATACCATATAACATTAGACTACATAACGTAATACGCTCCTACGTTATGCTATATAACGTAATACGTTATAGCGTTATACCATATAATGTGTTCTGTTATAACGTTATACCATCTAACATTTGTGTTATATATCGTATTACGTTATAACGTTATACCATATAGCGTAAAACGTTATCACGTTATACCACATAACGATATACCATATAACGTAATACGTTACAACGTTATACTATATAACGTAATACGATATAACGATATACCGTAAAACGTAATACGTTATAACGTTATACCACATAACGTATTGCATTATAACGTTATACCATATAACGTTATGGTATATAACGTACTACGTTATGACGTTAATATCATATAACGTAATACGCTATAACGTCATACCGTATTTTTTTTTTTTTTTTTTTTTTTATTTATTTGCTTTAAATTTTACAATTTGTCCAGTAGGACATTTGGTAAAATGTTATAGCTGTTTACTAATATAACATGTGGGTGGCTACCCCCAATGGGGTTCCATCTTCGTGCTTGTTAGGGTGTATCCTTTATGAGATCTACTGGATGTTTCCTTTTTAATCTCCTTTCGATGAATGTGGTGATCGTTTCCGCTGCCAGCCGGTTCGGGTGCGTTGCTAATCTTTCTCTGTACCTTCTTGCGAATCTGCTAATCTCTTCCTTGACCGTTGGTATTCCAAGATCTTTTCGTATGTCCTCGTTTCTAACGTACCATGGGGCGTTTACTATTGTTCTAAGTATTTTGGATTGCATTGCCTCTAGTTTGGTTATATGGCTCATTGCTGCAGTTCCCCATAGTCATACCGTATGACGTTATGTTATACAACGTAATACGATATAACGTTACACTATACAGCGTAATACGTTATAACGTTATTCCATATAGCGCAATACGGTATAACGTTATACCATGTAACGTTTTATTATATAACGTATTACGTTATAACGTTATACCATATAACGTTATGTTATATAACGTAATAAGTTATAACGTTATACTATATAACGTAATACGTTATAACGTTATACCGTATATCGTTATGTTATATAACGTAATGCGTTATAACGTTATACCATATAACGTAATACGTTAAATCGTTTTACCTTATGACGTAATACGTTATATCATTATGCCATATAACGTTGTATTGCATGACGTAATACGTTAGAACGTTAAACCAAATTACGTATTACGCTTTAACGTTATACCATATAACGTTAAGTTATATAACGTAATGCGTTAAAACGTTATGCTATATAACGTAATACGTTATAACGTTATTCCATATACCGTAGTACGCGTTTTACCGTATAACATTATGCTACATATCGTAATGCATCATTACGTTATACTATATAACGTAATACGTTATATCGTCATACCACAAAACGTTATGTTATATAACGTATTGCGTTATAACGTTATACTATATAACGTAATACGTTATAACATTATACTATATAACGTAATTCGTTATAACGTTATACCTTAGAACGTAATACGTTATAATGTCATACCATATAACGTTATGTTATACAACGTAATGCGTTATAACGTTATACTATGTAACGTAATACGTTATAACGTTATACTATATAACGTAATTCGTTATATCGTTGTACCTTGTAAGGTAATACGTTATAACTTTATACCATATAATGTTATGTTATATAATGTAATACGTTATATCGTTATACCATATCACGAATTCCGCTATAACGTTATACCACATAACGATATGCTATACAACGTAATACGTTATATCTTTATACCTTATAACGTTATGTTATGTAACGTAATGCGATATAACGTTACACAATATAACGTGTTACGTTATAACGTTATACCTTCTAACGTAACACGTTATATCATTATACCATATAACGTTATGTTGTATAACGTAATAAGTTATAACGTTATACTATATAACGTAATACGTTTTAACGTTATACCTTATAACGTTATGTTATATAACGTAATACGATATAACGATATACAATGTAACGTAATACGTTATAACGTTATACCTTCTAACGTAACACGTTATAACATTATACCATCTAACGTTATGTTATATAACATAATGCGTTATAACGTTATAGTATATAACGTAATACGTTTTAACGTTATACCTTCTAACGTAACACGTTATATCATTATACCATATAACGTTATGTTATATAACGTAATAAGTTATAAAGTTATACGATATAACGTAATACGCTTTAACGTTATACCTTATAACGTTATGTTATATAACGTAATACGATATAACGTTATACAATGTAACGTAATACGTTATAACGTTATACCTTCTAACGTAACACGTTATAACATTACACCATATAGCGTTATGTTACATAACATAATGCGTTATAACGTTATACTATATAACGCAATACGTTTTAAAGTTCTACCTTCTAACGTAACACGTTATAACATTATACCATATAACGTTATGTATTATAACGGAATACGTTATAACGTTATACCATATACCGAGGTACGTTATAACGTTTAACCGTATACCATTATGCTACATAACGTAATGCGTTATAACCTTATACTATATAACGTAATACGTTATAACTTTATACCTTATAACGTTATGTTATGTAACGTAATGCGATATAACGTTACACAATATAACGTGTTACGTTATAACGTTATACCTTCTAACGTAACACGTTATATCATTATACCATATAACGTTATGTTGTATAACGTAATAAGTTATAACGTTATACTATATAACGTAATACGTTTTAACGTTATACCTTATAACGTTATGTTATATAACGTAATACGATATAACGTTATACAATGTAACGTAATACGTTATAACGTTATACCTTCTAACGTAACACGTTATAACATTATACCATATAACGTTACGTTATATAACATAATGCGTTATAACGTTATACTATATAACGTAATACGTTTTAACGTTATACCTTCTAACGTAACACGTTATAACATTACACCATATAACGTTATGTAATATAACGGAATACGTTATAACGTTATACCATATACCGAGGTACGTTATAACGTTTAACCGTATACCATTATGCTACATAACGTAATGCGTTATAAAGTTATACTATATAACGTAATACGTTATAACTTTATACCTTATAACGTTATGTTATATAACGTAATGCGATATAACGTTATACAATATAACGCAATACGTTAGAACGTTATACCTTATAACATAACACGTAATATCATTATACCATATAACGTTATGTTATATAACGTAATAAGTTATAACGTTATACTACATAACGTAATACGTTATAACTTTATACCTTATAACGTTATGTTATATAACGTAATGCGATATAACGATATACAGTATAACGTAATACGTTATAAAGTTATACCGTATACCGCAGTACGTTATAACGTTTTACCGATTAACATTATGCTGCATAACGTAATGCGTTAGAACGTTATAGTGTCACGTCCCGCGCTACGCACGCGCCGTAATGAAAAACGGAAAACCATAATATACAAGTAATACGAGTGACAATTCGAATATTCAAAACGAACGCACGGTACAATGAAAATGGAAATTTTTTAATAAAAGATTAATTAAATGTAGTCATATATAGAAAATTACTATACGAGGGCAAACAACAGATAATAAAATAACAATCGGTACTCTAACGAAATAGTAAATATAAAGAGTACAACATAACCTATAATTTCATAATTCGACTAAGGATAAACTATGAAGAACCAATTAACCAAAAGTGACTCGCAAATTAATTAATAAATCACGACATAATCAGGATAACCTACAATTCGGCCATTTAATCAAATCTCACAATAATATCATGAATACGGAATGGAACGATAGGAATACACATTTTAATAACAAATATGAAATATCAAACAATTTAATATATAGCAAATATGGACACACAAAACCACAATAAACAAAATATATCTTATATACAACCAGATATAAAATATATAAAACACCTAGGCATATTAACACACTTCGATAAACCAGGCACTATTGTCAGAATCCACACACGAAACGTCAAGATCGAAGTAAAAGGAATTCCACGAACAGTACACTTGAACAAGTTAAAACTAACACATAATCGAAACAGACCACGAGAACGATTTCAAGAGACAACGTAGTACGGTCGTATAAGGAACAACACTGCTTGTCGAATACTGCAAATGGTGATAACCTAAAAGGAAAAAGAAAATTATTATGTGCGTTCTAACCATTAAATATAAAATGTGTAATTCAATAAAATAATTACAAAACAGTGGAAGTGAAAAATACCTCGTGAACAATTACTCATCGTACAAGGAAGTGTATGTGCGTAGACAGGTTATGTATCCATATCCGTAGAACATAATGTATGACAGCCAGCTGAAACAAATGTAAGAATTAACTCCAACTTTTCCAATACAAAACAATATTGTGCCTAAACCAAAGGAAGTGTGACAGTGCTTATCGAATCATGCAGATAGTAGAAACGTAAAAGAAACAGGAAAAATATTATGTGTGTGTTCTAACCATCATTTAAATAAACAACATGTTAATTCAATAAAATAATTAAAAGCAGTGAAAGTTAAAAGCACCTAGTGCACAATTAATCATCGTAAAAGGAAACGTACATACAGGAATTTCGCAGAAACAAGTTGTGGACCCACTCCGTAGAACATACTATACGACTGTCAGCAGAAACGAATGAATAAACTAACCTCAATTGCCTTAATATATATGGAAGAAAATAATACTATTAAAGATTTACAATCATATAACAATTAAACTAAATGAAGCACGATAACAATCAATAATTGATACTCGACAACAGACTTACAGTTGCCCAATGGAAAATAAAACCGTAAAATCAAGAAAAGTAGTGACGTTATAACGAAATAACTCAGTGTTGACTCAGCAGTCTTTAATAAGAAGAAATAAAATCAGTTAATAAGTGCAGGAAGAGTCAAGAAATAACTAAGATAGGTTAAGTGAATGACAACGATAATTCACTACTCACATCGAAGTTTATACAAGGGTCAATGCATTTATGAGAAACCAAATACCAAATTGGAGTAAACGTGTACAAAGAATCGAAGTTGATACTACTGGAATGGTCTTAGCAAACAAGAAAAGGTACCTTTATAAGTTAACGAGGTTTGTATGCAACCAATCATCGTAGAAGGAAGTATCCATGCAGGAACTCCACGAGGAATGGCTACGGATCCAACTTTGCAAAACATAATATACGACTGTATGAAAATGTCAAAGGTAATAAATACCGAGGTAACCAATCATAACCTAAAAAGGGGAAGAATGTTGTAAACCATCTTGGAATAAAAATTGATAATAATAAGAAGCTCGTTACTCACATCGGAAGATATACATTAAAGCCGACGCAGTTACAAGAAGCCTACTACCAAACTTAAGTGAATACTTATAGAATACTGAACCAGATACTACCAAAACAATCAAGACGGCAACAGGAAACTGGAAAATGAAGGAAATGTTCTGACACTATAACAAAATAATCCGACGCTAGCACACAAGATAAAGGACGGACTATTTTACTATACAGATATTTACAAAATATAATGTTTTATATATATCTATATATATATATACTTACAATGCTAGGAGAGGTAAAAGTAGTCATAATAAGTGTTGGAAATGTAGCGAAGAACCAGAAGATACCAAACGCGCACCATGTAACTGTTCCGAGTGAACGACTCAGAGTTGAAGGATTAGGATTGTAGAACCTATAAACAATAAAGATTTTAACTAACAATGTACAGATTAGCTCCAAAATTTTATGTAAAGGCGACAAATTACACGCACAAGGTAACGACAGCTTCATAACAAAGAAACAGAAAATAGCCAATAATATAAGAATAGGTTAGAAATTAATCAAGACCGAGTATCAACGATAAACGCGATTAAGATAAGAAATTATTATATTGTACTAAGTTATTATAGTATAATTGTATTAAGTCTGGCATAGAGAAATAAGGTTATGTTACGCAGTAGAACTGGTAATAAGACAATCCACATGCTATCATATTAAAATAACACACTATGCACGTATTAGTATTAAATTGATTAAGTGAACACTCTATAAAAACAATCTACTCGAAACACAACAATAAAACAGTACTATTGATAAATAGTAATATTTAACAATAACACAATTCACATGCTATCATATTAAAATAACACACTATGCACATATTAGTATTAAATTAATTAAGTGAACACTCTATAAAAACAAACTATTCGAAACACAACAATAAAACAGTGTTATTGATAAATTATAAAATTTAACAATAATACAATCCACATGATATTATATTAAAACAACACACAGTATATATATATATACACGTTTTAATGATTATACAAACAATACTATTGTCATTTAAAAAATTCTAACTGCGCTAAAATAGAGGAAACTAAGCGACGGACGAATAATTATTTCAGTATTAAACAAATTAAGGACGCGTCACTATACTTTTACTAGAGACATTCACGAGCGGCCATCTTGAACTGTCATGAACATAGGATAGCTCTTACACGTGCGCATCGGAATACATTCAATAATTATACACATTAAATAAATGCAAATTAATATTATTCCCACTTCAATTATACGTCAATTATTGAAATAAAGTTACAAATAATTAACAGATAAATAATAGATTCGACATTAATAAAAGTCACTATATACTAGGGACATTCACAGGCGGCCATTTTGGATAATTAATACGTGCGTTATAAAATAAATTATCTTTTCGATGAAAAAAGTAAACATTTAATAGGTGATGATACAAATGGAAGATCGTAACGAGGAAAGAATAAATAATAATTAATACAATATAACACATTTTTATATGATAACAGGAATATTAGAAAATAATAGGAACCAGCCGTGAGAAAGAAATCATGAAAACACACTGTTAAGATTAATTAACATTTTTAAAACCGAATAAATTCTATATGAAATTACATTATGAAATACAAATATAAAAATACATAATTTGATATACATAATTTAACAAACATAAAAGAAATAAAATACATGACTTTATACTATCAAAACTAATCAACATTCGGATAAACCTAAAATCATATTGTGAAACATATATATATATATATGTTTAAACATAAAATCACATATACGAAACTACACTTCAACAAACAAAATGCTATATGAAAATTATATTATTATACGACTACATATATGTATATATATCTAGATGTTATCAAAAACTACACCTCAACGAAATTACTTTATGAAAACTACAACCGAGGATTTAAACAACAAAATAAATAAATATATATATATATATAAGGTTCTATGGTAAAGTAATTCAGGGATCGATTCTGAATATCTGAAAATCGAGTTTATTGTGAAAATACTTAAATAAAATACAAAAGTAAACAACAATTAATAATTAACAACAACTAATAACAATACTAATTAAATAAACAACAACCAATTAATAACAATAAATAGCAAGTTCTGTGCAATGTCTACCTGAAAATCGAGAATCGATTTTCAACGTCCTGAGCTACCGATCTTTCTCCGTCAGTCTTTAATGCTTTAAATAATTATTCTCTCTTCTCTGATCTTGTCTATCTCCGGTGTTGATCTCTGTCCGTACGTTTGGGAAACGCGTGTCTCTCAAAATGGCTCTCCGTAAAACAAAGAAAGCCGCTCTGTCCGTGAAACAAAAGAAGTCGTGCGTCGAGAGACGGTCGTACCAACGTATTCGTATTTAAACTCTTAGAGAGTTTACACCTCCCCTCCTCGGGTTGACAATTGCATCGCTAATTGTCCTTTTCACAAGGAATTAGTTTACTCGCATGGAAGAAATTTCCTCCAGGTCTACGATTATCGTTATCCACTTCGTACATAGAATTTGAGATCCTTCTCAAAATTTTGAAAGGCCCTTTCCGGATTTCTTCCAATTTATTTCTATTTAATTTGTTCCCACTGTGAGTGAAGACCATATCGCCAATTTTAAATTCATGTTCTCTTCTTTTTTTATCGTATTTCTGTTTGTTAATTTCGAAGTTTTTCATTGAGTTTTTAAATGCTTCTTCTCTGTCTCTTTGTAAGTCTATCTTATTTTCAATTGTTCCCTTAGGGACGATCTCGATTCTTTTCCCGTACAGTAAGTAATTCGGAGCAAATCCTGTGACACTGTGTCTGGTGTTATTGTATTCTTCCACACTTTCTTTTGCGATTTTTGTCCAGTTTTTCTTTTTTTTGTTAGAATTAATTTTGCATCTGATTCTGTTTATCAGTGTTTGGTTTACCCTTTCGTTTAATCCGTTCGAGGATGGACAGTCTGTCGAGGTGAAAATTAGTTCGATGTTCTTTTCCCTTGCGTATTCTTGAATTTCTTTGGATGTTAGTACTGGATATCTGTCTGCGAGAATCATTCTTATAGAATCGGTTTCTCTCGTCGAATCTATAAGTTTTATGATATCGTCTGAGCGTTGTGTTTTTGATGTGGACACAAAAACAGCCCTTGAGAAATGGTCAGTAAGAATATGCATAAACTTCTTCAGTGAGTTGTTATTAGAAAAACCTCCGACCGTATCGAATGACATTATCTCAAACGGTTTCTTAGCTGGTCCTAGTTTCGACATAAATCCAATTGGTCTTCTCGTCCTGCTTTTATTTTTGATGCAGATTTCGCATTTTTTGCAGAATTTGTCGACTATCCGATCCATATTTTTGAAGTAATAGAAAGGTCGGATTTTCTTTAGTATATGGTTTCTTCCAACGTGACCGAAGAATTCATGAACTGTTTTTGTGATGTGTTCGCCAAATTTTCGTGAAACGAATATACGTTGACGTCCTTTAATACTTTTGAAAAATATCTCTGATCTTTTTGTGAGGTTTTTTGTATTTTTAATATTTTTTTCGTTTTGTTTCTGATCTTGAATTATGTCTTTCTTTGTAATAATATTCACCACTCTCAGAACGTCTTCTTCATTTTCAAAACTTTCTAAGACGGGATTCCTGGATAGTGCATCTGCTTCTACGTTGTCCTTTCCCGGTGAGTAGATGATCTTGAAGTCATACTGCGACAGGTAGTGCATTAGGTCTCCTAGAGTTTCATCGGTTCTTGCTTTTATTCTCATTGATTCTAACGGTTTATGGTCCGAAAGAACAGTGAAATATCTACCGATTAACCAGTGTTGCCAGTACTGAATCGCCTCTTTAATAGCCAGACATTCGAGGTGGATCGCTTTCTTCTTTGCCTCTGTTGGTCTCAATTTTCTCGAAAAGTACGCAACCGGATGTAACATCCCGTTTTCTCGAGGTTGCTTTAAGACAGCTCCTAAACCGTTTCCACTTGCATCCGTATAAATAAATACTTCTTTCTTCTGATCGTATATTGAAAGGATTGGGCTTGAACAGAGGTATTCTTTAATCCTTTGAAACGATTTTTCACATTCTTCGTTCCAAATAAATTCTACATTTTTTCTTAATAAATTATGGAGTGGTTCCAAGAGTTTGCACGCGTCTTCTATAAATTTGTAATAAAAATTAATTTTTCCCAATAGTTGTCTCACGTTTTTCTTGTTTCTTGGGCGTTCAAATTCTCGTATCGCCTTGAGGTTATCTTTCTCTGGTCTCACACCGTCTTTTCGATGATGTGACCCAGATATTTTACTGACCTTTGTGCTAGCTTACATTTGGACAGTTTTAATCGGAAACCTTCTTTTTCCATAACCTTCATCAGCTGTTCTATGTGTCTGGTATGTTGATCGAATGTTTCAGAAAAAACTAGAATGTCGTCTATATAATTTATGCAGAATCCCGTTAGTCCATTTCTTCTAAGAATATTTGCAAGCACTCGTTGAAAAATAGCGGGAGAGATTTTCAGTCCGAACGGTAAACATTTCCATTGCCAGTGTCCGTTTTGTGTTATGAAGGCTGTTTTCTCTCGGTCCTCTTTTTTTATTGGGATTGACCAGAATGCTGAATTTATGTCAAATGTTGAGAAGAAATGGCAATTTCCCGCTTTGACTATGATATCTTCTATTCTTGGAAATGGTTGTGGTTCCGGAACTACAATTTTGTTTATCTCCCGAAAATCGATACATAGTCTATCTCTCTGATTCGATTCTTTTTTAAAAGCCAGTGTCACTGGTGCTGCAAATGGTGAATTTGATTCCTCTATGAGACCGTGTTCTAGTAGTTTTGTGATTTGGAACTCTATTTCTTTCTGATCTGGGATGGACCACCTGTATGGTTTTTTTGATATGTACCTGTTTTCGGTTAGCTTTATGGAGGCCTCTTGTAATTTTTTTGTTCCCACATCGAATTTGTGTTTGGCAAAAACTTCTTTGTATTTTTCTATAAGTTGAAATACCCTTTTCTTTTGTGAGTTATCTAAATGTCCAAGGTTGTCTATAATTTTGTCTGTCTTCGTGTCTTCAGTAATGTTTATCTCTCTTCTCTTCTTCTTATTCTTTCTTTCTTCTCTCTTATTAGATATTATCTCTTCTTCTTTGTCACTTACTTTTTGAGTGACTCTCAGATTCTCATCTTGTTTTAGTTTGAACTTCTTTATGACGTCTAGCCCTAGGATAAGGTCATATGTAAAGTTATCATTGCGTACTACGAAAACATTTATTTCTTCTTCTATTTTATTTATTTTCATTTTTAGTCTCGCCCGGCTACTCGTGAAGTCCTTTCCACTGATAGTTTTGAACATACTCTTGTCTTCTGTTATGTCCGCTTTTATTTGATCAATAATGTTTTGATTAATAAAGCTTGCATTAGCTCCAGTGTCGTAGACACCTTCAATCTCTTTTTGATCATTGATCTTAACTCGCAGTTTTATCAGTGGTTCGTACTTCTCCGGGCATTTTAGTTTTTTTTTTCATTCTCATCTAGTGTTCTTGTTTTCTCATTTTCTGATGTGAATAGTTCCAGTGGATTTACCTGTTTGGGTTTCTTTTGAGCGTTTCTGTTTCTACATAATTCCACTGGGTGGAATCGGCCCGGGAAGTTCAGTGCTTCACAGATCGTGCACGGTTGTTTCTTGGGTGGTGGGTTTGCATTTTTGTCCAGGTTTACCTTTCTTCCTTGTGTTTCTTTCCTTTTTCTCTGGTCTTCGTATTGTCCCAGAATTCCCATTAGGTCATTTGTTGTTTGTACACTTTCTCTATCGATTTTATCTTGGATGTCGATAGGTAATCCAATGACAATCAAATGTATTCTCACGTCTTCATCCATTTTCCTCTTTACTTCCAATATTAGTCGTTCTTTCTCTAGGGCATATTCAATGAATGAACCTGAAAGGTATTTGAAGTTGTACGCGTATCGTATTGCAGACCAACCTTTATTGTTAAAGGTTTTGAGAAATGCATCTTTCCAGTCTTCCCATTTGTGTCCTTCAGCTTTCAGTAGATTTGTTTGGTACCATTTTGCTGCTGTTTTCTCTAAATACTTTTTTAAACCTCTGATTTTCTCCTCATCACTTTTCATTTTATATTTTCTGCATTCTTCTTCATACTCTGATATCCAGTCTGTGGCTTCTTGAGTTCCTTCAAATTGTTTTATATTAAAGTTTATTTCTTCCATTTCCCGCTTATCTCGTTTTTGGAGAGTTTCTAGGAGTCTTTCCATGTCCAGACTGGACTTTTCGGTTTCCGTCTTTATTTTCCTTGTGGAGGTAATTTCTGCTTCCTCTAGGAAAATGTCTTGGAATACAAAGTTTAAGTCTGTATCGATATATAGCGCTGCTGTCTCGTCATCCATTGTGAGCTTAACATTTCTATACTGGCCTACCTTGGTTAGACTGTTTGCGGCCTTCCTCACTGTTGCTGAACTGAATAATTGTTGATGATAGCTTTTTGCTTGATATTCCGGGGGGAAAGTGTAGCATACTTCGTCTTCTGGTCTTCTTATGGATTCTATACTCTCTATCTTCTCCCCTTTTGCGTTCTCGTTCATGACGATACGTAAGATAACTTTCAGCGGCATGGCGTAGCGAAAATCGATTTATAAGGTTCTATGGTAAAGTAATTCAGGGATCGATTCTGAATATCTGAAAATCGAGTTTATTGTGAAAATACTTAAATAAAATACAAAAGTAAACAACAATTAATAATTAACAACAACTAATAACAATACTAATTAAATAAACAGCAACCAATTAATAACAATAAATAGCAAGTTCTGTGCAATGTCTACCTGAAAATCGAGAATCGATTTTCAACGTCCTGAGCTACCGATCTTTCTCCGTCAGTCTTTAATGCTTTAAATAATTATTCTCTCTTCTCTGATCTTGTCTATCTCCGGTGTTGATCTCTGTCCGTACGTTTGGGAAACGCGTGTCTCTCAAAATGGCTCTCCGTAAAACAAAGAAAGCCGCTCTGTCCGTGAAACAAAAGAAGTCGTGCGTCGAGAGACGGTCGTACCAACGTATTCGTATTTAAACTCTTAGAGAGTTTACATATATATATATGTCGGATGTTGGAGTCAAGTTGGCACTTTGGGGCGTTCGATGAACCTTTACTTACTTCACCGTCGCGGATGTAGCTAATGTTTTATCGGTACAAATGTGGACACTACAAGAGGCTAGGGATAATAGCGGCGATCGGATGGTAGAGATGATGGTGACCACGAGTTCAGGTTCGATAACGAATCCACGGTCCACGGGAGGACAAGTCTCAACGTAATCCACGATTCGGGTAGCTTTCCCGATAACTCGATCAGCAATTCGTCCAACGACTAACTAACTAAGTGACTGACTGCCATAATCCAAAAGAAATTGCCCTTATATACTCCTGTCTCCACTTCTCAGGTCAATCGTTGTTTTTAAGGAGAGTCACATAATCATTTCATACCTCTGTCAGGTATGCGTCCCTCCCGTGACCGTGGCTACGTCTAGTGATCCGCTATGTCACCTTGAACCTAAACCCATCGTCATAAAGCCGGGTTGAAAAGTTATTTCTGACTTTTATTTTTTTATTGCTCAAACATAGCTATCGTAAGAACTCTTAACTATGGGTTTTTCCCAGCATTCCCGACGGGAAATCCGGCTGTCCTTCCCTCTCCGACATATATATATATTGAACATATAACAAAATACATATAAAATAAATAAGAAACTAAAATTGTTAAACAGCGAACCAACAAATATAGAGCAAATATATACATATATCTAAATATGCAAAAAAAGTCCGATGCACCGACACACACAAGTCTTGCACAGAGAGTATCATTAAATTCATCGTAGGTTGCGTCCTCTCGAATCACTCACGGTTTCTTCGCAATCGCTATTCCTCTTGCGCTGAAACGATAAAATGTAACGAATCAATAAAAAACGAACGAAACGGGATAAATTTAAGCAGAATAAAACAAAACAAAATACGCACTAGGGCGGCCTGCATAACAATCTCTGATGAAGATGCCTCCGCAACCATCGTTTAAACGTTAATGTCAAAATCACCGAAACCTACGTTCACAGAAATAGCAAAAATTGTAAATCAAATCAAACACCGAAAGCAACCATGATATAGAAATATTAATTATACGTAATGATAATATAACAAACCAACAACCAGGATGCACCTACCGTTATCCGGAAGACGACAAAACCCACAACGTGCTACTGCAAGAGAAGAAAACGAATAAAATTATATCACGTGAAATCATTCCGCCACTTTCCATAAATCAAAACCAAACTTACGCAAAATAACTCGGAGGAAATCCTTACTATGGGAGAGCAACGGATTACGCGTGTTGCCTGAGCGAGCGTCGATATAATAATGAGACTTCAGCCGTCGGCCCTTCCACGCGCCGAGGAACACTGATTATTCTCACGATATTAACATGGAAGTTTTTCGAGAGAAGACTAGATCAGCATGGAAGGCTCCAAGCCTCCTAGACACTACCTCAGCAGAAATATAAGAACTAAGTCGAAATACAGATTTTGCATTCTCTCAGGTACCAACGACGGAAATCTAGAAATCCAAGACAAGAAAACGAAGCAGAAGAAGTCACCAACGATCACGGAATTTACATTCTCTCACGTACGATTTCAGGAACCCTAAACTGCAACGTCCGGACTCCCACGGAAGCGAACTATCGGATGGCCACCACCCTGTGGGGGATGCTATTATAAATAAATGCAGCAACAAAGAACAGCGTTCATTTTTTTTTGTCGTCAATAGTACGTTATGTTTCGGATCATTATTTTGTTGTCAATTGTACGTTACGTTTCGGCTTATTATTTTGTCGTAAATTGTATGTTACGTTTCGGCGATCTCTCGTCAGTAATCACTTGCTCAGTCTAAGTCGCGACTAAGTTAGTAAATCTTCTAAGTGTTCATTTTGTTGGCGAAATTAAAAAAAAATAAATATATTTGTAACAACGGTATTAGTCCAAAGAGTAAACTACAAGTCTTATTCAGTGTATATTGTAATTAAAATAAATCAATAAAACGAAAAGTTTTAATAATAACTATACCCGAGTTCGAATAGTAAATCCGATAATAGATACATCAACGGTCAATCGCACCGGCGAAATCCAGGCGCCTGCTGCGGGCAGGACGAACACCTTAAGGTAGGAAATTTAAAACTTCCTTCTTCTCTAATAATTTCGTTGTATCCGGGAACCGAACTAAAACTACTTATCATCAATTAATATATCCGGTCTCATTTCTATTCTGTAAATGTTTCGAAAATAAACCTTTAATGTTGAACTTTAAATAAAGGGTTGTTCGCTGTGTTGTCTTGTGCAAACGGTGTTTTCAACTATCGAAACATTTATTGATCTTCGCATTCCTCCTCCCATTGTTGGCAAATTATTGCCCGTCTTTGGGCAAGGCTTGCGAAATCACACAAATCTTACACAGAGAGTACCATTAAATTCATCGTTTGTGATTAATTAGAAAAAAAAACAAGAGCAAATCACTGCGGCAGGGTTGTACCAACATTGTTATTAACTGATATCTTCATTCTTGTCATCGTTGCATAGGATTATTAAAAATAGAATAATTTCCTTCAGAATTTTAACCAAAGGATCATTCGCTGTGTTAGCTTGTGAATAACGGTGTTGTCAATTATCGAAAACACCTATTGATCTTCGCATTCCTTCTCCCACTGTTGGCAAAATATTGCCCAATTTTGGGCAAGGCTTGCGAAATCACACAAACCTCACACAGAGAGGATCGTCAAAGTCATTTCCTTAATTATTAAATCGAAAGGCAAGGAAATCGTAACGATAAAAACCACCCTAGCAGACGAACTGAGCTTTAGTTGAAACGACAGATCCACTAGCGAAATTAAGAGAGAAGAAGAAGGAAAACGTAGGGATAAATTTGTATCGAACAACGAAATCGAATTTTAAAGATAATTCAATTCACAAACCAATCATACGCGAAAATGTATATATATCCATATATATATTCATAACAATTTAAACAATCCAATATTCAAATTTAAATAAACTCTGCGTAGCGAAATAGAATTTTAAAAATAATTCAATTTTCAAACCAATCATACGTGAACTTATAAATATATATATATATATATATATATATATATATATATATATATATATATATACATATATATTTATAACATCTTAAATAATCTAGAATATTAGGATAAAGCACCACATATCAATATTTATACTTAAATAAACACTGTGCAACAAAATCAAATATTTATTTTATCCAACTTTAATCTTCTCCCGTGCCAGTATTCCTGCACATAGCAGGTTAGCCGAATACGTGGAATTTATCTATCAGTAGCCTAAACACTAGCTAACGCTACCCATAAGTAATTAATTTATCGATTAACTATTTAAAGAAATTTCTCTAATCGAAACATTCCTTAGACTGTTTCTGGAGGCAGTAACTACCGTGTAAATCGTAGTTTTCGAATGTATGTTTAAATATTCAAAATAGTATTGTCCAATACAAGAAAATATATTTTGAAATAGTTTTTGGACTATTTCTGGTGGCAGCAACTACCGAATTTAATTGGGAATTTTAGATCAATATTCCATATACAATCATATCATTTAAATTTTCCGACTAAATTCAAATCAAACAGAAAATTTTATTTAAACAAAAAAAATGTTTACAAATTTAAATTTGATTTAAACGAGGACGCAACAACAGCATATAACGTAATACGTTATAACGTTATACGCTATAGCCTTAAACCATATAACGTAATACGTTATAACGTTAAACCACATGACGTTATATTATATAACGTAAGACGTTATAACGTTATACCATATAACGTTATGTTAAATAACGTAAGACGTTATAACGTTATACCATATAACGTAATACGTTATAACGTTATACAATATGACGTTATGTTATATAACGTAATACGTTATAATGTTGTACCCTATATCGTTATGTTATATAACGTAATATGATATAACCTTATATCATATAACGTTATGATATATAACGTAGTTCGTTATAACGTTGTACCATATGACGTTATGTTGTATAACGTAATACGGTATAACGTTATACCGTATAACGTAATACGTTATAACGTTATTCCATATAACGTAATACGCTATTACGTTATACCATATAACATTATGTTATATAACGTAATACGTTATAACGTTATACCACATGACGTCATGTTATATAACGTAATACGTTATAACCTTATACCATATAACGTTATGATATATAACATAGGTCGTTATAACGTTGTACCATATGACGTTATGTTATATAACGTAATGCGTTATAGCGTTATTCCATATAACGTAATACGTCATAGCGTTAAACCATAGAACGTTATGTTATATAACGTAATACGTAATAGTGTTATACCGTATAACATAATACGTTATAGCGTTATACCATATAACGTATTACATTATAACGTCATACCATATAACGCAATACGTTACAACGTTATACTATATAACGTATACGTTATAACGTTATACCATATAACGTAATACGTTATAACGTTATACCAAACAACATTATATTACATAACGTAATACGCTACTACTTTATGCTATATAACGTAATACGTTATAACGTTATACCATATAACGTAATACGTTATAACATTATGACATATAACGTAATACGTTATAACGTTATTGCATATAACGTAATACGTCGTGGCGTTATACCAAAAAACGTTATGTTATATAACGTAATACGTCGTGGCGTTATACCAAAAAACGTTATGTTATATAACGTAATACGTTATAGCGTTATACCATATGACATTATGTTATACAACGTAATACGTTATAACGTTATACCCCACAACGTAATGTTATATAACGTAATACGTTATAACGTTATACCATATAACGTAATACGGTATAACGTTATTCCATATAACTTAATACGCTATTACGTTATACCATATAACGTTACGTTATATAACGTAATACGTTATAACTTTATACCATATTTCGTTATGTTATATAACGTAATACCATATAACGTAATACGTTATAGCGTTGTACCATATGACGTTGTCACGTCGATTTGGGGTAATTTCACGTTCCGCACGTAAAGTGATAGATTCCTATTTTAGTTATTACAAAATTTATTAAAAACTGATAGAGTAACGATACAGAATGTTATGACAGAACAGAATACAATGTCGAGTGCTGACTTGGGAGGTATTTTATATCAAGGGTTTGGTTCCTGTGGAGGGGTTATCGCTGGATGCCGGTCACATAGGGATACCGTTACTGCTTAGTTGCTATTTTGACGGCTAAGGTATGTGAGATGTAATTATCCTTTCGCTGCAATTTTGTCACGGCCACCGTGACATTCCCCCCTCCTTAGCTTCGCTTTGCTCCGCTAAAGCGTAAGGCTCTAGTGGGGCTTCTAAGTTGAATGATCCCCTCATCTTCGTCTTCGGTGATATTTTGGAAGGTGACCGTCCTTGGTACTGTTGATGTTTGATCGATCCTGTTTACGCGAGCGGTAGGGCAGAGTATTTTGATACATACATTTTTAGGAAGTGATCGGCGTAGACATTCGAAAAGTTTACATTTGTACATTACATATATTGTTCCTAGTCCTAGGGCTACGATTCCTAATATTTGTAGTGTGGATATGCCATATTCTTTCAGTGAATTTATGCGTCGCTCAAATTGAAGGGTACTGATTTGTGTTTGTAATGTATCGAGGTTGGCTTTATATCGGTTAAAATTGTGAGTTACCTTTGGAGCTGTTTCTATTATTTTCTCTAATATTGGAACATCTGTTTCTTCGAAGCTGTATATACTATTCTTAAATTTGGTTTCGTAAGAGATATTTTTACGCGAACCTCCTATTTTCATGATATTATGATCCTATGTGATTATGCAACCGGTTTTACTGCTAATTAAGCTTGGTCGTCTAATTTCTAGGATTTTATGTGTCTTACATAACGCGTCGATTTGTACAATTTTCGCAGGAATAATAATATAATGGTTTTCCGTCTGCAAAGGTGCGAACGTCAATTCTTCCAGCTTGAAAACAGCAGTCGGGCAAGTTTCGACTGTCTGTTGATTATTAATTAATTCTGATCTGCATTCAGGTGAATTGATTCTATTGTGACTCGGTTGAGTTCTTTTACAAATGTGGATGATTGCTGTTCGTTTACAATATTTATTTAAGTAGTGACTATCGGCAAAGGTGTATTGTTCTGAGTCGGTTAGTATCAAGTCAGTTTCTATTACAGGCGCAATGAATACAGAGTTTTGTTTAGAAGGTATCGGATAAATTTTAGTTATTTCCATTCATTGTTTTCCAAAAGCGGCACAGTTATTGTATATATAAGTTTGTCATCTCTTATCCATACCTTTAGTTTACTTAGATCTAGAATTAGTTGAAAGTTTTGAACTGAAGGTTCGA
This sequence comes from Bombus hypnorum, assembly GCA_911387925.2. Classification (NCBI taxonomy): domain Eukaryota; kingdom Metazoa; phylum Arthropoda; class Insecta; order Hymenoptera; family Apidae; genus Bombus; species Bombus hypnorum. Next base: position 11,750,601 of record OU427020.1, on the reverse strand, counting down.
GATGGTTAGTCATAAAGTTTTGTCTCGTTATTTGGTCAAGTGTTTTTAAGAATTGTTCAGGTTCTATAACTTGTGGGTTTATGATTCCTTGTTTCCCTAACATGACAGTGTTAAAAATTTCGTCGATGTTAATATGGAGTTCTGATATGGTAGATTCAGTTTGAATTAGTAGGGAGACTAATATTTCGTTTTTTTCATTGTGGTTTTCAATCTTGTGTATATCGTTGGCTAAGTTTTCAAGTTGATTTGTTTTGGTGTTGTCTAACACGCGTCTGATGAGTGCGGTTTGATTACTAAGGATTGTTTTTATTTTGTTGTTGGAATCAAATAATGTATCGATGTTTTTGTTAATGAGTTCTAGATCCTTTTCGTCGAGAGTTCCGAATAAAGTTTTGGATACTGACCCTATGACATTGAGCAATCCGCGTTTGCTTTTATAACGCAATAGTAATTTGAGTTGCCGAGTCAGGTTTTGAAGATTTCTGTACTTAAATTTTAGGCTGCTTATTTCTGGTATGTAAGCGCAAGGTGGTTTACATTGACGGTCTATTAAATCTATTACGCGTTGTAATCTATTAACTTGGTCAATTGGATCGTTAAGGCCTACTATAAGAGTGATGTCTATTTGTTCGTTGTACAGATAGCAATCGTCGATGTGTTCCAAGAATATGTTGGCGTAATTTAATGGTTTTACTACTAGATCGCTTTTAACGTACTCGAGTGTTATGATGATCCATATTACGGTCTTCTTCCTGAAAGGTAGGGTTTTAGCCTGTTACCGTGGATTCTTTGCGTGTGACCGTTGGAATATTCGATAAGATAGGTGGGTGGATTGGATGAGAGGATTTCTGCGGGTCCTAGCCATTCGTGGTCTAGTTTGTTAGTTTTGTGATCGTTGTGTACCCATACTTTATCTTTAACTCGGAGTATCGTCTGTGGTTTAATAATTTTTCGTACTTGATCTCTTTGATATCGCTTTTTGTTAGACTCGGTAATTCATCTTGCTTTAGCTATATAGGCGTTATGTCGATTTTTCCAAAGGTTAAATAATTGTTCTTTAGTTAGGCTAGGAGTGGTTGATATTGAGGATGGCATGTTAGCTTGTCGTCCAAATGTTAATTCGAATGGGGTATGTCCGGTCGTCTCGTGTACTGAAGTATTATATCCCATGCATATTAATTTTAAGTTTTCATCCCAGTCGTTCTGTCGGTCGGTCGTACAAGTTCGAATAAGGTCTTTTACTACGGCATGCGTTCGTTCAAGGGATCCGTTAGATTGTGGATGGAAAGAAGTGGTTTTTATATGTCGGATTTTGAAAGCCTTTTCAAATGTGTCCATCAATTTACATACGAAATTTCGTCCCATGTCCGTGAGAATACTTTTTGGTGCGGAAAATATATACACATAGTGATCCAAAAGTTCGTTAATGATTGAGTTGGCTGTCTGGTCTTTTAAGGGTATGAGGATGAGATATTTGGTTAATTGATCTTGGATAGACAGGATAAACTGATTGCCCCGCTTGGTTTTAGTGAGAGGTCCGAATATGTCCATTGCGATTTTGTCGTTAGGATTAAGAGGTGTGTCAGTTATTATAGGTTGTTCTTTGGCCCTAATACGATTTAGCTTTTCTTGTTGGCAGGTTTCGCAGTTTCGTATGAATTCTGTAACGTCTTGTTCTAGGTTTGTCCAGTGATGGTGCTCTTGTATTCGTTTCACGGTGCGATGTATACCTAAGTGTCCTACTAATTCGTTATGATTTTCGCGTAATATCGTTTGTTTTTGTTCGTTATCATAATCTACTGGCGGGTCTTGTCCAAAGATTAATTTAATTTGAGGGAATCTAGTTGTTAGAAACCTCAGCATGAGTTGGATATTTACCTTTTCTAATGTGCTAAAGCTATTGTCGTTTATTCCTATTTGTAAGCGTCCGGTTTGGTTTTTAATAATGTATTTGGTTAATTGACGCAACCAGTGCTGTTCGTTAAAGTCTCCTAGTTCGGTCTTTGTAATTTGTTTAAAGTGTGGCCTGTTAGGTTTTTGAGTTATCGGAGCTGGGGTGATATTGATTTTCCAGTCTATATACTCGTCATAATAGTCCGGGTTTTCTACATTGGGTTGGATTTCTTCATTAGTGATAGGATACAATCGAGATAGAGCGTCTGCAGCTGTATTTTCTTTTCCTTTTTTGTATTCGATTTCATAATCGTACTCCTCGAGTCTCAAACGCCATCGCATGAGTCTCGATGAGGGATCTTTAACATTCTTTAACCATTTCAAAGCTTGATGATCACTTTGAATTTTAAATTTTCTACCCAGTAGGTATTGTCTTAGTCTTTTGATTGACCATACTATTGCTAATAACTCTTTCTCGGTCGTGGAATAATTTTTTTTCAGGAGGGTTCAAAGTTCGGGATATATAACAGCATGGATGTCCGTCTTGGGAGAGTATTGCTCCTAACCCTTCGTTACTTGCGTCTGTTGTTAGCGTGAATGTTTTGTCAAAGTCTGGATATTGTAGTACAGGGGCTTCGCAGAGTTTTTGTTTTAGTGTGTCAAATGCAAGTTGTTGTTTATCGGTCCAATGGAATGGAGTGTCCTTTTTTGTGAGATCTGTCAGTGGTTTCGCGATTTTAGAAAAATTACGTATAAATTTTCTATAGTATCCAACGAGTCCTAAAAATGATTTTATGTGGGTCGCGGTTTTTGGTGCTTTAAAGTCTTTCACGACCTGAATCTTTTTGGGATTAGGTTTTACTCCCTCTTTTGTTACTACGTGTCCTAGGTATTCCAATTCTGGTTTCAAAAATTCGCATTTGTCCGGTTGTATTTTTAATCCTAAATTTTGTAGTCTGTCTAGTATAATAGCTAGATTTCGGTTATGTTCTTGGATGGTGCTCCCGAATATTATAATGTCATCTAGGTATACAAAGCAATTATTTCCTATTAACCCCCGTAGCGCGGTATCCATCATACGTTGAAACGTCGCCGGTGCGTTTTTAAGGCCGAAGGGCATGCGATTATAGTGGAAGTGGCCTTGTGGGGTTGAGAATGCAGTATATTTTTTGGAATTTTGCTCCATAGGTATCTGGTGAAATCCTGATGAGAGGTCTAGAGCTGAGAAAAATTTAGCTTTGCCTAAGTGATCGAGTATTTCGTCCGAATTTGGTAAAGGATATGCGTCTTGGTCTGTTTGCTCGTTTAATTTTCTAAAATCTATAACGATTCTCCATTTTTGTTTGCCTGATGCGTCTAATTTCTTTGGAACTACCCAAATTGGTGCGTTATATGGACTGTCCGATGGTTCTATGATTTGTTTGTTTAACATGTCATTGATTTGAGTCCCAATTTCTTTTTTATGACATTCGGGCGGTCTATAAGATTTGATGTTTATAGGTTTGTCTGTCTTGAGTGTGATTGTATGTTCTGTCAAGTTAGTACATGGTAATAAGTCCGTTTCCATATTAAAAACGTCTAAGTAATTAATGAGGATTTTCTCAAGGGGTTCTCGAAGTTCTGGATCAATATGTTTGGTACGTATTATTTGTGCGAATTTATTAATTTGGCTTAGTTCATCGGGTTTCTCTATTTCGTTTGTAATGTGACAGATTTGCTTACCAGTGTTGATGAAACATACTGCTGTGGGCGTCCCTTCTATGTATTGGGTTGAAATTAAAGTTTCGCCTGGTCTTATCTTGCGATCGGTCTTCTGGAATGGTAATACAATTTCGTCTAAGGTTAGTTTATTGTTAGTGAGGCTGTATTGGTACTTTGTAAGGAATGGGAGTCCGATTATTCCGTCTTCGATTAGAGGAAAGTTGTTAGGGACTACGTAGAATTGATGATTTTTCTTGAGCATGGTTAAATTGCAAATTTTGTTAGTTATATGTTTATCACTTCCCTTTAGGAAGGTCTTTGGGTTAGAGGTTTGGACATTTAGTGAGGCCTTTTCTTTTATAAGGTTGATTCCTGCTCCGGTATCGATGAGGAATCTGGCTCTTCCTCCGTCTCTTCGTTGTAGTATGATCGATAATAGTCTTCCGGTGGTGGCGCAGTTGACTCGAGGTAAGCTTCCTCTGGGTTCTCCGTTGTTTGGTTTACTCGAGGTGGAATCTTTCCTTGGTTGGCGAATGGAAAATTTCGAGAGTAGCAGTTTTCGGCTGTGTGTCCGGTTCGTAAACACTTTTGACACTTCGGTTTCATGCGGTCGTCTAATGGTCGGTTAGGTAGCTGAGCAAAAGATCGTGGTTGTGGATCGGTAGTAGTTCGCTTGGATACTAATGTAGTGTTGTGAGATTGATTCTTTGGGCGGTTGGCGACACGATTTGCTTCTCGTAACCATTGTTCTCTATCAGCTGCTAGTTGTTGGGCAAGGTTCAGGTTCTTTGGATCGCTAGATATTACCATCTGTCCTATCTCGTATCGTAGGTTGAGCAAATATGTTTTAAGTGCTTTGCGTTCTTCAATATCTATAGCTACGCGTCGTTCTGTTGGTGTGCGGTTTTCGTTTTGAACTGCGTAATTTAATTCGTTCAGCTGTTGTCGGAATCTGGAGTTAAAAGACTGTACACTTTCTGTTGCCCCTTGTTTTAAATTCTTTAATTTGTCCCTACAATTGCTAATAGTTGTTGGTGTTAATACGTGTTGTCTTAAGCACGAATATAAGTCTTCGAACGAGTTGATTTTTAGATGTCTTATGTTTCGTTTCGCGTTGTCGGTAATCCTTTCGATCAGTATGAGATCTAATAATAACTCTCTGTCACTTGCCTTGCACCTATCTCTTGCTTTGCGTACCGATAAAATGAAGTCTTCAACGCCTACGTCATCTCGACCTCGTAGTGTCCCGACAGTTCGTATGGCTTTATCTGCTTCGAGCCCTTGATCTTCGTTGTAGTTGTTTCTTGGTTTAATCGCGGCGCGGTTAGATGCGGCTCGTGGTCTTTGTGAAGCATTCGGTCCGTCAGTTTCGTCATCCGTTACGTTATCAGCAGCGGTTTCTAAATGGGCGTTCATTTGCGACTGGTCGGTCTCGGTATCGTATTTTATTTCCATGGTTTTCGCAAGATCGCGTATTTCTTTAGACCGGTTTCTATCGCTAGTTTCCGCAAATTCCTTTATGTTTTTAATGTTTTGATCGGTGCTATTTCTAAAGCTTCTAAACTCGTGAGTTAGGCTTTCAAATTGTTCAATCAGGGTAGCGATTAGCTCGTTTTGTTTAGTGGTACACTTGTCAGTTGGGTTCATGTTGAGAGATATGACACTTTCGGCGGAAGAAGAGTCACTATCTTCAGAACGTGTTTCGGGTTTATGGTTTCGATAATGTACAAAAGCCAGCTTACCGAGATTCTTTGTAGATCCTTCTTTTGATCAAGGAGGTGACCGTGGTCCTTCGCTGTAGAATCCGTAGAGTTCCCGTTGAAGTTTCCTCTTGATGCGATGAATGGATCCTGGCAGGATCGCCAATTTTGTCACGTCGATTTGGGGTAATTTCACGTTCCGCACGTAAAGTGATAGATTCGTATTTTAGTTATTACAAAATTTATTAAAAACTGATAGAGTAACGATACAGAATGTTATGACAGAACAGAATACAATGTCGAGTGCTGACTTGGGAGGTATTTTATATCAAGGGTTTGGTTCCTGTGGAGGGGTTATCGCTGGATGCCGGTCACATAGGGATACCGCTACTGCTTAGTTGCTATTTTGACGGCTAAGGTATGTGAGATGTAATTATCCTTTCGCTGCAATTTTGTCACGGTGGCCGTGACAACGTTATGTTATATAACGTAATACGTCATAGCGTTAAAACATAAAACGTTATGTTATGTAAAGTAATACGTTATAACGGCATTCCATATAACGCATTACATTATAACGTTAATACCATATAACGTAATACGTTATAACGTTATACAACATGGCGTTATGTTATATAACGTAATACTGTTGAGCAGATGATACATTTACACTGTACATGTGAATGTGTGTAAGGGTGAGAGGGCGCCCAGGACTTAGTTGAGACAAAAGACGTTTGCCAGATGTCTAGAAGTTTCGGGAAAAGTCGGTCGACAACAAGCGTGCGTGTAAGATGGTTATCGAGGTCTACAGAGTGCAACATATATGTATAGCTATTGTGAATAAAATAAAATAAACTATTTGTATTTCCGAATCCTCTCATTACCTTAACAAATACGTTGTAACGTTATACCATTTAACGTTATCTTATATAACGTAGATCGTTATAACGTTGTACCATACGACGTTATGTTGTATAACGTAATGCGTTATAGCGTTATTCCATATAACGTAATACGTCGTAGCGTTATACCAAAAAACGTTATGTTATATAACGTAATACGTTATAAAGTTATACCATATGACATTATGTTATACAACGTAATACGTTATAACGTTGTACCACATAACGTTATGTTATATAATGTAATACATTATATTGTTATACTATGTAACGTAATACGTTATAGCGTTATACCATGTAACGTATTACGTTATAACGTTATACCATATAACGATATACTATATAACGTATTGCGTTACAACGTTATACTATATAACGTAATTCGTTGTAACGCTATACCATATCACTTAATGATATATATCGTATTACCTTATAACGTTATGCTATATAACGTATTACTTTACAACGTTATACTATATAACGTAATACGTTATAACGTTATACCATATAACGTGATACGTTTTAACGTTATACCATATAACGTAATATGTTATAACGTTATACCATAAAACGTAAGACGTTATAACGTTATACCATATAACGTAATACGTTATAACGTTATATCATATAACATAATACGTTATAACGTTATACCATATAACGTAAAACGTTATAACGTTATACCACGTAAAGATATTCTATATAACGTAATACGTTACGACGTTACACTATATAACGCAATACGTTATAACGATATACCATATAATGTAAAACTTTATAACTATATACCATATAACGATATACTATATAACGTAATGGGTTACAACGTTATACTATATAACGTAATTCGTGATAACGCTATACCATATCACTTAATGATATATATCGTATTACGTTATAACGTTATGCTATATAACGTATTACGTAACAACGTTATACCATATACCATAATACGTTATAACGTTATTCCATATAACGTAATACGTTATAACGTTATACAGTATGACGTTATGTTATATAACGTAATACGTTATAGCGCTTTACCATATAACGCTATTTTATATAACGTAATTCATTATACCGTTATACCATATAACGTTATGCTATATAACGTAATACGTTATAACGTTATATCATATAACGGTATGTGATATATCGTAATACGATATAACGTTATACTATATTACAAAATACATTATAACGTTTTACCATATAAGGAATTAGGGTATATTTTTATAACATATATCGATATGTTATATAACGTAATACGTTGTACCGTTATGCTATAAAACGTAATTGTTTATAACGTTATACCATATAACGTCATGTTATTTAACGTAATGCGTTATAACGTTATACTATATAACGTAACACGTTATGACGTTATACATTATAACGTAATACGTTATAACGATATAACATTTAACGTTATGTTATATAACGTAATGCGATATAGCGTTATACTATTTAACGTAATGCGTTAAAACGTTTTACCATATAAGCTAATACGTTATAACTTAATACCATATAACGTTATGTTATATAACGTAACACATTATAACGTTACACTGTAAAACGTAATAGTTTGTAACGTTATATCATATTACGTCATGTCATATAACGTAATACGTTATAGCGTTATACTATTTAACGTAATACGTTATAACGTTATACCATATACCAAATTCCGCTACAACACAATACCATATAACGTTATGTTATATAACGTAATACGTTATTACGTCATACTATATAACGTTGTCTCATATTGCGTAATACGTTATAACATTATGCCATAAAATGGAATTGTTTATAAAGTTACGCCATAGGACGTTATGTTATATAGCGTAATGCGTTATAACGTTATACTATATAACGTAATGCGTTAAAACGTTATACCTTATAACGTAATACGTTATAACGTTATACCATATAACGTTATGTATGTAACGTAATGCGTTATAGCGTTATACTCTGTAACGTAATACGTTATAACGTTATAGAGTATTACGTATGTTATATATCGTAATACATTATAACGTTATACTGTGTAACGTAAAACGTCATAACGGTGTATGTTATAAGGTAATACGATATAACGTTACACCATATAACGTTATGTTATATAACGTAATGCGTTATAAAGTTATACTATATAACGTAATACATTATAAAGTTATACCTTATAACGTAATGCGTTATAACGTTATGCCATAAAATGTTATGTTATATAACGTAATGCGATATAGCGTTATACTATTTAACGTAATACATTATAAAGTTATACCTTATAACGTAATGCGTTATAACGTTATGCCATAAAATGTTATGTTATATAACGTAATGCGATATAGCGTTATACTATTTAACGTAATACGTTATAACTTTATACCATATAACATTATATCTATATAACGTAATACGTTATAACGTTATGCTATACAGCGTAATTGTTTATAACGTTACACCATACAACGTTATGTTATATAACGTAATACGTTATAACGTTATGTTATATAACGTAATGCTTTATAACGGTATACTACATAACGCAATACCTTATAATGTTATACCTTATAATGTAATACGTTATAACTTTATACCATATAACGTTATATCTATATAACGTAATACGTTATAACGTTATGCTATAAAGCGTAATTGTTTATAACGTTACACCATACAACGTTATGTTATATAACGTAATACGTTATAACGTTATGTTATATAACGTAGTGCGGTATAACGTCATACTATATAACGTAATACGTTATAACGATTATACCATATAACGTTATGCTACGTAACGTAATGCATTATAAAGTTATACTATATAACGTAATACGTTATAACGTTATATCATATAACGTTATGTTATATAACGTAATACATTATAACGTTTTACCTTATAAGGTATTACGGTATATTATTATACCATATATCGTTATGTTATATAACGTAATACGTTGTAACGCTATGCTATCAAACGTAATTGTTTATAACGTTATACCATATAACGTCATGTTATTTAACGTAATGCGTTATAACGTTATACTATATACCGTAATACGTAATAACATTACACCATGTAACGTTGTGTTATATAAAGTAATACGTTATATCGTTATGCTATAAAACGAAATTGTTTATAACGTTATACCATATAACGTTATGTTATATAACGTAATGCGTTATAACGTTATGTTATATAACGTAATGCGTTATAACGTTATACCTTATAACGTAATGCGTTATAACGTTATACCATATAACGTTATGTTATATAACGTAATGCGTTATAACGTTATACTGTAAAACGTAATAGTTTATAACGTTATGCCATATATCGCTATGTTATATAACGTAATACGTTATAACGTTATATCATATAACGTTATGTTATATAACGTAATGCGTTATAACGTTATACTATATAATGTAATACGTTATAACGATATACCACAAAAGGTTGTGTTATATAACGTAATGCGTTATAACGTTATAGTATATAACGTAAAACGTTATAACGTTATACCTTATAACGTAATACGTATTATCTTTATAACATACAGCATTATGTTATATAAAGTAATACGTTATCACGTTATGCTATTAAACGTAATTGTTTATAACATTATACCATATAACAGTATGCTACATAACGTAATGCACTATAACGTTATGTCATATAACGTAATACGTTATAACACTATACCATATACAGTAGTACGCTACAATGTTATACCATATAACGTTATGTTACATAACGTAATGCGTTATAACGTTATACCATATAACGTTATGCTATATAACGTAATGCGTTATAACGTTATTCCTTATAACGTAATACCTTATAACGTTGTACCATATAACAATATACTACATAACGTAATGCATTATAACGTTTTACTATATAACGTAATACGTTATAACGTTATACCATATAAAGTTATGTTATATAACGTAATGCGTTATAACGTTATACCTTATAACGTAATACGTTATAACGTTGTACCATATAACAATATGCTACATAACGTAATACATTATAACGCTTTACTTTATAAGCTAATACGTAATTACATTATACCATATAACGTTATGTTATATAACGTAATACGTTATAACGTCATACTGTAAAAGGTAATTGTTTATAACGTTATGCCATATAACGTTATGTTATATAACGTAATGCTTTATAGCGTTATACTATATATCGTTATAATATATAACGTAATACGTTATAACGTTATACCATATAACGTTGTTTTATATAACGTAATGCGTTATAGCGTTATGCTATGAACCGTAATTGTTTAGAGCGTTATACCATATAATGTTATGTTATATAACGTAATGCGTTATAACGTTATACTATATAATGTAATACGTTATAACGATATACCACAAAACGTTGTGTTATATAACGTAATGCGTTATAACGTTATAGTATATAACGTAAAACGTTATAACGTTATACCTTATAACGTAATACGTATTAACTTTATAACATACAGCAGTATGTTATATAACGTAACACGTTGTGACGTTATGCTAAAAACGTATCTGTTTATATCGTTACACCATATAACGTTATGTTGTATAACGTAATACCTTCTAACGTTATGCTATAAAACTTACTTATTTATGTCGTTATACTATATAACGTTATGATAAATATCGTAATGCGTTATTACGTTATACTATCAATCGTAGTTGTTTAGAACGTTATACCATATAACGTTATGTTATATAACGTAATGCGTTATGACGTTATACTATGTAACGTAACACGTTATAACGTTACACCATATAACGTTATGTTATATTCATATTGCGATATAGCATTATACTATATAACGTAGTACGTTATAACGTTATATCATATAACGGTATGTTATATGACGTAATACGTTATAACGTTTTACTTTATAAGCTAATACGTTATTACATTATACCACATAACGTTGTTTTATATAACGTAATACGTTATAGCGTTATGCTATGAACCGTAATTGTTTAGAGCGTTATACCATATAATGTTATGTTATATAACGTAATACGTTATAGCGTTATGCTATAAAACGTAATTGTTTAGAATGTTATACCATATAACGTTATGTTATATAACGTAATGCGTTATAATGTTATACTATATAATGTAATACGTTATAACGATATACCACAAAACGTTGTGTTATATAACGTAATGCGTTATAACGTTATAGTATATAACGTAAAACGTTATAACGTTATACCTTATAACGTAATACGTACTAACTTTATATCATACAGCATTATGTTATATAACGTAACACGTTGTGACGTTATGCTAAAAACGTAATTGTTCATATCGTTATACCATATAACGTTATGTTGTATAACGTAATACCTTCTAACGTTATGCTATAAAACGTACTTATTTATATCGTTATACTATATAACGTTATGGTATATAACGTAATGCGTTATTACGTTATACTATCAATCGTAATTGTTTAGAACGTTATACCATATAACGTTATGTTATATAACGGATTGCGTTATGACGTTATACTATTTAACGTAATACGTTATAACGTTACACCATATAACGTTATGTTAGATTCATATTGCGATATATCATTATAATATATAACGTAGTACGTTATAACGTTATAACATATAACGGTATGTTATATAACGTAATACGATATAACGTTATACTATATAACGTTGTTTTATATAACGTAATACGTTATAGCGTTATGCTATAAACCGTAATGGTTTAGAACGTTACACCATATAACGTTATGTTATATAACGTAATACGTTATACCGTTATTCTATACAAGGTAATTGTTTATAACGTTTTACCTTTTAAGGTAATACGTTATAACTTTATGCTATAAATGTAATTGTTTATAGCGTTATACCATATAACGTTGTGCTACTTAACGTAATGCACTATAACGTTATACTATATAACGTAATACGTTATAACGTTATATCATATAACGTTATGTTATATATCGTAATACGTTATAACGTTATACCATATAACGTTGCGTTATATAACGTAATGCGTTATAACGATATACTATATATCGTAATACGTTATAACAGTACGCCATATAACGTTATGTTATATAACGTAATGCGATATAGCGTTATACTATATAGCGTAACACGTTATAACGTTTTACCTTATAAGGTAATAAGTTAGAACTTTATACCATATAACGTTAGGTTATATAACGTAATACGTTGTAACGTTATGCTATAAAACGTAATTGTTGATAACGATATACCATATAACGTTATGTTATATAACGTAATGAGTCATAATGTTATACTATATAACGTAATACGTTTTAACGTTATACCATATACACATATAAGTTATAATGTTATATTATATAACGTAATACGTTATAACGTTGTACCATGTAACGTTATGTTATATAACCTAACACGTTATGGCATTATACAATATAACGTTATGATATATAACGCAATACGTCATAAAATTATGATATAAAACGTAATTATTTATAACGTTATACCACATAACGTTATGTTATATAACGTAATGCGTAATAACGTTATACTATATAACGTAGTACGCTGTAACGTTATACCATATAACGTTATGTTATATAACGTAATGCGTTATAACGTTATACTATATAACTGTGTGTTATATAAGGTAATACGTTATAGCGTTATAATATAAAACATAATAGTTTATAACGTTATACCATATAACGTTATATTATATAACGTAATGCGTTATAACTTTTGACCTTATAACGTAATACGTTATACCGTTATACCATATAACTTTATGTCATATAACGTAATACGTTATAACGTTTGACCCTATAACGTAATACCTTATAACGTTATACCATATAACTTTATGTTATATAACGTAATGCGTTGTAACTTTATACTATATATCGTAATACGTTATAACGTTTTACCTTATGACGTAATACGTTATAACGTTTTACCTTATGACGTAATACGTTATATCATTATACCATATAACGTTATATTGTATGACGTAATACGTTATAACGTTATAGCATATAAAGATAGGATATATAGCGAAATACGTTACAGCGTTATACTATATAACGTAATAAGTTATGGCATTATACCGTATAACGTAACACGTTATATCGCTTTACCATATACCGTTATATTATATAACGTGATACGTTATAACGTATTACGCTATAACGTTATACCATAAGACGTTATGTTATATAGGGTAATACGTTATTGCGTTATAACTTAAAACGTAATACGTAATAACGTGATACCATATAACGGTATGTTACATAGGGTAATACGTTATTGCGTTATAACTCAAAACGTAATACGTTACAACGTTATACAATATAACGTATTACGCCTTAACTTTATACCATATAACGTTATGTTATATAAAGTAATGCGTTATAACGTTATAGAATCTAACGTAATTCGTTATAGCGTTATACCATATAACGCGATACATTATATCGCTATACCATATATCGTTATGTTATATAACGTAATACGTTATAACGTTATACCATATAACGTGATACGTTTTAACGTTATACCATATAACGTAATACGTTATAACGTTATACCATATAACGTAAAACGTTATAGCGTTATACCACATAACGATATAGCATATAACGTAATACGTTACAACGTTATACTATATAACGTAATACGATATAACGATATACCGTAAAACGTAATACGTTATAACGTTATACCATGTAACGTATTACATTATAACGTTATACCGTATAATGTTATGGTATATAACGTACTACGTTATGACGTTAATACCATATAACGTAATACGCTAGAACGTTATACCGTATGACGTTATGTTATACAATGTAATACGTTATACGTTATACCATATAACGTTATACTATATATCGTAATAAGTTAGAACGTAATACTATATAACATAATACGTTATAACGTTAAACGATATAACGTTATGTTATACAGCGTAACACGTTATAAGGTTATACCATATAACGTTATGTTATATAACATAATTCGTTATAACGTTATACTATATAACGTAATACGTTGTAACGTTATACCATATGACGTTATGTTATATAACGTAATACGATATAACGTTACACTATACAGCGTAATACGTTATAACGTTATTCCATATAGCGCAATACGGTATAACGTTATACCATGTAACGTTTTATTATATAACGTATTACGTTATAACGTTATACCATATAACGTTATGTTATATAACGTAATAAGTTATAACGTTATACTATATAACGTAATACGTTATAACGTTATACCGTATATCGTTATGTTATATAACGTAATACATTATAACGTTATACTATATAACGTAATACGTTATATCGTTATTCCATGTAACGTAATGCGTTATAACGTTATACCATATAACGTAATACGTTATAACGTTATTCCATGTAACGTAATACGTTATAACGTTATACCATTTAAGGTTATGTTATATAACGTAATACGTTATGACGTTATTGCATATATTGTTATGTTATATACCGTAATACGTTATACCGTTAACTATATAACGTAATAAGTTATAACGTTATAACATGTAACGCATTACGTTATAACTTTATACCATATAACGCAATACGTTATAACGTTATACCAGATGACGTTATGTTATATATTTATAGGGCCAAGGTATGCTGGTTTTAGGTATAGGATGTAGTTCGGCTTGAATTTTTCCTGAACTCGTCTTAGAAATCTGACAAGCATGACAGTTCTCCACGAATTTACGAACATATTTCGCCATTCCCTCGAACCAGTAATTCTCATACAGCTTTTCAAGCGTTTTTGCCCAACCCAAATGCATAATTGACTGGTGCACATGATTAATTACGGACCACCTAAAGCCCCTTGGAACAATATGCATACTGAGTGTCCTACCTTTTCTTTGTATTTTGCGGTATAGTGTACCAGATCGTAGTTCGTACGTATTTGCAATATCCTCCGAGTTCATCATTTTGTAATTTAGTAACAATTTCCGAAATTTAAGGATCTCGACGCTGTTCCGCTAACAACCAACCTTCAGAAACTTCCGTCAGATTATTTTCTTTTTCTTTAATTTTGTTAATTTCAACATGATCAATATCTATAGTATTCCGTGAAAAGAAATCAACATGAGCCATTCGTTTTCCTTCTCGATACCTAATGTTAAAATTAAAGGTTTTTAAGTATGCCCACCACCTGTGAACCCTGTCATTCAGATTTACTTTATTGCTGGACGCCTTCAAAGAATTACAGTCCGTAACAACAAGGAATTCTCGTCCATGTAAGTAGTGTCGGAAATGTCTAACAGCATTAACTACTGCTAACGTCTCTAATTCATACGAATGGTACCTGGACTCAGCAGGGCTGGTTCTTTTACTAAAATATTCCACTACCCTATTTTTCCCTTCAACTTTCTGCATAAGAATAGCCCCATACCCATCTAAACTTGCATCGGTATGTAATTCTATAGGATATTTAGGGTCAAATATCATCAACACTGGTTCATAAGTCAGAATAGATATTACTTTTTGTTTTATCTTTTCGTGCTTATCCGTCCAACTTATATTTTTATTACTGGAAGTGAGTGCATATAAAGGTTTCATTATTTGTGAAAATTTAGGAACGAATTTTCGAAAATAAGAAGCCAGACCAATAAACTGCCTGAGCTGCGTGACGGTCGTCGGAGCAGGTAAAGTACTCAAGGCTTGTATTTTACCGGGGTTTGGGCGAACTTCATCGTTGTGAATTACATAACCCAAATAGAGAATCGAAGTTTTAAGGAAAGAGCATTTAGAAAAATTAAAAGAAAATCCAGCGTTCACAAGGGTGTTCAATACGACATCTAATCTTTCTAAAGCTTGGTCAACCGAATCAGCGATAATTAGTACATCATCCAAATAAACAACTACGAACGAATAAGCAAGGTCACCCAAGGCCTTAAAAATGGCTCTCTGAAAGACAGACGGTGCATTTTTCAACCCAAACGGCATCGTAATATATTCGTATTGTCCGTCTGGAGTAACAAACGCTGTATACTCTGTGGAATTTGGATGAATAGGAATTTGATGAAACCCACTGGCCATATCCAGACAAATAAAGTACTTAGCTTTCCGCAATCTCGCTATTTGATCCGCTATTAGTGGTAAAGGATACCGATCCGCAACCGTATTTTTATTCAATTCTCTGTAATCCACGCATAGTCTTTCTGAGCCATCTTTCTTTTTAACGAGTAATATGGGGCTCGCGAAAGGCGAATTGCTGGGCCGTACAATTTTTCGCCTCTATTAATTTGCTTATTCTTTCACGTTCGAGCTTTCGCTCATCCTCGCTAAGTCTATAAGGGCTTCTTTGAACAGTAACGTTAGGATCAATTAAACGTATCTCTAATTGTCCCGTATTAACGCGAGCTCGAGGAAAACCCGTAATAAAAGAATCTTTAAATTTTTCAAGAACAGAAAACAATCGGTTTTTATCATTTCCTACAATTTCAGTATCAACCTCATTAATATTGATCTCGTTTTCTTTGGCTTTACTACACGCATTTATTATTTTTGTTCTATTAATAGCGATGCCGTTTCGAGAAACATTTACATCAAACCCCTGGCTCAAAATTTCACGACCAATCATTTTGTCATATTTTAAGTGATTATCAGCAAGGACATGAAAAATTATCTCCAATGTAAATCCATCAATACACACAAGAAACAAAATTTGCGATGTACAGTTAACACAGGTATCTCCTATACCACGCATCATTACTGTATCAGTTTTTCTTTTACCGGAAAATTTCAATGCCACAGATTCTTTAATTAGTGAGCACTCAGCCCCTGAGTCGAAGTAAAATGGATACGACTCACCCAGATGAATTAATTTACCAATGGAAGCTTCCGTTACACAGAAATCGACCCGTTTCTCGTTTTTGGAGTTACTGCCTCCTTTCGGTGTGCTGCTGTTTTTTTTCCCTTTCCGCAACATTGGGCAACTAGGAGCAATATGGCCCTCCTCTCGACACTTGAAACATATCACCTTTGATGTTGCGAGTGATTGACTATCGTCCGGGTTTCGAGTGTTCCTCTGTTTCCCAAATTTTATCCTTTTTTGGCACTCCACCACTTTATGTCCGAGGTTACCACAGTAGTGATACTTAATCCGATAGTCAGGCGGCTTATGACGTTTAGCTTCAGGGCCCACAGAAAAGTTGTCTGAGTTGCCAGTTGCCAGTCTCTTCTTTGTGTAAGAGAAAGCTCTCATTTCACTTAGAAATTGATCTTCAGTCTTAATATCACTTGTAAGGGCAAACCGTTCAAAACGCTGATCCAATGAAGACAATTGAAAAAGAACGGAAGCGTTGATCACCTCAGCCATAGTCAAATTTTCCCACCTTGCCTTTAGGAAGGAACGTAGACGTATTCTAAAAACTCCCATGGTTTCATCCTTCAGTGGTTTTTCATGGGACATCTTCATTAGCGCTGAGGTAGTTGTTTCTTTGCCACTAAATCGCGCAGTAAAAAGGTCTTCAAATATTGACCAAGTAATATCTCTTCCTACCAACACTTGCGTTAGCCATTGTGCTGCTGTACCTTCCAGAGCACTGCTTAAAGCAGAATATAACGCACTGCCTTGCAAAGGATTTTCTTTCACGATCAGATTTACAACTGCACACCATGCTTTAACGTTAAACGTTAAAACGTTATAACGTTACCGTATATAACGTAATACGTTATAACGTTATTCCATATAACGCAATACGGTATAACGTTATACCGTGTAACGTTATGTTATATAACGTACTACGTTATAACGTATTATGTAACGTATAACATAATACGTTGTAACGTTGTACCGTATAACGTTATGTTATATAACGTAATGCGTTATAGCGTT
This sequence comes from Bombus hypnorum, assembly GCA_911387925.2. Classification (NCBI taxonomy): domain Eukaryota; kingdom Metazoa; phylum Arthropoda; class Insecta; order Hymenoptera; family Apidae; genus Bombus; species Bombus hypnorum. The sequence goes on along the minus strand of OU427020.1, from coordinate 11,732,462 downwards.
ATACTATATAACGTTATTCGTTATATCGTTATACCTTGTAAGGTAATACGTTATGACATTATACCATATGAGTTCTGCCCGAGCAGTCGAGCTATGCGGACGTGAGAACCAGTGCCTCCGTAAGTGCGACAAGTGGGAAAGAAAAGAGAAGAGAAAAGAAAAGTGAAGTGCAACACAACTAATATACTAATACTAAAGGATGGAAAACATCCAAAAAATACCAACTATAAAAATCCTAAACAAAGGCGAAACATATGTCATAAACAGAGCAATAGACCAACAGAGCTCAAATAAATCAACAAGTGAAGTGGATTGCTCAGATACAATCGAAATAGCGATGGAAATTACGATAAAAGATGAAGAAAAAAATAATACTAGCAATGTTCCACCACATTACAACGAAAGCTGGAAGACTGCAACTCCCAGCAAAAAACGAAGGATAAACACAAACACAAATGCTAAGAGGACGATAGAACCAGAAGGACAAAAATGGCTACAGGAAATTCCTACACATAACTCTTTCAGCTCACTGCCAGAAGAGATGGATGTAGACCCAGCTGATAAACCAATAACAAACATTCCTAAACCTCCACCAATCTTCATTGATGCTAAAATAATAGATCCCCTCATCGAACTGCTAAACATCACGGCAGGAAAAGAAAATTACACCATCAAACAACTCAAACTAGAACAGGTAAAAGTACAAACCAATACCCCAGAAATATATAGAAAAGTAACAAAAGCGCTAAAGGAAAAAAACGCCGGGTATCATACCTACCAACCCAAATCTGATAAAAGCTACAAAGCAGTAATCAGAGGCTTACATCCTAAATCGAACACAAACAACATATGTGAGGAATTAGCCAAAATCGGACACCAGGTGAGAACGATCAACAGCATAACCAGATTTGACACCAAGCAACCACTACCGTTATTTTTAATAGAACTAGAACCTAAAAATGATGACAAAGAAATTTTTGAAATTAAGAAAATTTTAAACACGATAATTACAGTTGAGCCACCCAGACACAAAAAAGACATTCCGCAATGTATGAGGTGTCAACAATATGGGCATACAAAAAATTACTGTAACAGAAACCCGGCGTGTGTCAAATGCGCAGGAAAGCACCTAACAGCGAACTGCCCACACACGGGAAAAATAAATAACGCAAAGTGTTTCAATTGCGGTGGAAACCACCCAGCTAGTTACAAAGGCTGTTTAGTCAGAAAGCAACTACAAAATAAACTTTTTCCGCCGCTTCGTAACAGGACATATAATAACTCTAACACTCAACAGGATAGCACAGTAACTGAAATATCAACAAACGTTCAGCATGTAATGAACCATAACAATACCAACATCCTTGGTAGCCGAAGCTACGAGCAAGTAGCCAAACAGTCAACACCTTTAGATAATCACAACCAGAACATTAACATCGACGACGCTACAGAAATTAAAGAACTATTAAAGATATCCATCAAAAACACAGAAATCCTGGCAAAAATAATAAGTGAACAAAACGCAATCCTTAAACAGCAAACGCAACAAATCACACTCATGCTACAACTACTTACAAACACGCTAACTAATAAATAAAAATGGACACGCTTAAAATAGCAGCCTGGAACTCTAACGGCCTACAACAAAGGGCCCTAGAAACTAAAACATTCCTGTATAACAATAATATCGATATACTTCTTGTTTCAGAAACACACTTCACTATAAAAAACTATTTAAAAAAACCGTACTACACCATATATTAGGTGAAGTAAAAAGTTCTGAGCGCTTTTTCGCTTTATTTCGACGATGAAATTAACATAGTCAAGATTATTCGATTTAGATTAAATATGCGCCGTTTTGTTCGATTACTTTTGTCCATTTTGAAGGCAATTTCATAATTCCGCGGTTGAAGAAGTCCTCGTCCCTATTGGTAAAAAACTTGACCAGCTCATTTTCACAAGCCTCTCTTGAGGCCAGTTTTGTACCATCAAGAAAATTTTGCAAAAACTTAAAAAGGTGATAATCGCTTGGTGCCAGGTCTGGACTGTACGGCGGATGCGATAGAACCTCCCAGCCAAGCTCTCGGAGCTTCTGACGCGTCGTTAAAGATGTGTGCGGCCTGGCGTTGTCTTGATGGAACACAACACCTTTCCTATTGGCCAATTCTGGCCGCTTCTGGTCGATCGCCTGCTTCAGTCTGGTCAGTTGTTGGCAATAGAGGTCCGAATTAAGTGTTTGCCCCGATGGGAGCAGCTCATAATGGATGATTCCCTTCCAATCCCACCAAACACACAATAAAACCTTCTTGGCCGTTAATCCACGCTTGGCGATCGTTTGGGCCGGCCCACCGCGATTGGACCACGATCTTTTTCGGCTGTTGTTCTCGTATGTGACCCATTTTTCATCGCCAGTCACCATCCGCTTCAAAAATGGGTCGATTTCGTTACGTCTCAACAAAGAATCGCAGGCATCAATTCGGTCCAAAAGGTTCTTTTGCGTCAATTCATGTGGCACCCATACGTCGAGCTTCTTCTTGAGACCAGCCTTATGCAAATGGTTCCAAACGGTTTTCTGGCTAATCTTCAGTTCCTGGGCAATGGAATAAGTGCTCACATGCCGGTCCGACTCGACGATTTCCATGATTTTATCCACATTTTCGACGATTGGCCTACCAGAGCGTGCCTCATCTTCGACGTCCATATTACCAGAACGGAATCGTTGGAACCACCGCTTTGCTGTTGCATTCGATACTGTACTGGGTCCATAAACAGCACAAATTTTTTTGGCCGCCTGCTCCGCCTTTTCACCTTGGTCGTAGTGGTACTGAAGAATGTATCGAATTTTCTCTTTTTTTATCTCCATTTTCGAACGCTGTAACACACAACTGGCTTCACCGAACACAAAACTGACAAAGAACCTTTTTGATGCGTAATATCACCTTGAAATCGGTGTATACTATGACTCGATGCGATGTGCACATCGTGAGATATGGCTCACTAAAGACATCTAGCGAAAAACGCTCAGAACTTTTTACTTAACCTAATATGATACCAAGCATCCCTCAGGAAAAGCACACGGAGAAACCGCAGTAATAATCAGAAACGATATTAAACACCATTTACACAGCCAGGTTAGTAAGGAATATATCCAAGCAACCACCGTTACAGTACAAACTAGCAGCAACTATTTACAGCTGTCAGCAGTATATGTACCACCGCGACATAAAATTACATCTCAAATGTGGGAAGATTATTTTCAACATTTAGGTGATAAGTATATTGCAGCGGGAGACTATAATTCAAAGCACACACTATAGGGATCAAGAATCAATACACCTCGAGGTAGAACCGTGGAGAAATACATTAGAAACAATAACCTCAATATATTATCCACATGAAGACCGACTTACTGGCCGACAGACCTGAGCAAAATACCTGACCTACTTGATTTTGCAGTTACAAAAGTATTAAATTCAAATAAACTAAATATAGAACCCAGCCTCGAGCTTAGTTCCGATCATACACCCATAATTATTACATACTTAAACAAACCAATAATTTATAACAATTCAGAGACACTATGCAATAAAACCACCAAATAGCAAACATTTAAAGAAATAATTGAGAGCAAAATCAACTGCAACATCCCATTGAAAACACCCGAACATATCGAACAAGCAGTAATAACGCTTACAGAAACTATTCAGGAAGCAGCATGGGCAACCACCATACCTGAATCAACTAATAGACCAACAAAAATAATTCCGCCAGACATCATTGAAAAAATTAGAGAAAAAAGAAAAGCGAAAGCAAAATGGCAAAAACATAGATCAAAAGAAAACAAAAAACACCTAAATAAACTTGCAAAGGAAATAAAAAACAAAATAAAAGAACACAATAACAATGAGTTCACAAAATTCATAGAGTCACTATCTGCACACGAGAACTCTAACTACTCCCTTTGGAAAGCCACAAAAAAAAATAAAGAAGCCAATAAAACTAGTCCCAGCAATCAGAAAAGCAGATAATACATGGGCAAGAAGCAACGAAGAACAAGCTGAAGAATTTTCCAACCACCTAAGCAACATATTTACACCACATAATATCAATAATATCAACCACAACTGTCATATGGACGAGGATGAGGAAATAACTAGTACTGCAACTGACAATCATTACATCATACCTAAAACAACAGCACATGAAATTAGAAACATAATCGAGAAAACAAAAAATAATAAGGCACCAGGAATTGACCTAATCAATGGTATAATCTTGAAAAACCTTCCTCCAAAAGCGATACGACTAATCACAATAATTTTCAATGCAATATTAAGAATCCAATATTATCCTAAACTATGGAAACTAGCACAGATCATAATGTTACCTAAACCAGGCAAAGACCCACACCAATCAGCATCTTACAGACCAATATCACTACTTCCCGTATTTTCCAAAATACTAGAAAAAATAATTTACGCCCGCTTAAAACCAATAATAGAGAAGGAAAAATTAATACCAGATCACCAATTTGGATTTAGAAACACACACTCCACGATAGAGCAAATGCACAGACTCACAAATGAAATAATACTAGCATTAGAAAACAAACAATACTGCACAGCCCTCTTTATGGACATCGAGGAAGTATTTGACAAAATAAACCACGATAGTCGACTTCAATCAATCAGAAAACAATTCCCGGAACAGATATACCATTTAATCAAATCTTACTTAAGCAACAGAACTTTTTCAGTAAAAATTAAAGACACAGACTCTCAAGTTAAAGACATCAAGGCAGGGGTTCCGCAAGGAAGCGTCTTGGGACCAATTCTATACACACTATACACGGCCAACATACCAACAACTACCAATAGCAAAATACTGACATTTGCGGATGACACTGTTGTACTAGTCAGGCACACTAACCCCGCAACAGCAGTCACATTACTACAAGAACATATTGTAAAAATAGAAAAGTGGCTTCAAGTTAAACAAATCAAAGCGAACCCTGATAAATGCCACCACATTACATTCACACTGCGAAAACAGATACCACCAAACATTACACTCAACGGCACGCATATAATACAAACAAGGCAAGTCAAATACCTTGGACTCCACTTTGATACACAATTCACATGGAAACAACATATTAAATCAATAATAAACAAAATACAGATAGCAAGGAGACAGATGTACTGGTTAACAAGTCGAAAACCTAAACAGAGTATAGAAAACAAATTAAAAATTTAGAAAACCATTATAAAACCAATCTGGACGTACGGAATACCACTATGGGAAACAGCAGCAATGAGCCATATAACCAAATTAGAGGCAATGCAATCTAAAATACTCAGAACAATAGTAAACGCCCCATGGTACGTTAGAAGCGAGGATATGAGGAAAGACCTTGGAATACCAACGGTCGAGGAAGAGATTAGCAGATTCGCAAGAATATACAAAGAAAGAATAGCAACGCACCCGAACCGCCTGGCAGCGGAAACAATCATCACATTCATTGAAAGGAGATTAAAAAGGAAACACCCAGCAGATCTCATAAAGGTTATACCCTAACAAGCACGAAGATGGTACCCCATTGGGGGTAGCCACCCACATGATAATCAAACAGCTAAAAAATTCTACCAAATGTCCAAATTGGACAAATTGTGAATAGGAAATATTAAATAAAAAAAAAAAAAAAAACACTTCCTTTGGTTTAGGCACAATATTGTTTTGTATCGGAACAATTGGTGTTAATTCTTACATTTGTTTCAGCTGGCTGTCATACATTATGTTCTACGGATATGGATACATAACCTGTCTACGCACATACACTTCCTTCTACGATGAGTAATTGTTCACGAGGTATTTTTCACTTCCACTGTTTTGTAATTATTTTATTGAATTACACATTTTATATTTAATGGTTAGAACGCACATAATAATTTTCTTTTTCCTTTTAGGTTATCACCATTTGCAGTATTCGACAAGCAGTGTTGTTCCTTATACGACCGTACTACGTTGTCTCTTGAAATCGTTCTCGTGGTCTGTTTCGATTATGTGTTAGTTTTAACTTGTTCAAGTGTACTGTTCGTGGAATTCCTTTTACTTCGATCTTGACGTTTCGTGTGTGGATTCTGACAATAGTGCCTGGTTTATCGAAGAGTGTTAATATGCCTAGTTGTTTTATATATTTTATATCTGGTTGTATATAAGATATATTTTGTTTATTGTGGTTTTGTGTGTCCATATTTGCTATATATTAAATTGTTTGATATTTCATATTTGTTATTAAAATGTGTATTCCTATCGTTCCATTCCGTATTCATGATATTATTGTGAGATTTGATTAAATGGCCGAATTGTAGGTTATCCTGATTATGTCGTGATTTATTAATTAATTTGCGAGTCACTTTTGGTTAATTGGTTCTTCATAGTTTATCCTTAGTCGAATTATGAAATTATAGGTTATGTTGTACTCTTTATATTTACTATTTCGTTAGAGTACCGATTGTTATTTTATTATCTGTTGTTTGCCCTCGTATAGTAATTTTCTATATATGACTACATTTAATTAATCTTTTATTAAAAAATTTCCATTTTCATTGTACCGTGCGTTCGTTTTGAATATTCGAATTGTCACTCGTATTACTTGTATATTATGGTTTTCCGTTTTTCATTACGGCGCGTGCGTAGCGCGGGACGTGACAGTATAACGTTATAACGTATTACGTTATATAGTATAACGTTATAACGCATTACGTTATATAACATAACGATATATGGTATAAAGTTGTAACGTATTACCTTACAAGGTACAAAGTTATAACGTATTTCGTTATATAGTATAACGTTATAACGCATTACGTTATATAACATAACGTTGTATGGTATAACGTTATAACGTATTACCTTATATAGTATAACGTCATAACGCATTACGTTATATAACATAACGTTGTATGGTATAACGTTATAACGTATTACCTTATCTAGTATAACGTCATAACGCACTACGTTATATAACATAACGTTGTATGGTATAACGTTATAACGTACTACCTTATCTAGTATAACGTCATAACGCATTACGTTATATAACATAACGTTATATGGTATAATGATATAACGTGTTACGTTATAAGGTATAACGTTCTAACGTATTGCGTTATATTGTATAACGTTATATCGCATTACGTTATATAACATAAGGTTATATGGTATAACGTTATAGCGGAATACGATGTATGGTATAACGTTATAACTTATTACGTTATATAACATAACGATATATGGTATAATGTTATAACGTGTTACCTTACAAGGTACAACGTTATAACGTATTAACTTATGTTGAATAACGTTATATCGCATTACGTTATATAACATAACGTTACATGGTATAATGTCATAACGTACTACCTTACAAGGTACAACGATATATCGTATTACGTTATATAGTATAACGTTATAACGTATTACGTTACATAGTATAACGTTATAACGCATTACGTTATATAACATAACGTTATATGGTATAATGTCATAACGTATTACGTCAGAAGGTGTAACGTTATAACGTATTACGTTATATAGCATAACGATATTACGTATTACGTTACATGACACAACGTTATATGGTATAACGTTCTAACTTATTACGTTATATAACATAACGTTATATGATATTACGTTATAACGTATTACGTTATATAGTATAAAGTTATAACGTATTACGTTATATAATACAACGTTATATGGTATAACGTTATAACTTATTACGGTATATAACATAACGCTATATGGTAAAACGTTCTAAACAATTACGTTTTATAGCATAACGTTATAACGTATTACGTTATATAACACAACGTTATATGGTATAACGTTATCACGTACTACGTTGTATACCATATCGTTATGTGGTATAACGGTATAGCGGAATTCGTGATATGGTATAACGTTATAACGTATTACGATATATAACATAACGTTATACGGTATAATGTTATAACGTATTACGTTAGAAGGTACAACGTTATAATGTATTAAGTTATGTTGTATAACGTTATATCGCATTACGTTATATAACATAACGTTACAAGGTATGACGTTATATAACATATCGTTATATGGTATAAAGTTATAACGTATTACCTTACAAGGTACAAAGATATAACGAGTTACGTTATATAGTGTAACGTTATAACGTATTACGTTACATAGTATAACGTTATAACGCATTACGTTATATAACATAACGTTATATGGTATGAAATAATAACGTATTACGTTATAAGGTATAACGTTATAACGAATTACGTTATATAGTATAACGCTATAACGCATTACGTTATATAACATAACGATATATGGTATAATGTTATAACGTGTTACGTTCGAAGGTATAACGTTATAACGTAATACGTTATATTGTGTAACGTTATATCGCATTTCGTTATATAATATAACGTTATATGGTATAACGTTATAGCGGAATACGATGTATGGTATAACGTTATAACTTATTACGTTATATAACATAACGATATATGGTATAATGTTATAACGTGTTACGTTAGAAGGTATAACGTTATAACGTATTACGTTATACTGTATAACGTTATATCGCATTATGTTATATAACATAGCGTTATAAGGTATGAAGTTATAACGTGTTACGTTATATAGTATAACGTTATAACGCATTACGTTATGTAGCATAACTCTATATGGTATAATGTTATAACTTATTACGTTAGGAGGTATTGCGTTATAACGTATTACGTTATATAACATAACGTTATATGTTATGATTGTTATAACGTATTACGTTATATAGTATAACGTTATGATGCATTACGTTATGTAGCATAATGTTATACGGTAAAACGTTATAACGTACTGCGATATATGGTATAACGTTATAACTTATTACGTTATATAACATAATGTTATATGGTGTAATGTTATAACGTATTAGCTTATAAGGTATAACGTTATAACGTGTTACGTTACATAGTATAATGTTATAACGTATTACGTTATATAGTATAACGATATAACGAATTACGTTATATAACATAACGTTATATGGTATAATTTTGTCGCGTAGTACGTTATATAGTATAACGTTATAACGTATTACGTTATATAGTATAACGTTATAACGCATTTCGTTATATAACATAACGTTATATGGTATAACGTTATAGCGGAATACGATGTATGGTATAACGTTATAACGCATTATATTATACAACATAACGTTATATGGTGTAATGTTATAACGTTTTACGTTAGAAGGTATAACGTTATAACGTATTACGTTACATTGTATAACGTTATATCGTATTACGTTATATAACATACCGTTATAAGGTATAACGTTAAAGCGTATTACTTTATATAGTATAACTTTATAACTTATTACGTTATATAACATAACGCTATATGGTATAATGTTATAACGTGTTACGTTAGAAGGTATAACGTTAAAACTAATTACGTTATATAGTATAACGTTATAACGCATTATGTTATATAACATAACGTTATATGCTATAATGTTATAACGTGTTACGTTAGAAGGTATAACGTTATAACGTATTACGTTATATAACATAACGTTATATGGTATAATGTTATAACGTGTTACGTTAGAAGGTATAACGTTATAACGTATTACGTCATATAACATAACGTTATATGGTATAACGTTATAGCGTACTACGGTATATGGAATAACGTTATAACGTATTACGTTACATAGTATATCGTTATAACGCACTACGTTACATAACATAACGTTATATGGTATAACGTTATAACGTATTACGTTATAAGGTATAACGTTATAACGCATTACGTTATATAACATAACGTTATCTGGTATAACTTGATAACGTATTACGTTATATAGTAAAACGTTATAATGCATTACATTATGTAGCATATTGTTATATGGTACAACGTTATTACGTATTACGTTATATAACATAACGTTATATGATATATCATTATAACGTATTACATTATAGAGTATAACGTTATAACGCATTACGTTATATAACATAACATTATATGATACAAATTAATAACGTGTTGCATTATATGGTATAACGTTATGATGCATGATTTAGATATAATAGCGTTATATGGTATAACGTTATAATGTATTACTCTATATAGTATAACGTTATAACGTATTCCGTTATAAGGTATGACGATACAACGTATTACGTTAGATAGTATAACGTTATATGGTGTCACGTTATATCATATACGTTTTATAGCATAACGCTATATCGCATTACGTTATATAACATAACGTTATATGATATAACGTTATAACGTATTACGTTATATAGCATAACGATATTACGTATTACGTTACATGACACAACGTTATATGGTATAACGTTACAACTTATTACGTTATATAACATAACGTTATATGATATAACGTTATAACGTATTACGTTATATAGTATAACGTTATAATGCATTACGTTATGTAGCATTATGTTATATGGCACAACGCTATAACGTATTACGTTATATAGTATAACGTAATAACTCATTACGTTATATAACACAACGTTATATGGTATGACGTTATAGCGTATTACGTTATATAGTATAACGTTATAACGCATTACGTTATATAACATAACGATATATGGTATAAAGTTGTAACGTATTACCTTACAAGGTACAACGTTATAACGTATTACCTTATATAGTATAACGTCATAACGCATTACGTTATATAACATAACGTTATATGGTATAACGTTATATCGTATTACGTTATATAGTATAAACTTATAACGCATTACGTTAAATAACACAACGTTATATGGTATAAGGTTATAACGTATTACGTTATATAGTATAACGTTATAACGCATTACGTTATATAACATAACGATATATGGTATAAAGTTGTAACGTATTACCTTACAAGGTACAACGTTATAACGTATTACCTTATATAGTATAACGTCATAACGCATTACGTTATATAACATAACGTTATATGGTATAACGTTATATCGTATTACGTTATATAGTATAAACTTATAACGCATTACGTTAAATAACAAAACGTTATATGGTATAACGTTATAACTTATTACGTTATGTAACATAACGTTATAACGCATTACGTTGTATAACACAACGTTATGTGGTATAAGGTTATAACGTATTACGTTATATAGTATAACGCTATAACGCATTACGTTATATAACATATCGTTATATGGTATAAAGTTATAACGTATTACCATACAAGGTACAACGTTATAACGTATTAACTTATGTTGAATAACGTTATATCGCATTACGTTATGTAACATAACGTTACATGGTATAACGTTGTAAACAATTACGTTTTGTAGCACAACGTTATTACGTATTACGTTATGTAACACAACGTTATATAGTATAACGTTATAACGCATTACGTTGTATTGTCACGTCCCGCGCTCCGCACGTGCCGTAACGAAGAAACAAAACCACTATGCGCCAATTAACGCGAGAAAAGGACTCGAACACACCAATCAACACACGCTACTACGAAGTTAAATAAGAAATTAACATAAAATATTATTAAATAAGGGGACGACTAATAGACTAGCATATAAGGACGAATATATATGTCGGGTTTACATTAGAATTAGAGTTAGGGGCGTGAAACGAATCTTCGTTTGGATTACACGTGTCGATATGCAATAGGGAAGACATTGACTAGTGCGAGTACGATTATCATAGAACTGGACAAGTAACCGCGGTAACTAGTTACTCGAGAACTAATGACAATGATCCTAGGTTCCATAACGAATCCGCGGTCGACGGGATGGTAGATTAACGTGCTCGCAAATTCTAAGTCGGGCTCTTGGTTAAAACGTGAAACATCCACCGAGCGTACAGACTCTAAGTAACTCGCTAATACGACCTCACGAGAGAATGACTCTCCGTCGCGATGATGCTGCAGAGGAAAACTATGATGGGGTGTGTCTAAGGACACGAGATCATCGGATTCGTCGAGGAAAGCCTTCGTTCAGAAAGTAAGGGAAATTGGCGTTGCTGCTAATTGGTCAATCTCCATATCGGTGGTTAGAAAAAGATGCTAGCCACTCTCGGGGGAAAGTTGCTAGTGGGAGACGCCGTTCGTTGAAAAATAGGTCTCTCCTATCTTCCCGTAGCTGTGACAAAGACTGTTTGTTTGAAGGACTTTAGTCAACTAAATCCTAAGATTTATAACGGGCCCTCAGGCTAGCTGAACATGTACTGCGGAGACGCATCGACATCTGGCAATCATCTTACTCGAAGAATAGGGTCTGCGTGTGGCGAGCTACGGGACAGAGACCGTTGGAATGTTTACTGTCGCGTGCCGCCACGAATATTTCTTTTAAGGAGAGCTATAGAATTACTCCATACCTTTGTTAGACAAGGCGTTCATCCCGTGACCGCGGCTACGTTCGGCGACTGGCTGTCGCCTCGAGCCCAAGCTCACTATCACAAATCTCGAACAATTACAAATCGGATTGAATAACTACAATTGTTTAATTACAGCTATAGTAGGCTCTAGGTTACAATGTTGCGGGATTATTCAAAATTCCAAAAGCTCCGGTGTTCTTTCATCTCCGACATATATATATATATATATATATATAGTTCAAAAATCTATGTATATATCATTGAATAAAACTACCAATAACTGATTCGCGATTGGAAAACCCATGGCTCAGTACCGTGTAAACCATCCAATACACGAAACAAATGAATATAACATTAAATAAGTCTACCAATAACCAACTTGTAATTTGGAAATCAATGGCTCAATCATCCAATAAACAAAATATATGAATGTAACATTCAGTGAATCGAAAACACATGGCTCAATATCAAGAAGGAAGAATTTAAATAGAACTAACTAACGAATCAACTGAGTCACGAACCAAACAAATAAATCAAGAAATAAGAATAATCAGTAAAGGAAAATAAATAGAACAATAGGAGAACTTATGTTAATTGATCTACAAATATAAAATATGTAAACGACTGAAGAAACTAATTAACCAACAGTACACTAACTGCCCCGACGAACTAAACAAGAATGACTATGGAAGGGAAATAATCAAAACAACAGGAATAAATATTTTAATGCAAGGATAAAACATTAACGACTAAGTAAACCTACTAACAAATCAAAATGATCAAAACTATTAATACCGCAATAACTTAGAGAACTACATACAAATATAAATATATTGGCGACGAAATCCTCAGTGCTACGTAACAAATCCAAACTTATCAAACTACAAATATATATATGTATATAAGAAGCCAAATGATTAACAGTCTAATGAATGCATAACCTTAAATACACAATATTGAAGAATTTACATAAAATCACATTGTTAGAAATATATATATGTGTGCGTGTTCTATCAAATTAATGTTTAATTGAATCGATAATTGGAAACCAGCCAATGCTCCAGCGGGGGAATCATGTATGATGGCTGTGCTACGAGACATGCATGTATATACATAAAATCTACATTTCAAATTGAACTACTAATAATCCAAACAACATTAAAACTAACTACTAACTAACCACACGATCAAAGCAATTAACATTATGACTTGGAGAATTACGCACAGTAATTCTACCGTCCAGCATAAATATGTATAACCGCATCAAACATACAATAACCTAATATCAAGAACAAAACCTCCAATACTATGTTATCATATCACGAACATGAAATCAAATAATTGACACATCACCCCAAATACACAACATTACTTTAAATCATACTGTCAGAAAAATATATATATATGTGTGTGCGTGTTCTATGTTATAAAATCAAATTGATAATCTCGTAGACGCAACACGAAATACATAATTAAGCTAGGCACCATCTCAGTAAATAATTATATATGAAAACTACATTACGGAACATACATGCATCTAAATGAACATAAAATAGAACACACAACATAACAGCATCAGAACTAACTATAAATTAATCACCCGATCAAAATTAACACTGCAACGACTTGGAGAGTTACGCACAGTAACTCTACCATCCAGTATAAATATGTATAATCACACCAAATTATAATAAACATCAGAAACAAACTACAATTATATTACAAAATACATATATGAAATCAAACAATTGACACATAACCTCAAATATATTATATCATACTACACTATCGAAAAAAATAATATATATATATATGTGTGTATATATATATATATATATATATATATATATATATATATATATATATATATATATATATATATATGTCGGAGATGAAAGGACACCGGAGCCCTTGGAATTCTGGATAGTCTCGCAACATTACAATCTAGAGTCTACGATAGCTGTAATTAAATAATTGTAGTTATGCGATCCGATTGTTATGGTTTGAGCCTAGTGGCGGTGAGCTTTGGCTCGAGGCGACGGTCTGTCGCCGAACGTAGCCGCGGTCACGGGATGAACGCTTTGTTTAGCAAAGGCATGGAGTAATTCTATATCTCGATTTGAAAAGGAAATAGCTGTAACACTCGATAGTAAACATTCCAACGGTCTCTGTCCCGTAGCTCGCCACACGCAGAGCCTATTCTTCGAGTAAGATGATTGCCAGATGTCGATGCGTCTTCGCAGTACATGTTCAGCCAGCCTGAGGGCCCGCTATAAATCTTAGGATTTAGTTGACTAAAGTCTTTCAAACAAACAGTCTTTGTCCCAGCTACGGGAAGATAGGAGAAACCTATTTTTCAACGAACGGCGTCTCCCACTAGCATCTTTTTCTAACCACCGATATGGAGATTGACCAATTAGCAGCAACGCCAATTTCCCTTACCTTCCGAACGAAGACTGCCCTCGACGAATCCGATGATCTCGTGCCCTTAGGCACACCCCATCATAGTTTTCCTCCGTGGCATCATCGGGACGGAGATTCATTCCTTTTTTGCGATCTCCGCGACTAGAGAGTAACGACCTGACGATCAGTAATTATTTCAGAGACAGACTTAGATTCTGCGAGAACGTTCATCTACCATTCCGTCGACCGCGGATTCGTTATTGCGCCTCAGATCCTCGTCACTAGCGGCGCGAGTGTGTGAATATTGTGAGTGAGTGTCGACCTTGTAATATTCTCGTGTCAATAAAGAAAATTCACCTCAGTAAGAAGATGGACAGCTTTAGTGAAGAGTCATTACCTATCTCAAGCCCCCATCGTGATAGCGAACCGGATAGTGATTCGACATCAGAAGTGGGATCCGAACAGACGTTGTCGATGCGGGATCACAGGAGCATCGTGCGTGGACTAATCCGGTCGCTAACAAAGAAAAGGCAGGGACGCAAGGTAACAAGGATATCGTTACCGCGCTTTAACCCCGAAGCCGCGGACGCAGATCCAGCCGCCTGGTGCACGGCCGTTGGCCTGCTTATGAAAGACCACCCCCTGCAAGACAGCGCGCTATATTCCGCATTGAACCGTGCACTAGAGGGTCCGGCAGCGTACTGGCTTACGCAAATAATGGACGACAAAGGGGTCACCTGGCCGGCCTTTAAGGAGCAATTCATCGCGCGCTTCGGTGGCCAAGAAACAGCAGCCTCGTCGCTGATAAAAGTATCCAAGGAACTACAGCGGGAGAACGAAACATCAGGGGCGTATGGAAACCGTCTTGTTTCCCTCCTGTATTCGAGGTGGCGAAATTCAACAACGGAGGAAATAGTTACCGCCACCGTCCTCTATCTAATGGGCTCGCGCGACCGACGCTTCCAACGATTAGCGCTCACGAGTGATATTAAGTCGGTGAAACAATTCCAAAGCGAAATGAAGCCATTCCTCTACGAGGAGAAGCGGACGTCTCCGTCATGGAGGCCGTCATCGAGCTCCGGGAATAAACGAAGCAGGTCACCCGTCCCCCGGAACAAGTGCCGCCACTGCGGCAGTTACGGACATACATTATCTGAGTGCCGCAAGAGGATGAAGTTGGAACCGAGGAAGGACTCCCGACGCCCAGAGGAAAGCCGACCGGCCACATCGCCAAAGGCATTGTGCTTCAAATGCCACAAGAAGGGACACATCGCGCCTCATTGCCCGTTGCTGCGAGAGGGAAAACATCGTTCCGAGGACGAGCATCGTGTCGACGCCTGCAGGGCGGAAGCCCCGACCGGTAAATTAAGTCAGCTGGGTGAGTCGTTCCCATTCTATTTCGATTCTGGAGCCGAATGTTCGTTAGTTAAAGAATCTGCAGCCTCGAGACTTTCTGGCAAAAGAACGACTCACGTAGTAGTACTGCGCGGGATAGGAAATACTTGTGTCAAAAGTACATCTCAGATTTTGTCTACCGTATGTATTAACGGTTTTACATTGGAGATAACTTTTCATGTCCTTGCGGATAGCAACCTAAAATACGATATCATGATTGGTCGTGAAATTTTGAGCCAAGGCTTCGACGTGAATATTACACAAAACAGCGTTGACATTTGCAAGGCCAAGGTGGTTAACGTCTGTAGTAAAATCTCGGAAGATGCGGTCAACATTAATGAGGTTGACACCGACGTGGTTGGTAACGATAAAGATCGCTTGATTTCTGTTCTCGAAAATTTCAAAGAATCATTCATTACGGGTTTCCCGCGTACTCGCGTAAGTACGGGCCAGTTAGAAATACGGCTAATTGATCCTAATGTCACCGTGCAAAGAAGCCCCTACCGACTCAGTGAGGAGGAGCGCAGGATAGTGCGCGAAAGAATAGGCGAATTAATCAGAGCAAAAATCATAAGGCCTAGCAATTCGCCGTTCGCGAGCCCCATGTTACTCGTGAAAAAGAAGGACGGCTCAGATAGATTGTGCGTAGATTTCCGAGCGCTGAATAAAAACACGGTCGCGGATCGGTATCCCTTACCCCTCATTGCAGACCAAATCGAGAGATTACAAAGCGCGAGATACTTTATTAGCCTGGACATGGCCAGCGGGTTCCACCAAATTCCCATCCACCCTAACTCGACGGAGTATACTGCGTTCGTTACCCCCGACGGCCAATACGAATACATAACGATGCCGTTTGGGTTGAAAAATGCACCCTCCGTTTTTCAGAGGGCCATTCTCAAGGCCCTAGGCGACCTCGCCTATTCGTACGTTATTGTTTACTTGGATGACGTCCTAATTATTGCCGACTCGATAGATCAAGCTCTAGAAAGATTGCATACCGTGCTAGATACCCTCGTAAAAGCCGGATTCTCTTTTAACTTTTCGAAATGCTCATTCCTAAAGACATCGGTACTCTATTTGGGATATGTTATTCATAACGGAGAAGCCCGTCCAAACCCGGGCAAGATACAAGCCTTGAGTTCTTTACCTGCGCCGTCGACCGTCACGCAGCTTAGGCAATTTATAGGCTTGGCCTCGTACTTCCGAAAATTCATTCCTAAATTTTCACAAGTAATGAAACCCCTGTATGCACTCACTTCTAGTAGCAAGGATATAACTTGGACGGATAGACACGAACAAATAAGACAAAAGGTAATTTCCGTCCTAACTGACGCGCCGGTGCTAATGATATTTAACCCCAATTATCCGATAGAACTACACA
The DNA here is from genome assembly GCA_911387925.2 of Bombus hypnorum. Classification (NCBI taxonomy): domain Eukaryota; kingdom Metazoa; phylum Arthropoda; class Insecta; order Hymenoptera; family Apidae; genus Bombus; species Bombus hypnorum. The sequence continues at coordinate 11,714,830 of OU427020.1, read as the reverse complement.
CGGACGCTAGTGCGGAGGGATATGGGGCTATCTTGATGCATAGAGTCGAAGGTAAAAACAGAGTAGTAGAGTATTACAGCAAAAGAACTAGCCCTGCGGAATCTAGGTATCATTCTTACGAATTGGAAACGTTAGCAGTTGTAAACGCCGTCAAGCACTTTCGCCACTATCTACACGGACGGGAATTTCTTGTTGTCACTGATTGCAACTCCTTGAAAGCATCCAGTAATAAGGTACACTTAAACGACAGGGTTTACAGGTGGTGGGCTTACCTGCAAACGTTTACCTTTGACATTATGTATCGGGAAGGTAAACGAATGGCCCACGTAGACTTCTTCTCGCGAAACCCCGTAAACTTGGATCACCGTGCGATCAATAAAATCGTAGAAAAGGAAATTAACCTGACCGAAGTCTCCGACGATTGGCTACTAGCGGAACAGCGTCGTGACCCGCAAATTTCTGAGATCGTCGATAAACTGCAGAACGAAGAGCTCGCGGAAGACGTCGCGAATACGTACGAAATACGGTCCGGTATCCTTCATCGTAGAATACAGAGAAAAGGCAGAACTCTCTGCTTGCCCATCGTCCCAAGGGGTTTTAGGTGGTCCGTTATTAACCACGTGCACCAGTCCATTATGCACTTAGGTTGGGATAAAACGCTCGAGAAACTCTACGAGTATTACTGGTTCGAAGGAATGGCGAAGTATGTTCGCAAATTCGTAGAGAACTGTCATGCTTGTCGAGTTTCAAAGGCAAGTTCAGGTAAAATACAAGCCGAACTGCATCCTATACCTAAGACCAGCATACCTTGGCATACGGTTCATATGGACATAACGGGCAAATTAAGCGGTAAAAATGACTCGAAGGAGTATGTCATTGTGTTAGTTGACGCCTTTACCAAATTCGTATACTTGCATCATACCCGTAAGATAGATTCCCTTAATACCATTAAAGCGCTTAAGTCCGCTATATTTTTATTCGACAGCCCCTGCCGGATAATAGCGGATCAGGGAAGATGTTTTACGGGCAAAGAGTTCCAAGATTTTTGCCAAGATAGAAATATTAAACTCCACCTAATAGCAACCGGTGCTAGTAGGGCCAATGGCCAGGTAGAGCGTATTATGGGTACGCTGAAGAATATGTTCGCGACGGTAGAAACGACCGGGCGGTCTTGGCAAGACGCGATCGGGGAAATACAATTGGCTCTAAATTGCACCACCAACCGCGTGACTAAATCGAGCCCACTAGAACTACTGATCGGTAAAGCAGCAAGACCATACGACTTGATACTACCCGACAATATAGAGGAAAAGGCAATAGATATCTCCGATGTAAGACGACAAGCCATAAGAAATATAGAAACTAATGCCAAATACGACAAGGACAAATTCGACAAAACTAAAGCGAAAGTGATCAGGTTTAACGTCGGTGATTTCGTATTACGGAAAATCGAAGAGAGAAACCAATGTAAACTAGATCCGAAATTCAGGGGTCCATTTATAATAGCAGAGATTTTGGAGGGCGACAGGTATATTTTAAAAACGTTAGACGGCAAACGCTCTTACAAATACAGTCACGACAGGTTGAGGAAAATGCCAGACAGTCGCGTTCCTGCGGATTTGGATGTTTGTAGTGATGGCGAGGACAGTGACCCGAGCGATATGAGTACCCCCACCCCTGAGGGTCATTAGCTCTCTATACCCATAACATTTGAAAACCAATGCCACGAAGCTGAAGCGGTCGTGTATTCACACGCACTGCCAGCGACAATGCTACGAAGCTGCAGCGGTCGTGTATTCACACGCACTGCCAGCGGCAATGCTACGAAGCTGAAGCGGTCGTGTATTCGCACGCACTGCCAGCTGCAATGTTGCGAACTTAAATCGGTCATGTATTCGCACGCACTACTAGTGACAATGTAATGAAACTCTGTGCGGTCGTGCAATCTAGACAATCGAGATCCATCGGGGTACAAAATCGCAAAAGTCCGTCATGCCGTTACGATCCGACTGATAAACCGCAGGATACAACTAGTACTTGGAACACAAACGATAACGCTACCAATTTTAGCTCCCTTTCATTTCCTTGCTTATCAAACCTCAGAACAAAATTTCGTTGTTGAAGTGGACCCCTGACTTACTTGGACATTTAGTTAAATTGTAAATAATGTCAGTTGCATCGAGTCTAATATAAGAATACACGATATTTTAGTTACACACGAGGACGTGTGATAGTCAGGATGGCCGTGTCGGAGATGAAAGGACACCGGAGCCCTTGGAATTCTGGATAGTCTCGCAACATTACAATCTAGAGTCTACGATAGCTGTAATTAAATAATTGTAGTTATGCGATCCGATTGTTATGGTTTGAGCCTAGTGGCGGTGAGCTTCGGCTCGAGGCGACGGTCTGTCGCCGAACGTAGCCGCGGTCACGGGATGAACGCTTTGTTTAGCAAAGGCATGGAGTAATTCTATATCTCGATTTGAAAAGGAAATAGCTGTAACACTCGATAGTAAACATTCCAACGGTCTCTGTCCCGTAGCTCGCCACACGCAGAGCCTATTCTTCGAGTAAGATGATTGCCAGATGTCGATGCGTCTTCGCAGTACATGTTCAGCCAGCCTGAGGGCCCGCTATAAATCTTAGGATTTAGTTGACTAAAGTCTTTCAAACAAACAGTCTTTGTCCCAGCTACGGGAAGATAGGAGAAACCTATTTTTCAACGAACGGCGTCTCCCACTAGCAACTTTCCCCCGAGAGTGGCTAGCATCTTTTTCTAACCACCGATATGGAGATTGACCAATTAGCAGCAACGCCAATTTCCCTTACTTTCTGAACGAAGGCTTTCCTCGACGAATCCGATGATCTCGTGTCCTTAGACACACCCCATCATAGTTTTCCTCTGCAGCATCATCGCGACGGAGTGTCATTCTCTCGTGAGGTCGTATTAGCGAGTTACTTAGAGTCTGTACGCTCGGTGGATGTTTCACGTTTTAACCAAGAGGCCGACTTAGAATTTGCGAGCACGTTAATCTACCATCCCGTCGACCGCGGATTCGTTATGGAACCTAGGATCATTGTCATTAGTTCTCGAGTAACTAGTTACCGCGGTTACTTGTCCAGTTCTATGATAATCGTACTCGCACTAGTCAATGTCTTCCCTATTGCATATCGACACGTGTAATCCAAACGAAGATTCGTTTCACGCCCCTAACTCTAATTCTAATGTAAACCCGACATCAGAAGTGGGATCAGTCCCGGTTATAACAGTGCGAGAGCTTACGACCATCGTGCGCGAGTTAATTCAGTCGCTAGTGCAAAATCGAGTGTGGAACCTAACAATTTTCGCCACCGCGTTTTAACCCTGAAACCGCGGGCTTCGACTCCGTTGCACGACGCGCAACTATCAATCTGATTATGGAGGAAAATGCCTTACAAAGCAGTGCCCTGAATATACTTTCAATAACGAGTATCAAATCGACTTCTACGTATTGGAGGCGCCAACTGGTAGATCAAGCCATCCGGGTGAGTCGTTTCCATTTTACCCCGATTTTGGAGCCGAGTGTTCATTAATTAAAGAACTCGTAGTCTTGAGATTTTCTGGCAAAGGAACGATTGATATAGTAGTGATGCGAGGAATAAGAAATATTTGTACTAAACGTACCTCTCAAATCTTGTTCGTTGCAGGTGTTAATGATTAAAGATAAATTTTTATATCCTCGCTGATAGTTATTTAAGGTATGATGTCGCGATTGATCGTGAGATTTTAAGTCAAGGTTTTAGCGTAATATTACACAAACTAGCCTCGCTATGTGTAAAACGAAAATAATTAATGCCTGTAATAAGACCGCTGAAAACGAGATCGATGTTAATGAAGTTGACAATGAGGTACGTGGTAGTGATAAAAGTCGATTAATTTTCTTTTCGAAGATTCAAAGGTTCATCCGTTACGGGTTTCCTACGTACTCGCGTAAATACAGGCCAGTTAGAAGTACAATTAATTGATCCTAACATCACCGTACAAGGAGTCCTAATAGACTTCGCGGGGAGGAGCGCAGAATAGTACGTGAGAGAATAAGCGAATTAATTAGAGCCGAAAATCATAGGGCCTAGTAATTCACCGTTCGCGAGCCCTGTGTTACTCGTGAAGACGAACGATGGTTCAGATAGATGATTGGTAGATTTTCGAGAACTAAATGAAAATACGGTCGCGGATCGGTATCCTTTACCCTTTATTGCGGATCAAGTCGCGAGATTGCCAAAGCGAGATATTTTGTTAGTCTGGACATGGCCAGCGGGTTTCGCCAAATCCCTATTCATTCTAATTCTAGGAAATACACAGCATCGGCTACCCCCGTCGGACGATTTGGACAATAAGTTGTCGCTTTCTTCAAATTCCTGTGTGCCCTTGTTCGGTCCATTCGACGTCTTTTAATTGCATGGCATGGTTGCGTGCGCGTCTGGTGTTTCTTTCGGAATCGTTTTTCCGAACCGCGATATTACGCTGACTCCGTCGAAAACGGGGATTCTTGCATTTTCGGACAACCCTAATAATTCTGCAATTAATACTTGTCTGAATATTCTAATATTTGTGTTCTTCCTTGCTGTAATTTTGTAAACCATCAAAGCGTTTACCACGGAGATCCTCGGAAGGAGTCGCATGCCAAGCCATCTGTACCATTTGACCCTTTTTCTAATTGTAGTCACATAAGAAACCATTTGATCGGAGTGATCTGTACCACACTTTCCTTCGTTGTATCCAGCAGCGGCTGGTGATTCTAATGTTACGAACAAACGAAACGAGAGATCATTCTTGAGGCAGCCAACGTGCCATTCGTACGTTGTTGTCTATTCGGATGATGTCCTAATTATTGCCGACTCAATAGATCCAGCTCTAAGAGGATTGCACACCGTGTTAGATACCCTCGTAAAAGCCGGAATCTCCTTTAACTTTTCAAAATGTTCTCTTCTAAAGACATCGGTACTCTATTTGGGATATGTAATTCACGACGGAGAACTTCGTTCCAGTCCTGGTAAAATACACGCCTTGAGTTCTTTACCTGCGTCAACGACCGTCACACAGCTCAGGCAGTTCATAGGTTTAACCTTTCATTTCCGAAAAATTCGTCCCTAAAGCTTCACGGGTAACGAAACCCTTGTATGCACGTACTTCCGGTAATAAAAACACGACTTGGACGGATAGGCATGGAAAAATGAGGCAAAAGGTAATTTCCGTCCTGATCGACGCGCCGGTGTTAATGGTATTTGACCCGAACTATCCGATAGGATTTCATACCGACGCTAGTTCGGATGGACACGAGGCTATTTTAACGCACAAGATTGAATGTAAAAAGTAGAGTAATAGAATATTACAGTATAAGGAGTAGCCCTGCGGAATCTAGATATCATTCCTATGAACTAGAAACGTTAACGGTTGTAAACGCCGTCGAGCATTTCTGTCATTATCTACACGGACGAGAATTTCTTGTCGTCACCGATTGTAATTCTTTGAAGGCATCCAGTAGTAAAGTAAATTTAAAAGACAAGGTTCACAGGCGATGGGCTTACTTACAAACTTTTACTTTTGACGTTCTGTACCGGAAGGGTAAACGAGTGGCCCACGTAGACTTCTTCTCGCGAAATCCCGTAGACTTGGGTCACCGTACGATCAACGAAGTCATGGAGAGGGAAATCAACCCGACCGAAACCTCCGAAGATTGGCTATTAGCGAAATAACGTCGCGACCCACAAATTTCTGAGATCGTCAACAAATTGCAGAACGAAGAGCTCGCGGAAGACGTCGCGAATACGTACGAGTCACGGTCCGGTACCCTTCATCGTAAAATACAGAGAAAAGACAGAACTCTCTGCTTGCCCATTGTCCCGAGAGGTTTTATGTGGTCCGTTATTGACCATGTGCAACAGTCAATTATGCACTTAGGTTGGGATAAAACGCTTGAGAAACTATGCGAGTATAACTGGTTCGAAGGAATGGCGAAGTATGTTCGCAAATCCGTAGAGAACTGTCATGCTTGTCAAGTTTCGAAGGCCAGTTCAGGTAAAATACAAGCTGAATTACATCCTATACCTAAGACCAGCATACCTTGGCATACAGTTCACGTGGACATAACGGACAAACTAAGCGGTAAAAGTGGTTCGAAAGAATATGTCATTGTTTTGCTCGACAGCTTCACTAAATTCGCATATCTGCATCATACTCGTAAAATAGATTCTCCTAGTACCGTTCAAGCACTTAAGTATGCTATATTTTATTCGGCAGTCTTTGCTGGATGATAGCGGATCAAGAGAGGTGTCCTACGGGCAAAGAATTTCAAGATTTTTGTCTAGATAGACACATTAAACTCCACTTAATCTCAACCGGTGCAAGTAGGGTCAACGGACAGGTAGAGCGTATCATGGGTACGCTAAAGAACATATTCACGACCATAGAAACGACCGGGCGATCTCGGCTAGACGCGATTGACAAAATACAGTTGGCTTCGAACTGCACCACCAACCGCGTGACTAAATCGAGTCCATTGGAACTATTAATTGGTAGAACAGCAAAGATCCTACGACTCGTTGATACTCGACGGTAATGAAAAAAGAAAAGTAGATATCTCCGATGTAAGGCAGCAGGCAATAGAGAATATAGAAACTAGTGCTAGGTACGACAGAGGTGGATTCGACAAAACCAAAGCTAAAGTAGGTAGGTTTAACCCCGGTGATTTTGCATTACGCAAGAATGAGGAAGTAAACCAAACGAGGTTAGATCCGAAATTCAGGAGTCCATTCCAGATAGCAAAAGTTTTGGAAGGAGATAGATATACTTTAAAAACCTTGGACGGCAAACGATCATATAAGGACAGACATGACAGACTGAGAAAAAAATGCCAGAAAGTTGCGTCCCTGCTGAGTTGGACGTCTGCTGTGATGACAACGATAGTGATAATAACGATGCGAGTACACTGACCTCGGAGGATCATTAATACCACGCCTTTTGTAATATTCCCAGTGGGGCCCTGCGCTATGTCCACCGCGATGTACTGTATTTTCTGATACGTCTACCGAGACAACGAGCGCACGTGTGATATACTCACTTTGATGCTTTGTGTTGTTTTATGATATGTCCACCGCGACGTACTGTGTTTTCTGATACGTCCACCGTGACAATGGGTGCACATGTAATATACCCACATTGATGCTTTGTGTTGTTTTATGATATGTCCACCGCGACGTACTGTGTTTTCTGATACGTCCACCGTGACAATGGGTGCACATGTAATATACCCACTTTGATGCTTTGTGTTGTTTTATGATATGTCCACCGCGACGTACTGTGTTTTCTGATACGTCCACCGTGACAACGAGTGCATATGCTTTGTGTTGTTTTATGATATGTCCACCGCGACGTACTGTATTTTCTGATACGTCCACCGCGACAACGAGCACACATGTAATATAACCAACGTAGTGGTACGATTCAACAAACCGAGATTCATCAGTGTACGAAATCGGAAAATGATCTGTCATGTCATTACGGTCTGATTGGTAACTCACAGAATGCAACTAGCACTTTGAAGACAAATTAAAACGCTACTAATTTTATTGCTCTTTCATTTCCTTGCTTGTCAAACCTCCGAACAGAATTTTGTCGCCAAACTGGACCCTTGACTTATTTGGAACATTTAGTTGAACGGTAAATAATATCAGTTACGAGTCTAATGTTGGAAAACGCAATATTTTAGTTACACACGAGGACGTGTGATAGTCAGGATGGCCGTGTCGGAGATGAAAGAACACCGGAGCTTTTGGAATTTTGAATAATCCCGCAACATTGTAACCTAGAGTCTACTATAGCTGTAATTAAACAATTGTAGTTATTCAATCCGATTTGTAATTGTTCGAGATTTGTGATAATGAGCTTGGGCTCGAGGCGACAGCCAGTCGCCGAACGTAGCCGCGGTCACGGGATGAACGCTTTGTCTAACAAAGGTATGGAGTAATTCTATAGCTCTCCTTAAAAGAAGTATTCGTGGCGGCACGCGACAGTAAACATTCCAACGGTCTCTGTCCCGTAGCTCGCCACACGCAGACCCTATTCTTCGAGTAAGATGATTGCCAGATGTCGATGCGTCTCCGCAGTACATGTTCAGCTAGCCTGAGGGCCCGTTATAAATCTTAGGATTTAGTTGACTAAAGTCCTTCAAACAAACAGGAGAGACCTATTTTTCAACGAACGGCGTCTCCCACTAGCAACTTTCCCCCGAGGGTGGCTAGCATCTTTTTCTAACCACCGATATGGAGATTAACCAAATAGCAGCAACGCCAATTTCCCTTACTTTCTGAACGAAGGCTTTCCTCGACGAATCCGATGATCTCGTTTCCTTAGACACACCCCATCATAGTTTTCCTCTGCAGCATCATCGCGATGGAGAGTCATTCTCTCGTGAGGTCGTATTAGCGAGTTACTTAGAGTCTGTACGCTCGGTGGATGTTTCACGTTTTAACCAAGAGTCCGACTTAGAATTTGCGAGCACGTTAATCTACCATCCCGTCGACCGCGGATTCGTTATGGAACCTAGGATCATTGTCATTAGTTTCTCGAGTAACTAATTACCGCGGTTACTTGTCCAGTTCTATGATAATCGTACTTGCACTAGTCGATGTCTTCTCTATTGCTTAACGACACGTGTAGACCAAACGAAGATTCGTTTCACGCCCCTAACTCTAATTCTAATGTAAACCCGACATATATATATACATATTCATAACCTCTTAAACAACTCAATATCCAAATTTAAATAAACTCTGTGTAGCGAAACCGAATTTTGAAAATAATTCAATTCTCTAACCAATCACACGCGAACCATATATGTATATATATATATTCATAACAATTTAAACAATCCAATATTCAAATTTAAATAAACTCTGCGTAGCGAAATAGAATTTTAAAAATAATTCAATTTTCTAACCAATCACACGCGAACCATAAATATATATGTATATACATATTCATAACCTCTTAAACAACTCAATATCCAAATTTAAATAAACTCTGTGTAGCGAAACCGAATTTTGAAAATAATTCAATTCTCTAACCAATCACACGCGAACCATATATGTATATATATATATCCATAACAATTTAAACAATCCAATATTCAAATTTAAATAAACTCTGCGTAGCGAAATAGAATTTTAAAAATAATTCAATTTTCAAACCAATCATACGTGAACATATAAATAAATATATATATATATATATATATATATATATACATATTTATAACATCTTAAATAATCTAGAATATTAGGATAAAGCACCACATATCAATATTTAAACTTAAATAAACTCTGTGCAACAAAATCAAATATTTATTTTATCCAACTTTAATCTTCTCTGGTGCCAGTATTCCTGCACATAGCAGGTTAGCCAAAAACGTGGAATTTATCTATCAGTAGCCTAAACACTAGCTACCGCTACTCATAAGTAATTAATTTATCGATAAACTATTTAAAGAATTTCTCTAATCGAAACAGTCCTTAGACTGCTTCTGGAGGCAGTAACTACCGTGTGAATCGTAGTTTTCGAATGTATGTTTAAATATTCAAAATAGTATTGTTCAATAAAAGAAAATATATTTTGAAATAGTTTTAGACTATTTCTGGTGGCAGCAACTACCGAATTTAATTGGGAATTTTAAATCAATATTCCATATACAATCATATCACTTAAATTTTCCGACTAAATTCAAATCAAACAGAAAATTTTATTTAAACAAAAAATGTTCACAAATTTAAATTTGATTTAAACGAGAACGTAACAATACCATATAACGCTGTGTTATATAACGTAATGCGTTATAACGTTATACTATATAACGTAATACGTTATAACGTTATATCATATAACGTTATGTTATATAACGTAATAAGTTATAACGTTGTACCATATAACGTTGTGTTATTTAACGTAATGCGTTATAAGTTTATACCATATAACGTAATACGTTATAACGTTATACCATATAACGTTATGTTATATAACGTAATGCGTTATAACGTTATACTATATAACGTAATACGTTATAACGTTATACCATATAACGTTGTGTTATATAACGTAATGCGTTATAACGTTATACCACATAACGTAATACGTTATAATGTTGTACCTTGTAAGGTAATACGTTACAACTTTATACCATATATCGTTATGTTATATAACGTAATGCGTTATAACGTTATACCATATAACGTTGTGTTATATAACGTAATGCGTTATAACGTTATACTATATAACGTAATACGTTATAACGTTATATCATATAAGGTTATGTTATATAACGTAATAAGTTATAACGTTGTACCATATAACGTTGTGTTATTTAACATAATGCGTTATAAGTTTATACTATATAACGTAATACGTTATAACGTTATACCATATAACGTTATGTTATATAACGTAATGCGTTATAACGTTATATCATATAACGTTATGTTATATAACGTAATAAGTTATAACGTTGTACCATATAACGTTGTGTTATTTAACGTAATAAGTTATAACGTTATACCATATAACGTTATGTTATATAACGTAATATGTTATAACGGTGTACCATATATCGTTGTGTTATATAACCTAATAAGTTATAACGTTATTCTATAAAACGTAACTGTTTATAACGTTATACCATGTAACGCTTTGTTATATAATGTAACGCGCTATAACGTTATGCTATATAACGTAATACGCTATAATGTTATACCATATAACGTTACGTTTTATAACCTAATAAGTTATAACGTTCTTCTATAAAATGTAACTGCTTATAACGTTATACCATGTAACTCTTTGTTATATAATGTAATGCGCTATGACTTTATACTATATAACGTAACACGTTATAACGTTGTACCATATAACATTATGCTGCATAACGTAATGCATTATAACGTTATAATATATAACGTAATACGTTATAACGTTATGCTGTAAAACGTAATTGTTTATAACGTTATACCATATAACGTTATGTTTTATAACGTAATTCGTTGTAGTGTTGTAGCGGCACGCGAGCTGATCAATTCAAATCCTGTTGTTGTTTTGTTCGGATTATCATGACCGTTAGGGCGTAGGTATGGTAAGGAGTTATGAGCCCCGAGTAACACAATGCTGCCGCTACTCTCAACCGTCAAACGCATTCGAATTCGAATTTGCCGACTGTCCCCCGACCAGTATATATACACAAACCGTGTGCTGAGTATAAGAGTATAACGTTCGCTATCGAAGCCATCGCATGTTAAAGAGTTCCAGGAGTAAACATATTTATTACGGATTATTATATACGGTGACGAAATTATTGTGATTACGCACAATAAAGAATTGGAATTAAACCAGGCTTAAAATCATTGTGGACCATTCCTCTACAGTGTTATATTATATAACGTAATTCGTTATAACGTTATACCATACAACGTGATGTTATATAACGTAATGCGTTATAACGTTATACTATATAACGTAATACGTTATAACGTTATACCTTATAACGTATGCTATATAGCGTAATTCGTTATAACTTTATACTATATAACGTAATTGTTTATAACGTTATACCATATAACGTTATGTTATATAACGTAATACGTTGTAATCTTATACCATATAACGTTATGTTATATAACGTAATGCGTTATGACGTTATACTATATAACGTAATACGTTATAACGTTATACCTTATAACGTATGCTATATAACGTAATACGTTATAACTTTATACTATATAACGTAACACGTTATAACGTTGTACCTTATAACGTAATACGTTATAACTTTATACAATATAACGTAATATGTTATAACGTTATATCATATAACGTTATGTTTTATGACGCAATACGTTATAACGTTATACCATGTAACGTAATACGTTATAACGTTATGTTATATAATTTAATGCGATATGACGTTATACAACATAACGTAATACGTTATAACGTTATACCTCCTAACGTAACAAGTTATATCGTTATACTATATAACGTTATGTTATATAACGTAATACGTTATAACGTTATGCTATAAAACGTAATTGTTTATAATGTTATACCATATAACGTTATGTTGTATAACTTAATACGTTATAACGTTATGCTATATAACGTAATACGTCATAACGTTATTCCATATACCGTAGTACGCTACAACGTTTTACGATATAACATTATGCTACATATCGTAATGCATCATAACGTTATACTATATACCGTAATACGTTATAACGTTGTACCTTTTAAGGTAATACGTTATAATGTCATACCATATAACGTTATGTTATATAACGTAATGCGATATAACGTTATACAACACAACTTAATACGGTATAACGTTATACCTTCTAACGTAATACGTTATTACGTTATACCATATAACGTTATGTTGTATAACGTAATGCGATAAACCATTATACAACATAACCTAATACGTTATAACGTTATACCTTCTAACGTAATACGTTATAACATTATACGATATAACGTTATGTTATATATCGTAATACGTTATAACGTTATACCATATCGCGAATTCCGCTATAACGTTATACCACATAACGATATGCTATACAACGTAATACGTTATAACGTAATACGTAATAACGTTATGCTAAATAACGTAATACTTTATAACGATATTCCATATACCGTAGTACGCTATAACGTTATACCATATAAGGTTATGTTATATAACGTAATGCGTTATAACGTTATACTATGTAACGTAATACGTTATAACGTTATACTATATAACGTAATACGCTATATCGTTGTACCTTGTAAGGTAATACGTTATGACATTATACCATATAACGTTATGTTATATAACGTATTGCGTCATAACATTATACTATATAACGTAAAACGTTATAACATTATACTACATAACGTAATACGTTATAACGTTGTACCTTTTAAGGTAATACGTTATGACATTATACGATATAACGTTATGTTATATAACGTAATGCGTTATAACGTTATGTTATATAACGTAATAAGTTATAATGTTATACCATATAACTTTGTGTTATATGACGTAATGCGTTATAACGTTATACTATATAACGTAATACGTTATAACGTTATACCATATAATTTTATGTTATTCAACGTAATGCGTTATAACGTTATACTATATAACGTTGTGTTATATAACGTAATACGTAATAACGTTGTGCTATAAAACGTAATTGTTCACAACGTAATACCATGTAACTTTATGTTTTATAAGGTTATGCGTTATAACGTTATGCTATAAAACGTAATTGTTTATAATGTTATACCATATAACGTTATGTTATATAACTTAATACGTTATAACGTTATGCTATATAACGTAATACGTTATAACGTTATTCCATATACCGTAGTACGCTATAATGTTTTACCCTATAAGATTATGCTACATATCTTAATGCATCATAACGTTATTCTATATAACGTAATACGTTATATCGTCATACCACAAAGCGTTATGTTATATAACCTATTGCGTTATAACGTTATATTATATAACGTCATACGTTATAACATTATTTTATATAACGTAATACGTTATAACGTTGTACCTTTTAAGGTAATACGTTATAACTTTATACCATATAACGATATGTTATATAACGTCATACCTTGTGATGTTATGTTATATAACGTAATGCGATATAACGTTATACAACATAACTTAATACGTTATAACGTTATACATTCTAACTTAATACGTTATTAAGTTATACCATATATCGTTGTGTTATATAACCTGATATGTTATAACGTTATTCTATAAGACGTAACTGTTTATAACGTTATACCATGTAAAGCTTTGTTATATAACGTAATACGTTATAACTTTATACTATATAACGTAATACGTTATAACGTTATATCATATAACGTTATGTTTTATGACGTAATACGTTATAACGTTATACCATATAACGTAATACGTTATAACTTTATACTATATAACGTAATACGTTATAACGTTATATTATATAACGTTATGTTTTATGACGTAATACGTTATAACGTTATACCATATAACGTAGAACGTTATAACGCTATACCACATAACGTTATGTTATATAACGTATATCGTTATAACGTTATATTATATAACGTAATACGTTATAACGTTGTACCACATAACGTTATGTTATATAACGTAATACGTAATAACGTTACACTATATAAAGTAATACGTTGAGACGTTATACCATATAACGTAATACGTTATAACATTACACCATATACCCTTATGTTATATAGCGTAATTCGTTATAACGTTTTACCATATAACGTATTACGCTATAACATTCTACCATATAACGTTATGTTACAAACGCAATACGTTCTAACGTTATACAATATATCGTAATACGTTATAACGTGATACCATATAACGTTCTGTTATATAACGTAAAGCGTTATAACGTTGTACTATGTAACGTAATACGTTATAACGTTATACATTTTAACGCATTGCGTTTTAACTTTATACCATATAACGTTATGTTATATGACGCAATACGTTATAACGTTATACCACAAAACGTTATGTTATATAACGTAATGCGTTATAACGTTATATTATATAACGTAGTACGTTATAACGTTATACCTTATCACGTTATGTTATATAACGTAATAAGTATTAACGTTATACGTCATAACGTTATACAATATAACGTTATGTTATATAACGTAATACGTTATAACGATATACCATATAACGTATTTCGCTATAACGGTTTACCATATATCGTTATGTTATATAACGTATATCGTTATAACGTTATATTATTTAACGTAATACGTTATAACGTTGTACCATATAACGTTATGTTATATAACGTAATACGTTATAACGTTATACGAGATATCGTAATACGTTATAACGTTATACCATATAACGTATTACGCCTTAACGTTATAACATATAACGTTAGGCTATATAACGTTATACGTTATAAAGTTATACTACATAACGTAACTCATTATAACGTTATACCTTATAACGTATACTTACCTGGCACAGAGCTTACCGTGATCAAGAAATCGGTTCCTCCAGGGCGAGGCTTTTCCATTGCACTACGGTTAGGGTGACACTTGCGAATACCCCTAATGTGTAATACTTTGTAACTTTATACTATATATCGTAATACGTTATAACGTTATACCTTCTAACGTAATATGTTATATCGTTATACCATATAACGTTATGTTATATAACGTAATGCGTTATAACGTTATACTGGAGAACGTAATACTTTATAACGTTATACCATATAAAGTTATGTTATATATCGTTATGCTTTATAACGGCATATTATATGACGTTATACGTTATATCGTTTTGCTATAAAACGTAATTGTTTATAATGTTATACCATATAACGTTTTGTTATATAACGTAATGCGAGATAACGTTATGCTGTGAAACGTAATTATTTACAACGTTATACCATATAATGTTATGTTATACAACGCAATGCGGTATGACGTTATACTATATAACGTAATACGTTATAACGTTATACCTTATAACGTAATACGTTATAACGTTATACCACGTAACGTTATGATATATAACGTAATACGTTATAACGCTATACCATATAACGTATTACGCTGTAACGTTATACCATATAACGTTATGTTATATTACGTAATGCGTTATACCGTTTTACTATATAACGTAATACGTTATAACGTTATATTATATAACGTACTACGCGACAACATTATACCATATAACGTTATGTTATATAACGTAATTCGTTATAGCGTTATACAATATATCGTCATTCGTTATAACGTTATACCATATAACGAATCACGCTATAACGTTATAATATAACGTTATGTTATATAACGTAATGCGTTATATCGTTATACTATATAACGTAATACGTTATAACGTTATAGCGTATGAGGTTAGGTTACATGACGAAATACGTTACAGCGATATACTATATAACGTAATACGTTATAACGTTATTCCATATAACGTTAGGTAATATAGCGAAATTCGTTACAGCGTTATACTATATAACGTAATAAGTTGTGGCGTTATACCATATAACGTAATACGTTATATCGCTATACCATATATCGTTATGTTATATAACGTGATACGATATAACGTATTACTCTATAACGTTATACCATAAGACGTTATGTTATATTGGGTAATACGTTGTTGCCTTGTAACTTAAAACGTAATACGTAATAACGTTATACCATATAACGGTATGTTACATAGGGTAATACGTTATTGCGTTATAACTCAAAACGTAATACGTTACAACGTTATACAATATAACGTATTACGCCTTAACTTTATACCATATAAGGTTATGTTATATAACGTAATGCGTTATAACGTTATACTATCTAACGTAATTCGTTATAGCGTTATACCACATAACGTAATACGTTATATCGCTATACCATATATCGTTATGTTATATAACGGAATACGTTATAACGTTATCGCATATAAAGTTATGTTATACAACGTAATGCGTTATGAGGATATACAATATAACGTATTACGTTATACCATATAACGTTAGGTTACATAACGTTATACGTTATAACGTTATACTACATAACGTAATACGTTATATCGTTATACCTTATAACGTATCACGTTATAACTTTATACCACATAACGTTATGTTATATGACGCAATACGTTATAACGTTATACCACAAAACGTTATGTTATATAACGTAATGCGTTATAATGTTACACTATATAACGTAGTACGTTATAACGTTATACCTTATTACGTATGTTATATAACGTAATGCGTTATAACTTTATACAATATAACGTAATACGTTATAACATTATAATTTGTAACGTAATACGTTATGACGTTATACCACATAGCGTAATGACATAGAACGTAATGCGTAATAACGATATACCTTATAACGTAATACGTTATAACGTTATACCATATAACGTTATGTTACATAACGTACTGCGTTATAACGTTATACCATATAACGTTATGCTATATAACGTAATACGTTATCACGTTGTACCATATACAGTAGTACGCTATAACGATTTAACATATAACATTATGCTAAGTAACGCAATGCATTATAACGTTATACTATATAACGTAATACGTAATAACATTACACCATATAACGTTATACTATATAACGCAATACGTTATAACGTTATACCATATGACGCCATGTTATGCAACGTAATGCGTACTAACGTTATACCATATAACGTTATGATATATAACGTAATTGCTTATAACGTTATACCATATAACGTCGTGTTATTTAACGGAATGCCTTATGACGTTGTACTATGTAATGTAATACGTTATACCGTTATACCATATAACGTTGTTTTATATAACGTAATACGTTATACCGTTATGCTATAAGACGTAATTGTTTATAACGTTTTACCTTATAAGGTAATACGTTATAACATTATACCATATAACGTTATGTTACATAACGTAATACGTTATAACGCCATGGCATATAACGTTATGTTATATACCGTAATGCGATATAACGTTATACTATATAACGTAATACGTTATAACGTTGTACCATATAACGTTATGTTATATAACGTAATACGTTATAACGTTATATCATATAACGTTATGTTATATAACGTAATACATAATAACGTTGTACCATATAACGATGTCTTATATAACGTAATGCGTTATAACGTTATACCTTATAACGTAATACGATATAACGTTGTACCAAATAACAATATGCTACATAACGTAATGCATTATAACGTTTTACTGTATAACGTAATACGTTATAACGTTATACCATATAACGTCATGTTATTTAATGTAATGCGTTATGACGTTATACTATGCAACGTAACACGTTCTAACGTTATGTTATATTCGTATTGCGTTATAGCATTATACTATATAACGTAGTTCGTTATAACGTTATAGATTATAACGTAACAGGTTATAACGATATAACATTTAACGTTATGTTATATAACGTAATGCGATATAACGTTATACTATATAATGTAATACGTTATAACGATATACCACAAAACGTTGTGTTATATAGCGTAATGCGTTATAACGTTATAGTATATAACGTAAAACGTTATAACGTTATACCTTCTAACGTAATACGTAATAACATTACACCATATAACGTTACACTATATAACGTAATACGTTATAACGTTTTACTTTATAAGCTAATACGTAATTACATTATACCATATAACGTTATGTTATATAACGTAATACGTTATACCGTTATACCATATAACGCCATGATATGAAACGTAATGCGTACAAACGTTATACCATATAACGTTATGATATGTAACGTAATACGTTATAACGTTATACCATATAACGTTGTTTTATATAACGTAATACGTTATAGCGTTATGCTATGAACCGTAATTGTTTAGAGCGTTATAACATAAAATGTTATGTTATATAACGTAATAGGTTATACCGTTATGCTACAAGACGTAACTGTTTATAACGTTTTACCTTATAAGGTAATACGTTATAACATTATACCATATAACGTTATATTACAAAACGTAATACGTTACAACTTCATACCATATGTCGTTATGTTATATAACGTAATGCGATATAACGTTATACTATATAACGTAATACGTTATAACGTTATACCATATAATGTTGTGTTATATAACGTAATGCGTTATAACGTTATGTTATATAACGTAATGCGTTATAACGTTATACTATATAACGTAATAAGTTATAACGTTATACCATATAACGTTGTGTTATTTAGCGCAATGCGTTATAACGTTATACTATATAACGTAATACGTTATAACGTTATACCATATAACGTTATGTTATATAACGTAATGCGTTATGACGTTATACTATATAAGGTAATACGTTATAACCTTATACCATACAACGTTATGTTATATAACGTAATGCGTTATGACGTTATACTATATAAGGTAATACGTTATAACGTTATACCATACAACGTTATGTTATATAACGTAAAGCGATATAACGTTATTCCACATAACGTAATACGTTATAACGTTGTACCTTGTAAGGTAATACGTTATAACTTTGTACCATATAACGTTGTATTATTTTACGTAATGCGTCATAATGTTATAACGTAATACCATATAACGTTGTATTATATTACGTAATGCGTTCTATCGTTATACTATATAACGTAATACGTTATAACGTTATACCTTATAAGGTTATGTTATACAACGTAATGCGGTATGACGTTATACTATATAAGGTAATATGTTATATCGTTATACCATATAACGTTATGATATATAACGTAATACGTTATAACATTATACCATATAACGTTGTTTTATATAACGTAATACGTTATAGCGTTATGCTATGAACCGTAATTGTTTAGAGCGTTATAACATAAAATGTTATGTTATATAACATAATACGTTATACCGTTATGCTATAAGACGTAATTGTTTATAACGTTTTACCTTATAAGGTAATACGTTATAACATTATACCATATAACGTTGTATTACAAAACGTAATACGTTATAACGCCATGCCATATAACGTTATGTTATATATAGTAATGCGATATAACGTTATACTATATAACGTAATACGTAATTACTTTATATCACATAACGTTATGTTATATAACGTAATACGTTATAACGCTATACCGTATGAGGTTACGTTACATGACGAAATACGTTACAGCGATATACTATATAACGTTCTACGCGACAACATTATACCATATAACGTTATTTTATAAAACGTCATTCGTTATAGCGTTATACAATAAATCGTAATACCTAAATAACGTTATACCATATAACGAATCACGCTATAGCGTTGTAATATAACGTTATGTTGTATAACGTAATAAGTTATAACGTTATACCATATAACGTTGTGTTATATAACGTAATGCGTTATAACGTTATACCATGTAACGTAATACGTTAAAACGTTATACTATATAACGTTTTTTTTTTTTTTTATTTATTTGCTTTAAATTTTACAATTTGTCCAGTAGGACATTTGGTAAAATGTTATAGCTGTTTACTAATATAACATGTGGGTGGCTACCCCCAATGGGGTTCCATCTTCGTGCTTGTTAGGGTGTATCCTTTATGAGATCTACTGGATGTTTCCTTTTTAATCTCCTTTCGATGAATGTGGTGATCGTTTCCGCTGCCAGCCGGTTCGGGTGCGTTGCTAATCTTTCTCTGTACCTTCTTGCGAATCTGCTAATCTCTTCCTTGACCGTTGGTATTCCAAGGTCTTTTCGTATGTCCTCGTTTCTAACGTACCATGGGGCGTTTACTATTGTTCTAAGTATTTTAGATTGCATTGCCTCTAGTTTGGTTATATGGCTCATTGCTGCAGTTCCCCATAGTGGTATTCCGTACGTCCAGATTGGTTTTCTGATGGTTTTGTAGATTTTTAATTTGTTTTCTATGCTTAGTTTGGATTTTCGACTTGTTAACCAGTACATCTGTCTCCTTGCTATCTGTATTTTGCTTATTATTGATTTGATATGCTGTTTCCATGTGAATCTTGTATCAAAGTGTAGTCCTAGGTATTTGACTTGCCTTGTTTGTATTATGTGCGTGCCGTTGAGTGTAATGTTTGGTGGTAACTGTTTTCGCAGTGTGAATGTAATGTGGTTGCATTTATCAGGGTTTGCTTTAATTTGTTTAACTTGAAGCCACTTTTCTATTTTTGCAATATGCTCTTGTAGCAATGCGACTGCTGTTGCTGGGTTAGTGTGCCTGACTAGTACCACAGTGTCATCCGCAAATGTGAGTATTTTGCTGTTGGTGGTTGTTGGTATGTTGGCCGTGTATAGTGTGTAGAGAATTGGTCCCAAGACGCTTCCTTGCGGAACCCCAGCCTTGATGTCTTTAACTTGAGAGTATGTATCTTTAATTTTTACTGTAAAGGTTCTGTTGCTTAAGTAGGATTTAGTTAAATGGTATATCTGCTCCGGGAATTGTTTTCTGATTGATTGAAGTAGACTATCGTGGTTTATTTTGTCGAATGCTTTCTCGATGTCCATAAAGAGGGCTGTACAGTATTGTTTGTTTTCTATTGCTAGTATTATTTCGTTTGTGAGTCTGTGCATTTGCTCTATCGTGGAGTGTTTGTTCCTGAATCCAAATTGGTGATCTGGTATTAGTTTTTCCTTCTCTATTATTGGTTTTAGGCGGGCGTAAATTATTTTTTCCAGTATTTTGGAGAATACTGGAAGTAGTGATATTGGTCTGTACGATACTGTTTGATGTGGGTCTTTGCCTGGTTTAGGTAACATTATGATCTGTGCTAGTTTCCATAGTTTAGGATAGTATTGGATTCTTAATATTGCATTAAAGATTATTGTAATTAGCCGTATCGCTTTTGGAGGAAGATTTTTCAAGATTATACCATTGATTAGGTCAATTCCTGGTGCCTTATTATTTTTTGTTTTCTCGATTATGTTTCTAATTTCATGTGCTGTTGTTTTAGGTATTATGTAATGATTGTCAGTTGCAGTACTAGTGATTACCTCATCCTCGTCCATATGACAGTTGTGGTTGCTATTATTGATATTATGTGGTGTAAATATGTTGCTTAGGTGGTTGGAAAATTCTTCAGCTTGTTCTTCGTTGCTTCTTGCCCATGTATTATCTGCTTTTCTGATTGCTGGGACTAGTTTTATTGGCTTCTTTATTTTTTTTGTGGCTTTCCAAAGGGAGTAGAGTTCCCGTGTGCAGATAGTGACTCTATGAATTTTGTGAACTCATTGTTATTGTGTTCTTTTATTTTGTTTTTTATTTCCTTTGCAAGTTTATTTAGGCGTTTTTTGTTTTCTTTTGATCTATGTTTTTGCCATTTTGCTTTCGCTTTTCTTTTTTCTCTAATTTTTTCAAGGATGTCTGGCGGAATTATTTTTGTTGGTCTATTAGTTGATTCAGGTATGGTGGTTGCCCATCCTGCTTCCTGAATAGTTTCTGTAAGCGTTATTACTGCTTGTTCGATATGTTCGGGTGTTTTCAATGAGATGTTGCAGTTGATTTTGCTCTCAATTATTTCTTTAAATGTTTGCCATTTGGTGGTTTTATTGCATAGTGTCTCTGAATTTTTATCAATTATTGGTTTGTTTAAGTATGTAATAATTATGGGTGTATGATCGGAGCTAAGCTCGAGGCTGGGTTCTATATTTAGTTTATTTGCATTTAGTCCTTTTGTAACTGCAAAATCAAGTAGGTCAGGTATTTTGCTCAAGTCTGTCGGCCAGTAAGTCGGTCTTCCTGTGGATAATATATTGAGGTTATTGCTTCTAATGTATTTCTCCAAAGTTCTACCTCGAGGTGTATTGATTCTTGATCCCCATAGTGTGTGCTTTGAATTATAGTCTCCCGCTGCAATATACTTATCACCTAAGTGTTGAAAGTAATCTTCCCACATTTGAGATGTAATTTTATGTCGCGGTGGTACATATACTGCTGACAGCTGTAGATAGTTGCTGCTAGTTTGTACTGTAACGGTGGTTGCTTGGATATATTCTTTACTAACCTGACTGTGTATGGTGTTTAATATCGTTTCTTATTATTACTGCGGTTCCTCCGTGTGCTTTTCCTGAGGGATGCTTGGTATCATATATGGTGTAGTACGGTATTTTTAAATAGTTTTTTATAGTGAAGTGTGTTTCTGAAACAAGAAGTATATCGATATTATTGTTATACAGGAATGTTTTAGTTTCTAGGGCCCTTTGTTGTAGGCCGTTAGAGTTCCAGGCTGCTATTTTAAGCGTGTCCATTTTTATTTTTTAGTTAGCGTGTTTGTAAGTAGCTGTAGCATGAGTGTGATTTGTTGCGTTTGCTGTTTAAGGATTGCGTTTTGTTCACTTATCATTTTTGCCAGGAATTCTGTGTTTTTGATGGATATCTTTAATAGTTCTTTAATTTCTGCAGCGTCGTCGATGTTAATGTTCTGGTTGTGATTATCTAAAGGTGTTGACTGTTTGGCTACTTGCGCGTAGCTTCGGCTACCAAGGGTGTTGGTATTGTTATGGTTCATTACATTCTGAACGTTTGTTGATGTTTCGGTTACTGTGCTATCCTGTTGAGTGTTAGAGTTATTATATGTCCTGTTACGAAGCGGCGGAAAAAGTTTTTTTTGTAGTTGCTTTCTGACTAAACAGCCTTTGTAACTAGCTGTGTGGTTTCCACCGCAATTGAAACACTTTGCGTTATTTATTTTTCCCGTATGTGGGCAGTTAGCTGTTAGGTGCTTTCCTGCGCATTTGACACACGCCGGGTTTCTGTTACAGTAGTTTTTTGTATGCCCATATTGTTGACACCTCATACATTGCGGTATGTCTTTTTTTTGTCTGGGTGGCTCAACTGTGATTATCGTGTTTAAAATTTTCTTAATTTCAAAAATTTCTTTGTTATTATTTTTAGGTTCTAATTCTATTAAAAATAGCGGTAGTGGTTGCTTGGTGTCAAATCTGGTTATGTTGTTAATCGTTCTCACCTGGTGTCCGATTTTGGCTAATTCCTCACATATGTTGTTTGTGTTCGATTTAGGATGTAAGCCTCTGATTACTGCTTTGTAGCTTTTATCAGATTTGGGTTGGTAGGTATGATACCCGGCGTTTTTTTCCTTTAGCGCTTTTGTTACTTTTCTATATATTTCAGGGGTATTGGTTTGTACTTTTACCTGTTCTAGTTTGAGTTGTTTGATAGTGTAATTTTCTTTTCCTGCCGTGATGTTTAGCAGTTCGATGAGGGGGTCTATTATTTTAGCATCAATGAAGATTGGTGGAGGTTTAGGAATGTTTGTTATTGGTTTATCAGCTGGGTCTACGTCCATCACTTCTGGCAGTGAGCTGAAAGAGTTATGTATAGGAATTTCCTGTAGCCATTTTTGTCCTTCTGGTTCTATCGTCCTCTTAGCATTTGTGTTTGTGTTTATCCTTCGTTTTTTGCTGCTAGTTGCAGTCTTCCAGCTTTCGTTGTAATGTGGTGGAAAATTGCTAGTATTATTTTTTCCTTCATCTTTTTTCGTAATTTCCATCGCTACTTCGTTTGTATCTGAGCAATCCACTTCACTTGTTGATTTATTTGAGCTCTGTTGGTCTATTGCTCTGTTTATGGCATATGTTTCGCCTTTGTTTAGGATTTTTATAGTTGGTATTTTTTGGATGTTTTCCATCCTTTAGTTTTAGTATATTGGTTGTGTTACACTTCACTTTTCTTTTCTCTTCTCTTTTCTTTCCCACTTGTCGCACTTACGGAAGCACTGGTTCTCACGTCCGCATAGCTCGACTGCTCGGGCAGAACTGACTATATAACGTAATACGTTATAACATTGTACCTTGTAAGGTAATACGTTACAACTTTATACCATATAACGTTGTGTTGTATAACGTAATGCGTTAAAACGTTATGTTATATAACGTAATAAGTTATAACGTTATACCATATAACGTTGTGTTATTTAACGTAATGCGTTATAAGTTTATACTATATAACGTAATACGTTATAACGTTATACCATATAACGTTATGTTATATAACGTAATGCGTGATGACGTTATACTAGATGAAGTAATACGTTATAACGTTATACCATACAACGTTATGTTATATAACGTAATGCGTTATAACGTTATACTATATAACGTAATAAGTTATAACGTTATACCATATAACGTTGTGTTATTTAACGTAATGCGTTCTATCGTTATACTATACAACGTAATACGTTATAACGTTATACCATATAACGTTGTGTTATATAACGTAATGCGTTATAACGTTATACCATGTAACGTAATACGTTAAAACGTTATACTATATAACGTAATACGTTATAACGTTGTACCTTGTAAGGTAATACGTTACAACTTTATACCATATAACGTTGTGTTATATAACGTAATGCGTTATAACGTTATACTATATAACGTAATGCGTTATAACGTTGTACTAGATAACATACTACGCGACAACATTATTCCATATAACGTTATTTTATAAAACGTAATTCGTTATAGCGTTATACAATATATCGTAATACGTTATAACGTTATACCATATAACGAATCACGCTATAGCGTTATAATATAACGTTATGTTATATAACGTAATGCGTTATATCGTTGTACTATATAACGTAATACGTTATAACGCTGTACCGTATGAGGTTAGGTTACATGACCAAATACCTTACAGCGATGTACTATATAACGTACTACGCGACAACATTATACCATATAACGTTATTTTATAAAACGTAATTCGTTATAGCGTTATACAATATATCGTAATACGTTATAACGTTATACCATATAACGAATAACGCTATAGCGTTATAATATAACGTTATGTTATATAACGTAATAAGTTATAACGTTATACTATATAACGTTGTGTTATATAACGTAATGCGTTATAACGTTATACAATATAACGTTATGTTATATAACGTAATGCGTTATGACGTTATATTACATAAGGTAATACGTTATAACGTTATACCATACAACGTTATGTTATATAACGTAATGCGTTATAACGTTATACTATATAACGTAATAAGTTATAACGTTATACCATATAACGTTATGTTATATAACGTAATGCGTTATGACGTTATACTATATAAGGTAATACATTATAACGTTATACCATACAACGTTATGTTATATAACGTAAAGCGTTATGACGTTATACTATATAAGGTAATACGTTATAACGTTATACCATACAACGTTATGTTATATAACGTAATGCGTTATGACGTTATAGTATATAAGGTAATACGTTATAACGTTATACCATACAACGTTATGTTATATAACATAATGCGTTATAACGTTATACTATATAACGTAATAAGTTATAACGCTATACCATATAACGTTATGTTGTATAACGTAATGCGTTATGACGTTATACTAGATAAGGTAATACGTTATAACGTTATACCATAGAACGTTATGTTATATAACGTGGTGCGTTATGACGTTATACTAGATAAGGTAATACGTTATAACGTTATACCATACAACGTTATGTTATATAACGTAATGCGTTATAACGTTATACTATATAACGTAATAAGTTATAACGTTATACCATATAACGTTATGTTATATAACGTAATGCGTTATGACGTTATACTATATAAGGTAATACGTTATAACGTTATACCATAGAACGTTATGTTATATAACGTGGTGCGTTATGACGTTATACTAGATAAGGTAATACGTTATAACGTTATACCATATAACGTTATGTTATATAACGTAATGCGTTATGACGTTATACTATATAAGGTAATACGTTATAACGTTATACCATATAACGTTATGTTATATAACGTAATGCGTTATGACGTTATACTACATAAGGTAATACGTTATAACGTTATACCATATAACGTTGTGTTATTTAACGTAATGCGTTATAAGTTTATACTATATAACGTAATACGTTATAACGTTATACCATACACCGTTATGTTATATAAGGTAATGCGTTATAACGTTATACTATATAACGTAATACGTTATAGTGTTATATCATATAACGTTATGTTATATAACGTAATAAGTTATAACGTTGTACCATATCACGTTGTGTTATTTAACGTAATGCGTTATAAGGTTATACTATATAACGTAATACGTTATAACGTTATACCATATAACGTTATGTTATATAACGTAATAAGTTATAACGTTGTACCATATAACGTTGTGTTATTTAACGTAATGCGTTATAAGTTTATACTATATAACGTAATACGTTATAACGTTATACCATATAACGTTATGTTACTTAACGTAATGCGTTATGACGTTATATCATATAACGTTATGTTATATAACGTAATAAGTTATAACGTTGTACCATATAACGTTGTGTTATATAACGTAACGCGTTATGACGTTATACTATATAAGGTAATACGTTATAACGTTATACCATACAACGTTATGTTATATAACGTAATGCGTTATGACGTTATACTATATAAGGTAATACGTTATAACGTTATAGCATACAACGTTATGTTATATAACGTAATGCGTTATAACGTTATACTATATAACGTAATAAGTTATAACGTTATACCATATAACGTTGTGTTATTTAACGTAATGCGTTATAAGGTTATACTATATAACGTAATAAGTTATAACGTTATACCATATAACGTTGTGTTATTTGACGTAATGCGTTATAACGTTATACTATATAACGTAATACGTTATAACGTTATACCATACAACGTTATATTATATAACGTAGTGCGTTATGACGTTATACTAGATAAGGTAATACGTTATAACGTTATACCATACAACGTTATGTTATATAACGTAATGCGTTATAATGTTATAATATATAACGTAATGCGTTATAACGTTATACCATATAACTTTGTGTTATATAACGTAATGCGTTATAACGTTATACTATATAACGTAATACGTTATAACGTTATATCATATAAGGTTATGTTATATAACGTAATAAGTTATAACGTTGTACCATATAACGTTGTGTTATTTAACGTAATGCGTTATAAGTTTATACTATATAACGTAATACGTTATAACGTTATACCATATAACGTTATGTTATATAACGTAATGCGTTATGACGTTATACTATATAAGGTAATACGTTATAACGTTATACCATACAACGTTATGTTATATAACGTAATGCGTTATGACGTTATACTATATAAGGTAATACGTTATAACGTTATACCATACAACGTTATGTTATATAACGTAATGCGTTATAACGTTATACTATATAACGTAATAAGTTATAACGTTATACCATATAACGTTGTGTTATTTAACGTAATGCGTTATAAGGTTATACTATATAACGTAATAAGTTATAACGTTATACCATATAACGTTGTGTTATTTGACGTAATGCGTTATAACGTTATACTATATAACGTAATACGTTATAACGTTATACCATACAACGTTATATTATATAACGTAGTGCGTTATGACGTTATACTAGATAAGGTAATACGTTATAACGTTATACCATACAACGTTATGTTATATAACGTAATGCGTTATAATGTTATAATATATAACGTAATGCGTTATAACGTTATACCATATAACTTTGTGTTATATAACGTAATGCGTTATAACGTTATACTATATAACGTAATACGTTATAACGTTATATCATATAAGGTTATGTTATATAACGTAATAAGTTATAACGTTGTACCATATAACGTTGTGTTATTTAACGTAATGCGTTATAAGTTTATACTATATAACGTAATACGTTATAACGTTATACCATATAACGTTATGTTATATAACGTAATGCGTTATGACGTTATACTATATAAGGTAATACGTTATAACGTTATACCATACAACGTTATGTTATATAACGTAATGCGTTATGACGTTATACTATATAAGGTAATACGTTATAACGTTATACCATACAACGTTATGTTATATAACGTAAAGCGTTATAACGTTATACTATATAACGTAATAAGTTATAACGTTATACCATATAACGTTGTGTTATTTAACGTAATGCGTTATAAGGTTATACTATATAACGTAATAAGTTATAACGTTATACCATATAACGTTGTGTTATTTGACGTAATGCGTTATAACGTTATACTATATAACGTAATACGTTATAACGTTATACCATATAGCGTTATGTTATATAACGTAATGCGTTATGACGTTATACTATATAAGGTAATACGTTATAACGTTATACCATACAACGTTGTGTTATTTAACGTAATGCGTTATAACGTTATACTATATAACGTAATACGTTATAACGTTATATCATATAACGTTATGTTATATAACGTAATAAGATATAACGTTGTACCATATAACGTTGTGTTATTTAACGTAATGCGTTATAAGTTTATACTATATAACGTAATACGTTATAACGTTATACCATATAACGTTATGTTATATAACGTAATGCGTTATGACGTTATACTATATAAGGTAATACGTTATAACGTTATACCATACAACGTTGTGTTATTTAACGTAATGCGTTATAACGTTATACTATATAACGTAATACGTTATAACGTTATACCATATAACGTTATGTTATATAACGTAATGCGTTATAACGTTATATCATATAACGTTATGTTATATAACGTAATAAGTTATATCGTTGTACCATATAACGTTGTGTTATATAACGTAATGCGTTATAACGTTACACCATGTAACGTAATACGTTATAACGTTATACTACCTAACGTAATACGTTATAACGTTGTACCTTGTAAGGTAATACGTTACAACTTTATACCATATATCGTTATGTTATATAACGTAATGCGTTATAACGTTATACTATATAACGTAATACGTTATAACGTTATACCATATAACGTTATGTTATATAACGTAATGCGTTATTACGTTATACTATATAGCGTAATACATTATAACGTTATACCATATAACGTTGTGTTATATAACGTAATGCGTTATAACGTTATACTATATAACGTAATAAGTTATAACGTTATACCATATAACGTTGTGTTATTTGACGTAATGCGTTATAACGTTATACTATGTAACGTAATACGTTATAACGTTATACCATATAGCGTTATGTTATATAACGTAATGCGTTATGACGTTATACTATATAAGGTAATACGTTATAACGTTATACCATACAACGTTATGTTATATAACGTAATGCATTATGACGTTATACTATATAAGGTAATACGTTATAACGTTATACCATACAACGTTATGTTATATAACGTAATGCGTTACAACGTTATACTATATAACGTAATACGTTATATCTTTGTACCTTGTAAGGTAATTCGTTATAACTTTATACCATATATCGTTATGTTATATAACGTAATGCGTTATAGCGTTATACTATATAACGTAATGCGTTATAACGTTATACCATATAACGTTATGTTATATAACGTAATGCATTATGACGTTATACTATATAAGGTAATACGTTATAACGTTATACCATACAACGTTATGTTATATAACGTAATGCGTTACAACGTTATACTATATAACGTAATACGTTATATCTTTGTACCTTGTAAGGTAATTCGTTATAACTTTATACCATATATCGTTATGTTATATAACGTAATAAGTTATAACGTTGTACCATATAACGTAGTGTTGTTTTACGTAATGCGTTATAAGTTTATGCTATATAACGTAATACGTTATAACGTTATACCATATAACGTTATGTTATATAACGTAATGCGTTATTACGTTATACTATATAGCGTAATACATTATAACGTTATACCATATAACGTTGTGTTATATAACGTAATGCGTTATAACGTTATACTATATAACGTAATAAGTTATAACGTTATACCATATAACGTTGTGTTATTTGACGTAATGCGTTATAACGTTATACTATGTAACGTAATACGTTATAACGTTATACCATATAGCGTTATGTTATATAACGTAATGCGTTATGACGTTATACTATATAAGGTAATACGTTATAACGTTATACCATACAACGTTATGTTATATAACGTAATGCGTTATGACGTTATACTATATAAGGTAATACGTTATAACGTTATACCATACAACGTTATGTTATATAACGTAATGCGTTACAACGTTATACTATATAACGTAATACGTTATATCTTTGTACCTTGTAAGGTAATGCGATATAACATTATACCATATAACGTTATGTTATATAACGTAATACGTTATAACGTCATACTATATAACGTAATGCGTTATAACGTTATACCATATAACGTTATGTTATATAACGTAATGCGTTATAATGTTATAACGTTATACCATATAACGTTGTGTTATATAACGTAATGCGTTATATCGTTATACTATGTAACGTAATATGTAATACGTTATACCATATAACGTTGTGTTATACAACGTAATGCTTTATAACGCTATACTATATAACGTAATACGTTATAACGTTATACCATATAACGTTATGCTATATAACGTAATACGTAATAACGTTATACTATATAACGTAATACGTTATAACTTTGTACTTTACAACGTTATGCTATATAACATTATGCGATATAACGTTATACAGCATAACGTAATACGTTATAACGTTATGCCTTCTAACGTAACACGCTATAACATTATACCATATAACGTTATGTTATATAACGTAATAATTTATAACGTTATACCATATATCGCAGTACGTTATAACGTTTTACCGTATAACATTAGGCTACATTACGTAATGCGTTATAACGTTATACTATATATCGTAATACGGTATAACTTTATACCTTAAAACGTTATGTTATATAACATAATGCGATATGACGTTATACTATATGTTGAAGTGGTCACCACTTATAAGAAAACTCTACATCTGGTCTTTTAGTTTTCTCAAGCACTGAAGCCATCGACAGCGCGTAGACAAAAGACTGCGACGAGGTCAGGCCATAAACAGTAGACAGGCGACGTTGGCTTCGGGGTTTGTTCAGTTATTGGGTAACACAGCTAGCGTGCGGATCTGGACCAGCTCAAAATTGTATTCATATATATTTATACACTTCTAGTTAAATATATTCCCTGCCTTACAATTTATCCACGTGTTCACACATTGAATAACCTCAACAGATTATGGGCCCAGGCTGTAAATTGTAAGGTAGCAAAGTGAAGTGAATAAATTGCTAAAGTGTTGTGCTTAATAACGTAAAGGACAGTGCTAAAATGGAATCAGCAAGTGCGAAGATGGAGATGTTACGTGGCGAAGAAAATTGGCTCCAGTGGCGTTTTGTTATGCGTACACTTTTGGAGGAAGATGACGACCTGATCGACGTGTGTGAAGGGAATCTGTGTCATCCAGGTAATAGCGCGGAGAAAGAAATCGCTCGTAAAAGATTTTTGAAGGCAGATCGGTTAGCGAGAAAATTAATCGTGACCTCAGTGGGAAAGAAACCGTTGGATCTTCTTTTATGTTGCACAACAGCACAGGAAATGTGGAAAAAGTTGAATACAGTATATGACATGAAGTCGGATGAGAATTTAAATATGGTCCAGAAGCAGTTCTTCGATTTCAAATGGGAAGAATCTGAAAATGTCGCCGACAATCTATCAAAGTTGGAACTGATAGCGGCGAAAATGAAAACCCTTGGAAGTGAAATTGGCGAGAAAATGCTGATAACACGCATTTTATCGGTGTTACCAAAGAAATTTGATCATTTTCACAGTGCGTGGGATTCCGTGGAAGAAGGAAAGAAGACCTTAGACAGGCTTAGTACCAGGCTGATGACGGAAGAAACCAGATGGAAGAAAGACGACCAGGAAACATCGGTGGCACTGGTAACAAAAAGTAATAATTATAAAAGGGAACAGCAGAAGCAGTTAAGTAAACGCGAATACGAGAAACAAGGACCAAGCTGCTTTAATTGTGGAAAGGTTGGCCATCTAAAGAAGGATTGCTTTAGATGCTTTATATGCAAAAGGAAAGGCCACACCAGCAAAAATTGTTTTAAAAATAATAAAAGAAGCAACAGTGGAGACAACCAGGAACCTAGAAGTCAAAATCGAATTGGTCTATTAGGAAGTACCTCAGCGATACAAGCGGCAAACCCTGATGTTTGGATAATCGACTCAGGAGCTACAGATCACATGACAGGACGACGGGAATGGTTCAGCGTCTTCGAAGAATTCAATAACACGGTGAAGATAGAGATCGGCGATGGTACATTCATGGATGCGTGCGGCAAAGGAAAAATTGAAATAGAGACTTTTGTGGACGGCAAATTGGTAGCATGTACAATGAATGATGTTCTGTATGTGCCAGGTATGAAAAGAAATCTATTTTCCATTAGATCAGTTGCAAGAAGGGGCATAGATTTCTGTGTTTTAAAGGAAGGGACAAATTGTATATTTTTACAAAATCAGAAAATAATAGCAAGAGGTTCTGTTATCGGGAATTTATACAAAGTAGATATGCGAGTTAACATACCGTCAGCTTGTAATTTTAGCAATAGAGCCGAAGCCATGAACACAGCAGTACATGTCATAAATAAGACGGGGCCGACAAGACAAGACAAGAAAACACCGTATGAACTGTGGTACGGGAAATCGCCAGATGTAGAAAAGTTTAGAGTTTTCGGTACTGAGTGCTTTGCACACATACCTGCGGAGAAGAGAACGAAACTTGACAAAAAGGCGAACAAAGGATATTTGGTAGGCTATCTAGATGACGGACGAGGGTATCGAGTGTACGTGCCGACAGTAAGAAACGTTATATTAAGCCGTGACGTAATATTTAAGCCCGAACTAGAAAATAGGAAATTCGTTAATTTAAGTTTACCGAAAATTGTCGAGCGCGAAGATGTGAGTGCGCAGAGCGATAGAGTATGTTCGTATGAAAGTGCAGAGAGTGAGCATGAAAAACAACCTCATGGAACTAGCGACAATGTGAGACAATTGAGAGATAGAGATAAGATCAAACGAACCGATTTTTATGGTAGTCCAGTAACGTACGTAGCGGAAAAATTACCGGTGGATTTTAACGAAGCGATGAGTTCCGAAAAGAAAGAGTTAATTGTAGACAATACTAGAGCCGTGAAATTAATTAAGAATGCAAAATCCCATCAAAGAAGTAAGCATATTGACGTAAGATATCATTTCTTGCGAGATTTATACAATAGAGGCGAAATTGATGTAACGTACGTAACAACTGAAGAGCAACTGGCAGATATATGTACAAAGGCGTTGCCAAAACCGCGATTTGAATATTCAAGAAAAAGGGTAGGTTGGAAAAGTAAAAGGGATATTAAGAGGTAATTGTTTGTAGACATGTAGAGTTTTTAGGGAGGGTGTCGAAGTGGTTATCACTTCTAAAAAAAAAAAAAAAAAAAAAAGGAAAAAAAGAAAGAAAAACTCTACATGATCTGTTTAGTCTTCTCGTTTTTTGTAATAAATTAATTTGAATGGAAAAGAGAAAGGCGGCTAGCAAATATATTTGTGAAGGCATTGACAATTTAATTTTCAGATATGTACGACAAGAGTTAGAAAAATAGTAAGAGATAATTTGTAAATTTGAGAAATGTGTAGGGATGTAGAGTTTTAGGGAGGGTGTTGAAGTGATCACCACTTATAAGAAAACTCTACATCTGGTCTTTTAGTTTTCTCAAACACTGAAGCCATCGACAGCGCGTAGACAAAAGACTGCGACGAGGTCAGGCCATAAACAGTAGATAGGCGACGTTGGCTTCGGGGTTTGTTCAGTTATTGGGTAACACAGCTAGCGTGCGGATCTGGACCAGCTCAAAATTGTATTCATATATATTTATACACTTCTAGTTAAATATATTCCCTGCTTTACAATTTACCCACGTGTTCTCTCTGTTCACACATTGAATAACCTCAACACTATATAACGTAATACGATTTAACGTTATACCTTCTAACGTAACACGTTATAACATTATACCATATAGAGTTATGTTATATAACGTAACAAGTTATAACGTTATACCATATATCGCAGTACGTTATAACTTTATACCTTATGACGTTATGTTAGATAACATAATGCGATATAACGTTATACAGTATAACGTAATACGTTACAACGTTATACCTTCTAACGTAACACGTTATAACAATATACCATATAACGTTATGTTATATAACATAATGCGTTATAACGTTATACTATATAACGTATTACGTTTTAACGTTATACCTTCTAACGTAACACGTTATAACATTATATCATATAGCGTTATGTTATATAACGTAATAAGTTATAACGTTGTACCATATAACGTTGTGTTATATAACGTAATGCGTTATAACGTTACACCATGTAACGTAATACGTTATAACGTTATACTACCTAACGTAATACGTTATAACGTTGTACCTTGTAAGGTAATACGTTACAACTTTATACCATATATCGTTATGTTATATAACGTAATGCGTTATAACGTTATACTATATAACGTAATACGTTATAACGTTATACCATATAATGTGATGTTATATAACGTAATGCGTTATAACGTTATACTATATAACGTAATACGTTATAACGTTATATCATATAACGTTATGTTATATAACGTAATAAGTTATAACGTTGTACCATATAAAGTGATGTTTAACGTAATGCGTTTTAACGTTATGCTATATAACGTAATACGTTATAACGTTATACCATATAACGTTATGTTATATAACGTAATGCGTTATAACGTTATACTATATAACGTAATACATTATAACGTTATACCATATAACGTTGTGTTATATAACGTAATGCGTTATAACGTTATACTATATAACGTAATAAGTTATAACGTTATACCATATAACGTTGTGTTATTTGACGTAATGCGTTATAACGTTATACTATGTAACGTAATACGTTATAACGTTATTCCATATAGCGTTATGTTATATAACGTAATGCGTTATGACGTTATACTATATAAGGTAATACGTTATAACGTTATACCATACAGCGTTATGTTATATAACGTAATGCGTTATGACGTTATACTATATAAGGTAATACGTTATAACGTTATACCATACAACGTTATGTTATATAACGTAATGCGTTACAACGTTATACTATATAACGTAATACGTTATATCTTTGTACCTTGTAAGGTAATTCGTTATAACTTTATACCATATAACGTTATGTTATATAACGTAATGCGTTATAACGTTATACTATATAACGTAATACGTTATAACGTTATACCATATAACGTTATGTTATATAACGTAATGCGTTATAATGTTATAACGTTATACCATATAACGTTGTGTTATATAACGTAATGCGTTATATCGTTATACTATGTAACGTAATATGTAATACGTTATACCATATAACATTGTGTTATTTAACGTAATGCGTTATAACGTTATACTATATAACGTAATACGTTATAACGTTATACCATATAACGTTATGCTACATAACGTAATGCATCATAACGTTATACTATATAACGTAATACGTTATAACTTTGTACTTTACAACGTTATGCTATATAACATTATGCGATATAACGTTATACAGCATAACGTAATACGTTATAACGTTATGCCTTCTAACGTAACACGCTATAACATTATACCATATAACGTTGTGTTATTTAACGTAATGCGTTATAAGTTTATACTATATAACGTAATACGTTATAACGTTATACCATATAACGTTATGTTATATAACGTAATGCGTTATAACGTTATATGATATAACGTTATGTTATATAACGTAATAAGTTATAACGTTGTACCATATAACGTTGTGTTATATAACGTAATGCGTTATAACGTTACACCATGTAACGTAATACGTTATAACGTTATACTACCTAACGTAATACGTTATAACGTTGTACCTTGTAAGGTAATACGTTACAACTTTATACCATATATCGTTATGTTATATAACGTAATGCGTTATAACGTTATACTATATAACGTAATACGTTATAACGTTATACCATATAACGTTATGTTATATAACGTAATGCGAAGTAACGTTATACTATATAACGTAATACGTTATAACGTTATATCATATAACGTTATGTTATATAACGTAATAAGTTATAACGTTGTACCATATAACGTAGTGTTGTTTAACGTAATGCGTTATAAGTTTATGCTATATAATGTAATACGTTATAACGTTATACCATATAACGTTATGTTATATAACGTAATGCGTTATAACGTTATACTATATAACGTAATACGTTATAACGTTATACCATATAACGTTATGTTATATAACGTAATGCGTTATAACGTTATACTATATAACGTAATACGTTATAACGTTATACCATATAACGTTGTGTTATTTGACGTAATGCGTTATAACGTTATACTATGTAACGTAATACGTTATAACGTTATACCATATAGCGTTATGTTATATAACGTAATGCGTTATGACGTTATACTATATAAGGTAATACGTTATAACGTTATACCATACAACCTTATGTTATATAACGTAATGCGTTATGACGTTATACTATATAAGGTAATACGTTATAACGTTATACCATACAACGTTATGTTATATAACGTAATGCGTTACAACGTTATACTATATAACGTAATACGTTATATCTTTGTACCTTGTAAGGTAATTCGTTATAACTTTATACCATATATCGTTATGTTATATAACGTAATGCGTTATAACGTTATACAGTATAACGTAATACGTTATAAACGTTATACCTTCTAACGTAACACGTTATAACATTATACCATATAACGTTATGTTATATAACATAATGCGTTATAACGTTATACTATATAACGTAATACGTTTTAACGTTATACCTTCTAACGTAACACGTTATAACATTATATCATATAGCGTTATGTTATATAACGTAATAAGTTATAACGTTATACTATATAACGTAACACGTTATAACTTCATACCTTATAACGCTATGTTATATAACATAATGCATCATAACGTTATACTATATAACGTAATACGTTTTAACGTTATACCTTCTAACGTAACACGTTATAACATTACACCATATAACGTTATGTAATATAACGGAATACGTTATAACGTTATACCATATACCGAGGTACGTTATAACGTTTAACCATATACCATTATGCTACATAACGTAATTCGTTATAACGTTATACTATATAACGTAACACGTTATATCATTATACCATATAACGTTATGCTATATAACGTAATAAGTTATAACGTTTTACTATATAACGTAATACGTTTTAACGTTATACCTTATAACGTTATGTTATATAACGTAATACGATATAACGTTATACTAGATATCGTAATACAATATATCGTAACACAATATAACGTTATACCTTATAACGTAATACTTTATAACGTTATACCATATAACGTTAGGGTATATAACATAATGCGTTATAACGTTATACTATATAACGTAATACGTTTTAACGTTATACCTTCTAACGTAACACGTTATAA
Source organism: Bombus hypnorum (assembly GCA_911387925.2). Classification (NCBI taxonomy): domain Eukaryota; kingdom Metazoa; phylum Arthropoda; class Insecta; order Hymenoptera; family Apidae; genus Bombus; species Bombus hypnorum. The sequence continues at coordinate 11,676,611 of OU427020.1, read as the reverse complement.
CATTATATCATATAGCGTTATGTTATATAACGTAATACGTTATGACGTTATACCATATACCGAGGTACGTTATAACGTTTAACCATATACCATTATGCTACATAACGTAATTCGTTATAACGTTATACTATATAACGTAACACGTTATATCATTATACCATATAACGTTACGTTATATAACGTAATAAGTTATAATGTTTTACTATATAACGTAATACGTTTTAACGTTATACCTTATAACGTTATGTTATATAACGTAATGCGTTATAACGTTATACTAAATAACGTAACACGTTATAACTTCATACCTTATAACGCTATGTTATATAACATAATGCGATATAACGTTATACAGTATAACTTAATGCGTTATAACGTTATACCTTCTAACGTAACACGTTATAACATTATACCATATAACGTTATGTTATATAACATAATGCGTTATAACGTTATACTATATAACGTAATACGTTATAGTGTTATATCATATAACGTTATGTTATATAACGTAATAAGTTATAACGTTGTACCATATAACGTTGTGTTATTTAACGTAATGCGTTATAAGGTTATACTATATAACGTAATACGTTATAACGTTATACCATATAACGTTATGTTATATAACGTAATAAGTTATAACGTTGTACCATATAACGTTGTGTTATTTAACGTAATGCGTTATAAGTTTATACTATATAACGTAATACGTTATAACGTTATACCATATAACGTTATGTTACTTAACGTAATGCGTTATGACGTTATATCATATAACGTTATGTTATATAACGTAATAAGTTATAACGTTGTACCATATAACGTTGTGTTATATAACGTAATGCGTTATGACGTTATACTATATAAGGTAATACGTTATAACGTTATACCATACAACGTTATGTTATATAACGTAATGCGTTATGACGTTATACTATATAAGGTAATACGTTATAACGTTATAGCATACAACGTTATGTTATATAACGTAATGCGTTATAACGTTATACTATATAACGTAATAAGTTATAACGTTATACCATATAACGTTGTGTTATTTAACGTAATGCGTTATAAGGTTATACTATATAACGTAATAAGTTATAACGTTATACCATATAACGTTGTGTTATTTGACGTAATGCGTTATAACGTTATACTATATAACGTAATACGTTATAACGTTATACCATATAACGTTGTGTTATTTGACGTAATGCGTTATAACGTTATACTATATAACGTAATACGTTATAACGTTATACCATACAACGTTATATTATATAACGTAGTGCGTTATGACGTTATACTATATAAGGTAATACGTTATAACGTTATACCATACAACGTTATGTTATATAACGTAATGCGTTATAACGTTATACTATATAACGTAATAAGTTATAACGTTATACCATATAACGTTGTGTTATTTAACGTAATGCGTTATAAGGTTATACTATATAACGTAATATGTTATAACGTTATACCATATAACGTTATGTTATATAACGTAATGCGTTATAACGTTATACTATATAACGTAATACGTTATAACGTTATACCATATAGCGTTATGTTATATAACGTAATGCGATATAACGTTATACAATATAACGTAATACGTTATAACGTTATACCATACAACGTTATGTTATATAACGTAATGCGTTATAACGTTATACAATATAACGTAATACGTTATAACGTTATATCATATAACGTTATGTTATATAACGTAATAAGTTATAACGTTGTACCATATAACGTTGTGTTATTTAACGTAATGCGTTATAAGTTTATACTATATAACGTAATACGTTATAACGTTATACCATATAACGTTATGTTATATAACGTAATGCGTTATGACGTTATACTATATAAGGTAATACGTTATAACGTTATACCATACAACGTTGTGTTATTTAACGTAATGCGTTATAACGTTATACTATATAACGTAATACGTTATAACGTTATATCATATAACGTTATGTTATATAACGTAATAAGTTATAACGTTGTACCATATAACGTTATGTTATTTAACGTAATGCGTTATAACTTTATACTATATAACGTAATACGTTATAACGTTATACCATATAACGTTATGTTATATAACGTAATGCGTTATAACGTTATATCATATAACGTTATGTTATATAACGTAATAAGTTATAACGTTGTACCATATAACGTTGTGTTATATAACGTAATGCGTTATAACGTTACACCATGTAACGTAATACGTTATAACGTTATACTACCTAACGTAATACGTTATAACGTTGTACCTTGTAAGGTAATACGTTACAACTTTATACCATATATCGTTATGTTATATAACGTAATGCGTTATAACGTTATACTATATAACGTAATACGTTATAACGTTATACCATATAACGTTATGTTATATAACGTAATGCGTTATAACGTTATACTATATAACGTAATACGTTATAACGTTATATCATATAACGTTATGTTATATAACGTAATAAGTTATAACGTTGTACCATATAACGTAGTGTTGTTTAACGTAATGCGTTATAAGTTTATGCTATATAACGTAATACGTTATAACGTTATACCATATAACGTTATGTTATATAACGTAATGCGTTATAACGTTATACTATATAACGTAATACATTATAACGTTATACCATATAACGTTGTGTTATATAACGTAATGCGTTATAACGTTATACTATATAACGTAATAAGTTATAACGTTATACCATATAACGTTGTGTTATTTGACGTAATGCGTTATAACGTTATACTATGTAACGTAATACGTTATAACGTTATACCATATAGCGTTATGTTATATAACGTAATGCGTTATGACGTTATACTATATAAGGTAATACGTTATAACGTTATACCATACAACGTTATGTTATATAACGTAATGCGTTATGACGTTATAGTATATAAGGTAATACGTTATAACGTTATACCATACAACATTATGTTATATAACGTAATGCGTTACAACGTTATACTATATAACGTAATACGTTATATCTTTGTACCTTGTAAGGTAATTCGTTATAACTTTATACCATATATCGTTATGTTATATAACGTAATGCGTTATAACGTTATACTATATAACGTAATACGTTATAACGTTATACCATATAACGTTATGTTATATAACGTAATGCGTTATAATGTTATAACGTTATACCATATAACGTTGTGTTATATAACGTAATGCGTTATATCGTTATACTATGTAACGTAATATGTAATACGTTATACCATATAACGTTGTGTTATTTAACGTAATGCGTTATAACGTTATACTATATAACGTAATACGTTATAACGTTATACCATATAACGTTATGCTACATAACGTAATGCATCATAACGTTATACTATGTAACGTAATACGTTATAACTTTGTACTTTACAACGTTATGCTATATAACATTATGCGATATAACGTTATACAGCATAACGTAATACGTTATAACGTTATGCCTTCTAACGTAACACGCTATAACATTATACCATATAACGTTGTGTTATTTAACGTAATGCGTTATAAGTTTATACTATATAACGTAATACGTTATAACGTTATACCATATAACGTTATGTTATATAACGTAATGCGTTATAACGTTATATCATATAACGTTATGTTATATAACGTAATAAGTTATATCGTTGTACCATATAACGTTGTGTTATATAACGTAATGCGTTATAACGTTACACCATGTAACGTAATACGTTATAACGTTATACTACCTAACGTAATACGTTATAACGTTGTACCTTGTAAGGTAATACGTTACAACTTTATACCATATATCGTTATGTTATATAACGTAATGCGTTATAACGTTATACTATATAACGTAATACGTTATAACGTTATACCATATAACGCTGTGTTATATAACGTAATGCGTTATAACGTTATACTATATAACGTAATACGTTATAACGTTATATCATATAACGTTATGTTATATAACGTAATAAGTTATAACGTTGTACCATATAACGTAGTGTTGTTTAACGTAATGCGTTATAAGTTTATGCTATATAACGTAATACGTTATAACGTTATACCATATAACGTTATGTTATATAACGTAATGCGTTATAACGTTATACTATATAGCGTAATACATTATAACGTTATACCATATAACGTTGTGTTATATAACGTAATGAGTCATAACGTTATACTATATAACGTAATACGATATAACGTTATACCATATAACGTTGTGTTATTTGACGTAATGCGTTATAACGTTATACTATGTAACGTAATACGTTATAACGTTATACCATATAGCGTTATGTTATATAACGTAATGCGTTATGACGTTATACTATATAAGGTAATACGTTATAACGTTATACCATACAACGTTATGTTATATAACGTAATGCGTTATGACGTTATACTATATAAGGTAATACGTTATAACGTTATACCATACAACGTTATGTTATATAACGTAATGCGTTACAACGTTATACTATATAACGTAATACGTTATATCTTTGTACCTTGTAAGGTAATTCGTTATAACTTTATACCATATAACGTTATGTTATATAACGTAATGCGTTATAGCGTTATACTATATAACGTAATGCGTTATAACGTTATACCATATAACGTTATGTTATATAACGTAATGCGTTATAATGTTATAACGTTATACCATATAACGTTGTGTTATATAACGTAATGCGTTATATCGTTATACTATGTAACGTAATATGTAATACGTTATACCATATAACGTTGTGTTATTTAACGTAATGCGTTATAACGTTATACTATATAACGTAATACGTTATAACGTTATACCATATAACGTTATGCTATATAACGTAATGCATCATAACGTTATACTATATAACGTAATACGTTATAACTTTGTACTTTACAACGTTATGCTATATAACATTATGCGATATAACGTTATACAGCATAACGTAATACGTTATAACGTTATGCCTTCTAACGTAACACGCTATAACATTATACCATATAACGTTATGTTATATAACGTAATAATTTATAACGTTATACCATATATCGCAGTACGTTATAACGTTTTACCGTATAACATTAGGCTACATTACGTAATGCGTTATAACGTTATACTATATATCGTAATACGGTATAACTTTATACCTTAAAACGTTATGTTATATAACATAATGCGATATGACGTTATACTATATGTTGAAGTGGTCACCACTTATAAGAAAACTCTACATCTGGTCTTTTAGTTTTCTCAAGCACTGAAGCCATCGACAGCGCGTAGACAAAAGACTGCGACGAGGTCAGGCCATAAACAGTAGACAGGCGACGTTGGCTTCGGGGTTTGTTCAGTTATTGGGTAACACAGCTAGCGTGCGGATCTGGACCAGCTCAAAATTGTATTCATATATATTTATACACTTCTAGTTAAATATATTCCCTGCCTTACAATTTATCCACGTGTTCACACATTGAATAACCTCAACAGATTATGGGCCCAGGCTGTAAATTGTAAGGTAGCAAAGTGAAGTGAATAAATTGCTAAAGTGTTGTGCTTAATAACGTAAAGGACAGTGCTAAAATGGAATCAGCAAGTGCGAAGATGGAGATGTTACGTGGCGAAGAAAATTGGCTCCAGTGGCGTTTTGTTATGCGTACACTTTTGGAGGAAGATGACGACCTGATCGACGTGTGTGAAGGGAATCTGTGTCATCCAGGTAATAGCGCGGAGAAAGAAATCGCTCGTAAAAGATTTTTGAAGGCAGATCGGTTAGCGAGAAAATTAATCGTGACCTCAGTGGGAAAGAAACCGTTGGATCTTCTTTTATGTTGCACAACAGCACAGGAAATGTGGAAAAAGTTGAATACAGTATATGACATGAAGTCGGATGAGAATTTAAATATGGTCCAGAAGCAGTTCTTCGATTTCAAATGGGAAGAATCTGAAAATGTCGCCGACAATCTATCAAAGTTGGAACTGATAGCGGCGAAAATGAAAACCCTTGGAAGTGAAATTGGCGAGAAAATGCTGATAACACGCATTTTATCGGTGTTACCAAAGAAATTTGATCATTTTCACAGTGCGTGGGATTCCGTGGAAGAAGGAAAGAAGACCTTAGACAGGCTTAGTACCAGGCTGATGACGGAAGAAACCAGATGGAAGAAAGACGACCAGGAAACATCGGTGGCACTGGTAACAAAAAGTAGTAATTATAAAAGGGAACAGCAGAAGCAGTTAAGTAAACGCGAATACGAGAAACAAGGACCAAGCTGCTTTAATTGTGGAAAGGTTGGCCATCTAAAGAAGGATTGCTTTAGATGCTTTATATGCAAAAGGAAAGGCCACACCAGCAAAAATTGTTTTAAAAATAATAAAAGAAGCAACAGTGGAGACAACCAGGAACCTAGAAGTCAAAATCGAATTGGTCTATTAGGAAGTACCTCAGCGATACAAGCGGCAAACCCTGATGTTTGGATAATCGACTCAGGAGCTACAGATCACATGACAGGACGACGGGAATGGTTCAGCGTCTTCGAAGAATTCAATAACACGGTGAAGATAGAGATCGGCGATGGTACATTCATGGATGCGTGCGGCAAAGGAAAAATTGAAATAGAGACTTTTGTGGACGGCAAATTGGTAGCATGTACAATGAATGATGTTCTGTATGTGCCAGGTATGAAAAGAAATCTATTTTCCATTAGATCAGTTGCAAGAAGGGGCATAGATTTCTGTGTTTTAAAGGAAGGGACAAATTGTATATTTTTACAAAATCAGAAAATAATAGCAAGAGGTTCTGTTATCGGGAATTTATACAAAGTAGATATGCGAGTTAACATACCGTCAGCTTGTAATTTTAGCAATAGAGCCGAAGCCATGAACACAGCAGTACATGTCATAAATAAGACGGGGCCGACAAGACAAGACAAGAAAACACCGTATGAACTGTGGTACGGGAAATCGCCAGATGTAGAAAAGTTTAGAGTTTTCGGTACTGAGTGCTTTGCACACATACCTGCGGAGAAGAGAACGAAACTTGACAAAAAGGCGAACAAAGGATATTTGGTAGGCTATCTAGATGACGGACGAGGGTATCGAGTGTACGTGCCGACAGTAAGAAACGTTATATTAAGCCGTGACGTAATATTTAAGCCCGAACTAGAAAATAGGAAATTCGTTAATTTAAGTTTACCGAAAATTGTCGAGCGCGAAGATGTGAGTGCGCAGAGCGATAGAGTATGTTCGTATGAAAGTGCAGAGAGTGAGCATGAAAAACAACCTCATGGAACTAGCGACAATGTGAGACAATTGAGAGATAGAGATAAGATCAAACGAACCGATTTTTATGGTAGTCCAGTAACGTACGTAGCGGAAAAATTACCGGTGGATTTTAACGAAGCGATGAGTTCCGAAAAGAAAGAGTTAATTGTAGACAATACTAGAGCCGTGAAATTAATTAAGAATGCAAAATCCCATCAAAGAAGTAAGCATATTGACGTAAGATATCATTTCTTGCGAGATTTATACAATAGAGGCGAAATTGATGTAACGTACGTAACAACTGAAGAGCAACTGGCAGATATATGTACAAAGGCGTTGCCAAAACCGCGATTTGAATATTCAAGAAAAAGGGTAGGTTGGAAAAGTAAAAGGGATATTAAGAGGTAATTGTTTGTAGACATGTAGAGTTTTTAGGGAGGGTGTCGAAGTGGTTATCACTTCTAAAAAAAAAAAAAAAAAAAAAAGGAAAAAAAGAAAGAAAAACTCTACATGATCTGTTTAGTCTTCTCGTTTTTTGTAATAAATTAATTTGAATGGAAAAGAGAAAGGCGGCTAGCAAATATATTTGTGAAGGCATTGACAATTTAATTTTCAGATATGTACGACAAGAGTTAGAAAAATAGTAAGAGATAATTTGTAAATTTGAGAAATGTGTAGGGATGTAGAGTTTTAGGGAGGGTGTTGAAGTGATCACCACTTATAAGAAAACTCTACATCTGGTCTTTTAGTTTTCTCAAACACTGAAGCCATCGACAGCGCGTAGACAAAAGACTGCGACGAGGTCAGGCCATAAACAGTAGATAGGCGACGTTGGCTTCGGGGTTTGTTCAGTTATTGGGTAACACAGCTAGCGTGCGGATCTGGACCAGCTCAAAATTGTATTCATATATATTTATACACTTCTAGTTAAATATATTCCCTGCTTTACAATTTATCCACGTGTTCTCTCTGTTCACACATTGAATAACCTCAACACTATATAACGTAATACGTTTTAACGTTATACCTTCTAACGTAACACGTTATAACATTATACCATATAGAGTTATGTTATATAACGTAACAAGTTATAACGTTATACCATATATCGCAGTACGTTATAACTTTATACCTTATGACGTTATGTTAGATAACATAATGCGATATAACGTTATACAGTATAACGTAATACGTTACAACGTTATACCTTCTAACGTAACACGTTATAACAATATACCATATAACGTTATGTTATATAACATAATGCGTTATAACGTTATACTATATAACGTATTACGTTTTAACGTTATACCTTCTAACGTAACACGTTATAACATTATATCATATAGCGTTATGTTATATAACGTAATAAGTTATAACGTTGTACCATATAACGTTGTGTTATATAACGTAATGCGTTATAACGTTACACCATGTAACGTAATACGTTATAACGTTATACTACCTAACGTAATACGTTATAACGTTGTACCTTGTAAGGTAATACGTTACAACTTTATACCATATATCGTTATGTTATATAACGTAATGCGTTATAACGTTATACTATATAACGTAATACGTTATAACGTTATACCATATAACGCTGTGTTATATAACGTAATGCGTTATAACGTTATACTATATAACGTAATACGTTATAACGTTATATCATATAACGTTATGTTATATAACGTAATAAGTTATAACGTTGTACCATATAACGTAGTGTTGTTTAACGTAATGCGTTATAAGTTTATGCTATATAACGTAATACGTTATAACGTTATACCATATAACGTTATGTTATATAACGTAATGCGTTATAACGTTATACTATATAACGTAATACATTATAACGTTATACCATATAACGTTGTGTTATATAACGTAATGCGTTATAACGTTATACTATATAACGTAATAAGTTATAACGTTATACCATATAACGTTGTGTTATTTGACGTAATGCGTTATAACGTTATACTATGTAACGTAATACGTTATAACGTTATTCCATATAGCGTTATGTTATATAACGTAATGCGTTATGACGTTATACTATATAAGGTAATACGTTATAACGTTATACCATACAGCGTTATGTTATATAACGTAATGCGTTATGACGTTATACTATATAAGGTAATACGTTATAACGTTATACCATACAACGTTATGTTATATAACGTAATGCGTTACAACGTTATACTATATAACGTAATACGTTATATCTTTGTACCTTGTAAGGTAATTCGTTATAACTTTATACCATATAACGTTATGTTATATAACGTAATGCGTTATAACGTTATACTATATAACGTAATACGTTATAACGTTATACCATATAACGTTATGTTATATAACGTAATGCGTTATAATGTTATAACGTTATACCATATAACGTTGTGTTATATAACGTAATGCGTTATATCGTTATACTATGTAACGTAATATGTAATACGTTATACCATATAACATTGTGTTATTTAACGTAATGCGTTATAACGTTATACTATATAACGTAATACGTTATAACGTTATACCATATAACGTTATGCTATATAACGTAATGCATCATAACGTTATACTATATAACGTAATACGTTATAACTTTGTACTTTACAACGTTATGCTATATAACATTATGCGATATAACGTTATACAGCATAACGTAATACGTTATAACGTTATGCCTTCTAACGTAACACGCTATAACATTATACCATATAACGTTGTGTTATTTAACGTAATGCGTTATAAGTTTATACTATATAACGTAATACGTTATAACGTTATACCATATAACGTTATGTTATATAACGTAATGCGTTATAACGTTATATCATATAACGTTATGTTATATAACGTAATAAGTTATAACGTTGTACCATATAACGTTGTGTTATATAACGTAATGCGTTATAACGTTACACCATGTAACGTAATACGTTATAACGTTATACTACCTAACGTAATACGTTATAACGTTGTACCTTGTAAGGTAATACGTTACAACTTTATACCATATATCGTTATGTTATATAACGTAATGCGTTATAACGTTATACTATATAACGTAATACGTTATAACGTTATACCATATAACGTTGTGTTATATAACGTAATGCGTTATAACGTTATACTATATAACGTAATACGTTATAACGTTATATCATATAACGTTATGTTATATAACGTAATAAGTTATAACGTTGTACCATATAACGTAGTGTTGTTTAACGTAATGCGTTATAAGTTTATGCTATATAACGTAATACGTTATAACGTTATACCATATAACGTTATGTTATATAACGTAATGCGTTATAACGTTATACTATATAACGTAATACATTATAACGTTATACCATATAACGTTATGTTATATAACGTAATGCGTTATAACGTTATACTATATAACGTAATAAGTTATAACGTTATACCATATAACGTTGTGTTATTTGACGTAATGCGTTATAACGTTATACTATGTAACGTAATACGTTATAACGTTATACCATATAGCGTTATGTTATATAACGTAATGCGTTATGACGTTATACTATATAAGGTAATACGTTATAACGTTATACCATACAACCTTATGTTATATAACGTAATGCGTTATGACGTTATACTATATAAGGTAATACGTTATAACGTTATACCATACAACGTTATGTTATATAACGTAATGCGTTACAACGTTATACTATATAACGTAATACGTTATATCTTTGTACCTTGTAAGGTAATTCGTTATAACTTTATACCATATATCGTTATGTTATATAACGTAATGCGTTATAACGTTATACAGTATAACGTAATACGTTATAAACGTTATACCTTCTAACGTAACACGTTATAACATTATACCATATAACGTTATGTTATATAACATAATGCGTTATAACGTTATACTATATAACGTAATACGTTTTAACGTTATACCTTCTAACGTAACACGTTATAACATTATATCATATAGCGTTATGTTATATAACGTAATAAGTTATAACGTTATACTATATAACGTAACACGTTATAACTTCATACCTTATAACGCTATGTTATATAACATAATGCATCATAACGTTATACTATATAACGTAATACGTTTTAACGTTATACCTTCTAACGTAACACGTTATAACATTACACCATATAACGTTATGTAATATAACGGAATACGTTATAACGTTATACCATATACCGAGGTACGTTATAACGTTTAACCATATACCATTATGCTACATAACGTAATTCGTTATAACGTTATACTATATAACGTAACACGTTATATCATTATACCATATAACGTTATGCTATATAACGTAATAAGTTATAACGTTTTACTATATAACGTAATACGTTTTAACGTTATACCTTATAACGTTATGTTATATAACGTAATACGATATAACGTTATACTAGATATCGTAATACAATATATCGTAACACAATATAACGTTATACCTTATAACGTAATACTTTATAACGTTATACCATATAACGTTAGGGTATATAACATAATGCGTTATAACGTTATACTATATAACGTAATACGTTTTAACGTTATACCTTCTAACGTAACACGTTATAACATTATATCATATAGCGTTATGTTATATAACGTAATACGTTATGACGTTATACCATATACCGAGGTACGTTATAACGTTTAACCATATACCATTATGCTACATAACGTAATTCGTTATAACGTTATACTATATAACGTAACACGTTATATCATTATACCATATAACGTTACGTTATATAACGTAATAAGTTATAATGTTTTACTATATAACGTAATACGTTTTAATGTTATACCTTATAACGTTATGTTATATAACGTAATGCGTTATAACGTTATACTAAATAACGTAACACGTTATAACTTCATACCTTATAACGCTATGTTATATAACATAATGCGATATAACGTTATACAGTATAACTTAATGCGTTATAACGTTATACCTTCTAACGTAACACGCTATAACATTATACCATATAACGTTATGTTATATAACATAATGCGTTATAACGTTATACTATATAACGTAATACGTTATAGTGTTATATCATATAACGTTATGTTATATAACGTAATAAGTTATAACGTTGTACCATATAACGTTGTGTTATTTAACGTAATGCGTTATAAGGTTATACTATATAACGTAATACGTTATAACGTTATACCATATAACGTTATGTTATATAACGTAATAAGTTATAACGTTGTACCATATAACGTTGTGTTATTTAACGTAATGCGTTATAAGTTTATACTATATAACGTAATACGTTATAACGTTATACCATATAACGTTATGTTACTTAACGTAATGCGTTATGACGTTATATCATATAACGTTATGTTATATAACGTAATAAGTTATAACGTTGTACCATATAACGTTGTGTTATATAACGTAATGCGTTATGACGTTATACTATATAAGGTAATACGTTATAACGTTATACCATACAACGTTATGTTATATAACGTAATGCGTTATGACGTTATACTATATAAGGTAATACGTTATAACGTTATAGCATACAACGTTATGTTATATAACGTAATGCGTTATAACGTTATACTATATAACGTAATAAGTTATAACGTTATACCATATAACGTTGTGTTATTTAACGTAATGCGTTATAAGGTTATACTATATAACGTAATAAGTTATAACGTTATACCATATAACGTTGTGTTATTTGACGTAATGCGTTATAACGTTATACTATATAACGTAATACGTTATAACGTTATACCATATAACGTTGTGTTATTTGACGTAATGCGTTATAACGTTATACTATATAACGTAATACGTTATAACGTTATACCATACAACGTTATATTATATAACGTAGTGCGTTATGACGTTATACTATATAAGGTAATACGTTATAACGTTATACCATACAACGTTATGTTATATAACGTAATGCGTTATAACGTTATACTATATAACGTAATAAGTTATAACGTTATACCATATAACGTTGTGTTATTTAACGTAATGCGTTATAAGGTTATACTATATAACGTAATATGTTATAACGTTATACCATATAACGTTGTGTTATATAACGTAATGCGATATAACGTTATACTATATAACGTAATACGTTATAACGTTATACCATATAGCGTTATGTTATATAACGTAATGCGATATAACGTTATACTATATAACGTAATACGTTATAACGTTATACCATATAGCGTTATGTTATATAACGTAATGCGATATAACGTTATACAATATAACGTAATACGTTATAACGTTATATCATATAACGTTATGTTATATAACGTAATAAGTTATAACGTTATACCATATAACGTTGTGTTATTTAACGTAATGCGTTATAAGTTTATACTATATAACGTAATACGTTATAACGTTATACCATATAACGTTATGTTATATAACGTAATGCGTTATGACGTTATACTATATAAGGTAATACGTTATAACGTTATACCATACAACGTTGTGTTATTTAACGTAATGCGTTATAACGTTATACTATATAACGTAATACGTTATAACGTTATATCATATAACGTTATGTTATATAACGTAATAAGTTATAACGTTGTACCATATAACGTTGTGTTATTTAACGTAATGCGTTATAAGTTTATACTATATAACGTAATACGTTATAACGTTATACCATATAACGTTATGTTATATAACGTAATGCGTTATAACGTTATATCATATAACGTTATGTTATATAACGTAATAAGTTATAACGTTGTACCATATAACGTTGTGTTATATAACGTAATGCGTTATAACGTTACACCATGTAACGTAATACGTTATAACGTTATACTACCTAACGTAATACGTTATAACGTTGTACCTTGTAAGGTAATACGTTACAACTTTATACCATATATCGTTATGTTATATAACGTAATGCGTTATAACTTTATACTATATAACGTAATACGTTATATCGTCATACCATATAAGGTTATGTTATATAACGTAATACGTTATAACGTTATACTATATAACGTAATACGTTATAACGTTATATCATATAACGTTATGTTATATAACGTAATAAGTTATAACGTTGTACCATATAACGTAGTGTTGTTTAACGTAATGCGTTATAAGTTTATGCTATATAACGTAATACGTTATAACGTTATACCATATAACGTTATGTTATATAACGTAATGCGTTATAACGTTATACTATATAACGTAATACATTATAACGTTATACCATATAACGTTGTGTTATATAACGTAATGCGTTATAACGTTATACTATATAACGTAATAAGTTATAACGTTATACCATATAACGTTGTGTTATATAACGTAATGCGTTATAACGTTATACTATATAACGTAATAAGTTATAACGTTATACCATACAACATTATGTTATATAACGTAATGCGTTACAACGTTATACTATATAACGTAATACGTTATATCTTTGTACCTTGTAAGGTAATTCGTTATAACTTTATACCATATATCGTTATGTTATATAACGTAATGCGTTATAACGTTATACTATATAACGTAATACGTTATAACGTTATACCATATAACGTTATGTTATATAACGTAATGCGTTATAATGTTATAACGTTATACCATATAACGTTGTGTTATATAACGTAATGCGTTATATCGTTATACTATGTAACGTAATATGTAATACGTTATACCATATAACGTTGTGTTATTTAACGTAATGCGTTATAACGTTATACTATATAACGTAATACGTTATAACGTTATACCATATAACGTTATGCTACATAACGTAATGCATCATAACGTTATACTATGTAACGTAATACGTTATAACTTTGTACTTTACAACGTTATGCTATATAACATTATGCGATATAACGTTATACAGCATAACGTAATACGTTATAACGTTATGCCTTCTAACGTAACACGCTATAACATTATACCATATAACGTTGTGTTATTTAACGTAATGCGTTATAAGTTTATACTATATAACGTAATACGTTATAACGTTATACCATATAACGTTATGTTATATAACGTAATGCGTTATAACGTTATATCATATAACGTTATGTTATATAACGTAATAAGTTATATCGTTGTACCATATAACGTTGTGTTATATAACGTAATGCGTTATAACGTTACACCATGTAACGTAATACGTTATAACGTTATACCATACAACGTTATGTTATATAACGTAATGCGTTACAACGTTATACTATATAACGTAATACGTTATATCTTTGTACCTTGTAAGGTAATTCGTTATAACTTTATACCATATATCGTTATGTTATATAACGTAATGCGTTATAACGTTATACTATATAACGTAATACGTTATAACGTTATACCATATAACGTTATGTTATATAACGTAATGCGTTATAATGTTATAACGTTATACCATATAACGTTGTGTTATATAACGTAATGCGTTATATCGTTATACTATGTAACGTAATATGTAATACGTTATACCATATAACATTGTGTTATTTAACGTAATGCGTTATAACGTTATACTATATAACGTAATACGTTATAACGTTATACCATATAACGTTATGCTACATAACGTAATGCATCATAACGTTATACTATATAACGTAATACGTTATAACTTTGTACTTTACAACGTTATGCTATATAACATTATGCGATATAACGTTATACAGCATAACGTAATACGTTATAACGTTATGCCTTCTAACGTAACACGCTATAACATTATACCATATAACGTTGTGTTATTTAACGTAATGCGTTATAAGTTTATACTATATAACGTAATACGTTATAACGTTATACCATATAACGTTATGTTATATAACGTAATGCGTTATAACGTTATATCATATAACGTTATGTTATATAACGTAATAAGTTATAACGTTGTACCATATAACGTTGTGTTATATAACGTAATGCGTTATAACGTTACACCATGTAACGTAATACGTTATAACGTTATACTACCTAACGTAATACGTTATAACGTTGTACCTTGTAAGGTAATACGTTACAACTTTATACCATATATCGTTATGTTATATAACGTAATGCGTTATAACGTTATACTATATAACGTAATACGTTATAACGTTATACCATATAACGCTGTGTTATATAACGTAATGCGTTATAACGTTATACTATATAACGTAATACGTTATAACGTTATATCATATAACGTTATGTTATATAACGTAATAAGTTATAACGTTGTACCATATAACGTAGTGTTGTTTAACGTAATGCGTTATAAGTTTATGCTATATAAGGTAATACGTTATAACGTTATACCATACAACGTTATGTTATATAACGTAATGCGTTATAACGTTATACTATATAACGTAATAAGTTATAACGTTATACCATATAACGTTGTGTTATTTAACGTAATGCGTTATAAGGTTATACTATATAACGTAATATGTTATAACGTTATACCATATAACGTTGTGTTATTTGACGTAATGCGTTATAACGTTATACTATATAACGTAATACGTTATAACGTTATACCATATAGCGTTATGTTATATAACGTAATGCGTTATGACGTTATACTATATAAGGTAATACGTTATAACGTTATACCATACAACGTTGTGTTATTTAACGTAATGCGTTATAACGTTATACTATATAACGTAATACGTTATAACGTTATATCATATAACGTTATGTTATATAACGTAATAAGTTATAACGTTGTACCATATAACGTTGTGTTATTTAACGTAATGCGTTATAAGTTTATACTATATAACGTAATACGTTATAACGTTATACCATATAACGTTATGTTATATAACGTAATGCGTTATGACGTTATACTATATAAGGTAATACGTTATAACGTTATACCATACAACGTTGTGTTATTTAACGTAATGCGTTATAACGTTATACTATATAACGTAATACGTTATAACGTTATATCATATAACGTTATGTTATATAACGTAATAAGTTATAACGTTGTACCATATAACGTTGTGTTATTTAACGTAATGCGTTATAAGTTTATACTATATAACGTAATACGTTATAACGTTATACCATATAACGTTATGTTATATAACGTAATGCGTTATAACGTTATATCATATAACGTTATGTTATATAACGTAATAAGTTATAACGTTGTACCATATAACGTTGTGTTATATAACGTAATGCGTTATAACGTTACACCATGTAACGTAATACGTTATAACGTTATACTACCTAACGTAATACGTTATAACGTTGTACCTTGTAAGGTAATACGTTACAACTTTATACCATATATCGTTATGTTATATAACGTAATGCGTTATAACGTTATACTATATAACGTAATACGTTATAACGTTATACCATATAAGGTTATGTTATATAACGTAATTCGCTATAACGTTATACTATATAACGTAATACGTTATAACGTTATATCATATAACGTTATGTTATATAACGTAATAAGTTATAACGTTGTACCATATAACGTAGTGTTGTTTAACGTAATGCGTTATAAGTTTATGCTATATAACGTAATACGTTATAACGTTATACCATATAACGTTATGTTATATAACGTAATGCGTTATAACGTTATACTATATAACGTAATACATTATAACGTTATACCATATAACGTTGTGTTATATAACGTAATGCGTTATAACGTTATACTATATAACGTAATAAGTTATAACGTTATACCATATAACGTTGTGTTATATAACGTAATGCGTTATAACGTTATACTATATAACGTAATAAGTTATAACGTTATACCATACAACATTATGTTATATAACGTAATGCGTTACAACGTTATACTATATAACGTAATACGTTATATCTTTGTACCTTGTAAGGTAATTCGTTATAACTTTATACCATATAACGTTATGTTATATAACGTAATGCGTTATAACGTTATACTATATAACGTAATACGTTATAACGTTATACCATATAACGTTATGTTATATAACGTAATGCGTTATAATGTTATAACGTTATACCATATAACGTTGTGTTATATAACGTAATGCGTTATATCGTTATACTATGTAACGTAATATGTAATACGTTATACCATATAACGTTGTGTTATTTAACGTAATGCGTTATAACGTTATACTATATAACGTAATACGTTATAACGTTATACCATATAACGTTATGCTACATAACGTAATGCATCATAACGTTATACTATGTAACGTAATACGTTATAACTTTGTACTTTACAACGTTATGCTATATAACATTATGCGATATAACGTTATACAGCATAACGTAATACGTTATAACGTTATGCCTTCTAACGTAACACGCTATAACATTATACCATATAACGTTGTGTTATTTAACGTAATGCGTTATAAGTTTATACTATATAACGTAATACGTTATAACGTTATACCATATAACGTTATGTTATATAACGTAATGCGTTATAACGTTATATCATATAACGTTATGTTATATAACGTAATAAGTTATATCGTTGTACCATATAACGTTGTGTTATATAACGTAATGCGTTATAACGTTACACCATGTAACGTAATACGTTATAACGTTATACCATACAACGTTATGTTATATAACGTAATGCGTTACAACGTTATACTATATAACGTAATACGTTATATCTTTGTACATTGTAAGGTAATTCGTTATAACTTTATACCATATATCGTTATGTTATATAACGTAATGCGTTATAACGTTATACTATATAACGTAATACGTTATAACGTTATACCATATAACGTTATGTTATATAACGTAATGCGTTATAATGTTATAACGTTATACCATATAACGTTGTGTTATATAACGTAATGCGTTATATCGTTATACTATGTAACGTAATATGTAATACGTTATACCATATAACATTGTGTTATTTAACGTAATGCGTTATAACGTTATACTATATAACGTAATACGTTATAACGTTATACCATATAACGTTATGCTACATAACGTAATGCATCATAACGTTATACTATATAACGTAATACGTTATAACTTTGTACTTTACAACGTTATGCTATATAACATTATGCGATATAACGTTATACAGCATAACGTAATACGTTATAACGTTATGCCTTCTAACGTAACACGCTATAACATTATACCATATAACGTTGTGTTATTTAACGTAATGCGTTATAAGTTTATACTATATAACGTAATACGTTATAACGTTATACCATATAACGTTATGTTATATAACGTAATGCGTTATAACGTTATATCATATAACGTTATGTTATATAACGTAATAAGTTATAACGTTGTACCATATAACGTTGTGTTATATAACGTAATGCGTTATAACGTTACACCATGTAACGTAATACGTTATAACGTTATACTACCTAACGTAATACGTTATAACGTTGTACCTTGTAAGGTAATACGTTACAACTTTATACCATATATCGTTATGTTATATAACGTAATGCGTTATAACGTTATACTATATAACGTAATACGTTATAACGTTATACCATATAACGTTGTGTTATATAACGTAATACGTTATAACGTTATACTATATAACGTAATACGTTATAACGTTATATCATATAACGTTATGTTATATAACGTAATAAGTTATAACGTTGTACCATATAACGTAGTGTTGTTTAACGTAATGCGTTATAAGTTTATGCTATATAACGTAATACGTTATAACGTTATACCATATAACGTTATGTTATATAACGTAATGCGTTATAACGTTATACTATATAACGTAATACGTTATAACGTTATACCATATAACGTTGTGTTATATAACGTAATGCGTTATAACGTTATACTATATAACGTAATAAGTTATAACGTTATACCATATAACGTTGTGTTATTTGACGTAATGCGTTATAACGTTATACTATGTAACGTAATACGTTATAACGTTATACCATATAGCGTTATGTTATATAACGTAATGCGTTATGACGTTATACTATATAAGGTAATACGTTATAACGTTATACCATACAACCTTATGTTATATAACGTAATGCGTTATGACGTTATACTATATAAGGTAATACGTTATAACGTTATACCATACAACGTTATGTTATATAACGTAATGCGTTACAACGTTATACTATATAACGTAATACGTTATATCTTTGTACCTTGTAAGGTAATTCGTTATAACTTTATACCATATATCGTTATGTTATATAACGTAATGCGTTATAACGTTATACAGTATAACGTAATACGTTATAAACGTTATACCTTCTAACGTAACACGTTATAACATTATACCATATAACGTTATGTTATATAACGTAATGCGTTATAACGTTATACTATATAACGTATTACGTTTTAACGTTATACCTTCTAACGTAACACGTTATAACATTATATCATATAGCGTTATGTTATATAACGTAATAAGTTATAACGTTGTACCATATAACGTTGTGTTATATAACGTAATGCGTTATAACGTTACACCATGTAACGTAATACGTTATAACGTTATACTACCTAACGTAATACGTTATAACGTTGTACCTTGTAAGGTAATACGTTACAACTTTATACCATATATCGTTATGTTATATAACGTAATGCGTTATAACGTTATACTATATAACGTAATACGTTATAACGTTATACCATATAACGCTGTGTTATATAACGTAATGCGTTATAACGTTATACTATATAACGTAATGCGTTATAACGTTATACTATATAACGTAATACGTTATAACGTTATACCATATAACGTTGTGTTATATAACGTAATGCGTTATAACGTTATACTATATAACGTAATAAGTTATAACGTTATACCATATAACGTTGTGTTATTTGACGTAATGCGTTATAACGTTATACTATATAACGTAATACATTATAACGTTATACCATACAACGTTATGTTATATAACGTAATGCGTTATGACGTTATACTATATAAGGTAATACGTTATAACGTTATACCATACAACGTTATGTTATATAACGTAATGCGTTACAACGTTATACTATATAACGTAATACGTTATATCTTTGTACCTTATAAGGTAATTCGTTATAACTTTATACCATATAACGTTATGTTATATAACGTAATGCGTTATAACGTTATACTATATAACGTAATACGTTATAACGTTATACCATATAACGTTATGTTATATAACGTAATGCGTTATAATGTTATAACGTTATACCATATAACGTTGTGTTATATAACGTAATGCGTTATATCGTTATACTATGTAACGTAATATGTAATACGTTATACCATATAACGTTGTGTTATTTAACGTAATGCGTTATAACGTTATACTATATAACGTAATACGTTATAACGTTATACCATATAACGTTATGCTACATAACGTAATGCATCATAACGTTATACTATATAACGTAATACGTTATAACTTTGTACTTTACAACGTTATGCTATATAACATTATGCGATATAACGTTATACAGCATAACGTAATACGTTATAACGTTATGCCTTCTAACGTAACACGCTATAACATTATACCATATAACGTTGTGTTATTTAACGTAATGCGTTATAAGTTTATACTATATAACGTAATACGTTATAACGTTATACCATATAACGTTATGTTATATAACGTAATGCGTTATAACGTTATATCATATAACGTTATGTTATATAACGTAATAAGTTATAACGTTGTACCATATAACGTTGTGTTATATAACGTAATGCGTTATAACGTTATACTATATAACGTAATACGTTATAACGTTATACCATATAACGTTGTGTTATATAACGTAATGCGTTATAACGTTATACTATATAACGTAATACGTTATAACGTTATATCATATAACGTTATGTTATATAACGTAATAAGTTATAACGTTATACCATATAACGTTGTGTTATTTGACGTAATGCGTTATAACGTTATACTATGTAACGTAATACGTTATAACGTTATACCATATAGCGTTATGTTATATAGCGTAATGCGTTATGACGTTATACTATATAAGGTAATACGTTATAACGTTATACCATACAACCTTATGTTATTTAACGTAATGCGTTATGACGTTATACTATATAAGGTAATACGTTATAACGTTATACCATACAACGTTATGTTATATAACGTAATGCGTTACAACGTTATACTATATAACGTAATACGTTATATCTTTGTACCTTGTAAGGTAATTCGTTATAACTTTATACCATATATCGTTATGTTATATAACGTAATGCGTTATAACGTTATACAGTATAACGTAATACGTTATAAACGTTATACCTTCTAACGTAACACGTTATAACATTATACCATGTAACGTTATGTTATATAACATAATGCGTTATAACGTTATACTATATAACGTAATACGTTTTAACGTTATACCTTCTAACGTAACACGTTATAACATTATATCATATAGCGTTATGTTATATAACGTAATAAGTTATAACGTTATACTATATAACGTAACACGTTATAACATTATATCATATAGCGTTATGTTATATAACGTAATGCGTTATAACGTTATACAGTATAACGTAATACGTTATAAACGTTATACCTTCTAACGTAACACGTTATAACATTATACCATGTAACGTTATGTTATATAACATAATGCGTTATAACGTTATACTATATAACGTAATACGTTTTAACGTTATACCTTCTAACGTAACACGTTATAACATTATATCATATAACGTTATGTAATATAACGGAATACGTTATAACGTTATACCATATTCCGAGGTACGTTATAACGTTTAACCATATACCATTATGCTACATAACGTAATTCGTTATAACGTTATACTATATAACGTAACACGTTATATCATTATACCATATAACGTTATGCTATATAACGTAATAAGTTATAACGTTTTACTATATAACGTAATACGTTTTAACGTTATACCTTATAACGTTATGTTATATAACGTAATACGATATAACGTTATACTAGATATCGTAATACAATATATCGTAACACAATATAACGTTATACCTTATAACGTAATACTTTATAACGTTATACCATATAACGTTAGGGTATATAACATAATGCGTTATAACGTTATACTATATAACGTAATACGTTATAAACGTTATACCTTCTAACGTAACACGTTATAACATTATACCATATAACGTTATGTTATATAACGTAATGCGTTATAACGTTATACTATATAACGTATTACGTTTTAACGTTATACCTTCTAACGTAACACGTTATAACATTATATCATATAGCGTTATGTTATATAACGTAATAAGTTATAACGTTGTACCATATAACGTTGTGTTATATAACGTAATGCGTTATAACGTTACACCATGTAACGTAATACGTTATAACGTTATACTACCTAACGTAATACGTTATAACGTTGTACCTTGTAAGGTAATACGTTACAACTTTATACCATATATCGTTATGTTATATAACGTAATGCGTTATAACGTTATACTATATAACGTAATACGTTATAACGTTATACCATATAGCGTTATGTTATATAACGTAATGCGTTATAACGTTATACTATATAACGTAATGCGTTATAACGTTATACTATATAACGTAATACATTATAACGTTATACCATATAACGTTGTGTTATATAACGTAATGCGTTATAACGTTATACTATATAACGTAATAAGTTATAACGTTATACCATATAACGTTGTGTTATTTGACGTAATGCGTTATAACGTTATACTATATAACGTAATACATTATAACGTTATACCATACAACGTTATGTTATATAACGTAATGCGTTATGACGTTATACTATATAAGGTAATACGTTATAACGTTATACCATACAACGTTATGTTATATAACGTAATGCGTTACAACGTTATACTATATAACGTAATACGTTATATCTTTGTACCTTGTAAGGTAATTCGTTATAACTTTATACCATATATCGTTATGTTATATAACGTAATGCGTTATAACGTTATACTATATAACGTAATACGTTATAACGTTATACCATATAACGTTATGTTATATAACGTAATGCGTTATAATGTTATAACGTTATACCATATAACGTTGTGTTATATAACGTAATGCGTTATATCGTTATACTATGTAACGTAATATGTAATACGTTATACCATATAACGTTGTGTTATTTAACGTAATGCGTTATAACGTTATACTATATAACGTAATACGTTATAACGTTATACCATATAACGTTATGCTACATAACGTAATGCATCATAACGTTATACTATATAACGTAATACGTTATAACTTTGTACTTTACAACGTTATGCTATATAACATTATGCGATATAACGTTATACAGCATAACGTAATACGTTATAACGTTATGCCTTCTAACGTAACACGCTATAACATTATACCATATAACGTTGTGTTATTTAACGTAATGCGTTATAAGTTTATACTATATAACGTAATACGTTATAACGTTATACCATATAACGTTATGTTATATAACGTAATGCGTTATAACGTTATATCATATAACGTTATGTTATATAACGTAATAAGTTATAACGTTGTACCATATAACGTTGTGTTATATAACGTAATGCGTTATAACGTTATACTATATAACGTAATACGTTATAACGTTATACCATATAACGCTGTGTTATATAACGTAATGCGTTATAACGTTATACTATATAACGTAATACGTTATAACGTTATATCATATAACGTTATGTTATATAACGTAATAAGTTATAACGTTATACCATATAACGTTGTGTTATTTGACGTAATGCGTTATAACGTTATACTATGTAACGTAATACGTTATAACGTTATACCATATAGCGTTATGTTATATAGCGTAATGCGTTATGACGTTATACTATATAAGGTAATACGTTATAACGTTATACCATACAACCTTATGTTATTTAACGTAATGCGTTATGACGTTATACTAT
The DNA here is from genome assembly GCA_911387925.2 of Bombus hypnorum. NCBI lineage: Eukaryota > Metazoa > Arthropoda > Insecta > Hymenoptera > Apidae > Bombus > Bombus hypnorum. The sequence continues at coordinate 11,651,225 of OU427020.1, read as the reverse complement.
ATAAGGTAATACGTTATAACGTTATACCATACAACGTTATGTTATATAACGTAATGCGTTACAACGTTATACTATATAACGTAATACGTTATATCTTTGTACCTTGTAAGGTAATTCGTTATAACTTTATACCATATATCGTTATGTTATATAACGTAATGCGTTATAACGTTATACAGTATAACGTAATACGTTATAAACGTTATACCTTCTAACGTAACACGTTATAACATTATACCATGTAACGTTATGTTATATAACATAATGCGTTATAACGTTATACTATATAACGTAATACGTTTTAACGTTATACCTTCTAACGTAACACGTTATAACATTATATCATATAGCGTTATGTTATATAACGTAATAAGTTATAACGTTATACTATATAACGTAACACGTTATAACATTATATCATATAGCGTTATGTTATATAACGTAATGCGTTATAACGTTATACAGTATAACGTAATACGTTATAAACGTTATACCTTCTAACGTAACACGTTATAACATTATACCATGTAACGTTATGTTATATAACATAATGCGTTATAACGTTATACTATATAACGTAATACGTTTTAACGTTATACCTTCTAACGTAACACGTTATAACATTATATCATATAACGTTATGTAATATAACGGAATACGTTATAACGTTATACCATATTCCGAGGTACGTTATAACGTTTAACCATATACCATTATGCTACATAACGTAATTCGTTATAACGTTATACTATATAACGTAACACGTTATATCATTATACCATATAACGTTATGCTATATAACGTAATAAGTTATAACGTTTTACTATATAACGTAATACGTTTTAACGTTATACCTTATAACGTTATGTTATATAACGTAATACGATATAACGTTATACTAGATATCGTAATACAATATATCGTAACACAATATAACGTTATACCTTATAACGTAATACTTTATAACGTTATACCATATAACGTTAGGGTATATAACATAATGCGTTATAACGTTATACTATATAACGTAATACGTTTTAACGTTATACCTTCTAACGTAACACGTTATAACATTATATCATATAGCGTTATGTTATATAACGTAATACGTTATGACGTTATACCATATACCGAGGTACGTTATAACGTTTAACCATATACCATTATGCTACATAACGTAATTCGTTATAACGTTATACTATATAACGTAACACGTTATATCATTATACCATATAACGTTATGTTATATAACGTAATAAGTTATAATGTTTTACTATATAACGTAATACGTTTTAACGTTATACCTTATAACGGTATGTTATATAACGTAATGCGTTATAACGTTATACTAAATAACGTAACACGTTATAACTTCATACCTTATAACGCTATGTTATATAACATAATGCGATATAACGTTATACAGTATAACTTAATGCGTTATAACGTTATACCTTCTAACGTAACACGTTATAACATTATACCATATAACGTTATGTTATATAACATAATGCGTTATAACGTTATACTATATAACGTGATTCGTTTTAACGTTATACCTTCTAACGTAACACGTTATAACATTATACCATATAGCGTTATGTTATATAACGTAATAAGTTATTACGTTATACCATATATTGCAGTACGTTATAACGTTTTACCGTATAACATTATGCTACATAACGTAATGCGTTATAACGTTATACTATATAACGTAACACGTTATAACTTCATACCTTATAACGCTATGTTATATAAAATAATGCGATATAACGTTATACAGTATAACTTAATGCGTTATAACGTTATACCTTCTAACGTAACACGTTATAACATTATACCATATAACGTTATGTTATATAACATAATGCGTTATAACGTTATACTATATAACGTAATTCGTTTTAACGTCATACCTTCTAACGTAACACGTTATAACATTATACCATATAGCGTTATGTTATATAACGTAATATGTTATAACGTTTTACCATATATCGCAGTACGTTATAACGTTTTACCGTATAACATTATGCTACATAACGTAATGCGTTATAACGTTATACTATATAACGTAACACGTTATAACTTCATACCTTATAACGCTATGTTATATAACATAATGCGATATAACGTTATACAGTATAACGTAATACGTTATAACGCTATACCTTCTAACGTAACACGTTATAACATTATACCATATAACGTTATGTTATATAACGTAATAAGTTATAACGTTACACCATACATCGTATTCCGCTATAACGTTATACCATATAACGTTATTTTATATAACGTAATGCGTTATAACGCTACACAATATAACGTGTTACGTTATAACGTTATACCTTCTAACGTAACACGTTATAACATTATACCATATAGAGTTATGTTATATAACGTAACAAGATACAACGTTATACCATATATCCCAGTACGTTATAACGTTTTACCGTATAACGTTATGCTACATAACGTAATGCGTTATAACGTTATACTATATAACGTAATACGTTTTAACGTTATACCTTCTAACGCAACACGTTATAACATTATACCATATAGCGTTATGTTATATAACGTAATAACTTATAACGTTATACCATATATCATAGTACGTTATAACGTTTTACCGTATAACATTATGCTACATAACGTAATGCATCATAACGTTATACTATATAACGTAATACGTTATAACGTCATATCATATAACGTTATGTTATATAACGTAATACGTTATAACGTTATACTATATACCGTAATACGTAATAACGTTATGTTATATAATTTAATGCGATATATCGTTATACAATATTACGTAATACGTTATAACGCTATACCTCCTAACGTAATAAGCTATAACGTTATACCATATAACGTTATGTTATATAACGTAATACGTTATAACGTTATGCTATATAACGTACACGTTATAACTTTATACCTTATAACATTATGTTATATAACATAATGCGATATAACGATATATTATATAACGTTATGTTATATAACATAATACGTTATAACGTTATACTATATAACGTAACACGTTATAACTTTATACCTTATTACGTTATGTTATATAACATAATGCGATATAACGTTATACATTATAACGCAATACGTTAACACGTTATACCTTATAACGTAACACGTTATATCATTATACCATATAACGTTATGCTACATAACGTAATGCGTCATAACGTTATACTGTGTAACGTAATACGTTATAACGTCATATCATATAACGTTATGTTATATAACGTAATACGCTATAACGTTATACTATATACCGTAATACGTAATAACGTTATGTTATATAATTTAATGCGATATATCGTTATACAATATTACGTAATACGTTATAACGCTATACCTCCTAACGTAATAAGCTATGACGTTATACCATATAACGTTATGTTATATAACGTAATACGTTATAACGTCATATCATATAACGTTATGTTATATAACGTAATACGCTATAACGTTATACTATATACCGTAATACGTAATAACGTTATGTTATATAATTTAATGCGATATATCGTTATACAATATTACGTAATACGTTATAACGCTATACCTCCTAACGTAATAAGCTATAACGTTATACCATATAACGTTATGTTATATAACGTAATACGTTATAACGTTGTACTATATAACGTAACACGTTATAACTTTATACCTTATAACGTTATGTTATATAACATAATGCGATATAACGTTATACTATATAACGTAATACGTTTTAACGTTATACCTTATAACGTTATGTTATATAACGTAATGCGTTATAACGTTCTACTATATAACGTAACACGTTATAACTTTATACCTTATAACGTTACGTTATATAACATGTTGCGATATAACGTTATACAGTATAACGTAATACGTTATAATGTTATACCTTCTAACGTAACACGTTATAACATTATACCATATAACGTTATGTTATATAACGTAATAAGTTATAACGTTACACCATACATCGTATTCCGCTATAACGTTATACCATATAACGTTATTTTATATAACGTAATGCGTTATAACGCTACACAATATAACGTGTTACGTTATAACGTTATACCTTCTAACGTAACACGTTATAACATTATACCATATAGAGTTATGTTATATAACGTAACAAGATACAACGTTATACCATATATCCCAGTACGTTATAACTTTATACCTTATGACGTTATGTTATATAACATAATGCGATATAACGTTATACTATATAACGTAATACGTTATAACGTTACACCTTCGAACGTAACACGTTATAACATTATACCATATACCATTATGTTATATAACGTAATAAGATATAAAGTTATACCATACATCGTATTCCACCATAACGTTATACCATATAACGTTATGTTATATAACATAATGCGTTATAACGTTATACTATATAACGTGATTCGTTTTAACGTTATACCTTCTAACGTAACACGTTATAACATTATACCATATAGCGTTATGTTATATAACGTAATAAGTTATTACGTTATACCATATATTGCAGTACGTTATAACGTTTTACCGTATAACATTATGCTACATAACGTAATGCGTTATAACGTTATACTATATAACGTAACACGTTATAACTTCATACCTTATAACGCTATGTTATATAAAATAATGCGATATAACGTTATACAGTATAACTTAATGCGTTATAACGTTATACCTTCTAACGTAACACGTTATAACATTATACCATATAACGTTATGTTATATAACATAATGCGTTATAACGTTATACTATATAACGTAATTCGTTTTAACGTCATACCTTCTAACGTAACACGTTATAACATTATACCATATAGCGTTATGTTATATAACGTAATATGTTATAACGTTTTACCATATATCGCAGTACGTTATAACGTTTTACCGTATAACATTATGCTACATAACGTAATGCGTTATAACGTTATACTATATAACGTAACACGTTATAACTTCATACCTTATAACGCTATGTTATATAACATAATGCGATATAACGTTATACAGTATAACGTAATACGTTATAACGCTATACCTTCTAACGTAACACGTTATAACATTATACCATATAACGTTATGTTATATAACGTAATAAGTTATAACGTTACACCATACATCGTATTCCGCTATAACGTTATACCATATAACGTTATTTTATATAACGTAATGCGTTATAACGCTACACAATATAACGTGTTACGTTATAACGTTATACCTTCTAACGTAACACGTTATAACATTATACCATATAGAGTTATGTTATATAACGTAACAAGATACAACGTTATACCATATATCCCAGTACGTTATAACGTTTTACCGTATAACGTTATGCTACATAACGTAATGCGTTATAACGTTATACTATATAACGTAATACGTTTTAACGTTATACCTTCTAACGCAACACGTTATAACATTATACCATATAGCGTTATGTTATATAACGTAATAACTTATAACGTTATACCATATATCATAGTACGTTATAACGTTTTACCGTATAACATTATGCTACATAACGTAATGCATCATAACGTTATACTATATAACGTAATACGTTATAACGTCATATCATATAACGTTATGTTATATAACGTAATACGTTATAACGTTATACTATATACCGTAATACGTAATAACGTTATGTTATATAATTTAATGCGATATATCGTTATACAATATTACGTAATACGTTATAACGCTATACCTCCTAACGTAATAAGCTATAACGTTATACCATATAACGTTATGTTATATAACGTAATACGTTATAACGTTATGCTATATAACGTACACGTTATAACTTTATACCTTATAACATTATGTTATATAACATAATGCGATATAACGATATATTATATAACGTTATGTTATATAACATAATACGTTATAACGTTATACTATATAACGTAACACGTTATAACTTTATACCTTATTACGTTATGTTATATAACATAATGCGATATAACGTTATACATTATAACGCAATACGTTAACACGTTATACCTTATAACGTAACACGTTATATCATTATACCATATAACGTTATGCTACATAACGTAATGCGTCATAACGTTATACTGTGTAACGTAATACGTTATAACGTCATATCATATAACGTTATGTTATATAACGTAATACGCTATAACGTTATACTATATACCGTAATACGTAATAACGTTATGTTATATAATTTAATGCGATATATCGTTATACAATATTACGTAATACGTTATAACGCTATACCTCCTAACGTAATAAGCTATGACGTTATACCATATAACGTTATGTTATATAACGTAATACGTTATAACGTCATATCATATAACGTTATGTTATATAACGTAATACGCTATAACGTTATACTATATACCGTAATACGTAATAACGTTATGTTATATAATTTAATGCGATATATCGTTATACAATATTACGTAATACGTTATAACGCTATACCTCCTAACGTAATAAGCTATAACGTTATACCATATAACGTTATGTTATATAACGTAATACGTTATAACGTTGTACTATATAACGTAACACGTTATAACTTTATACCTTATAACGTTATGTTATATAACATAATGCGATATAACGTTATACTATATAACGTAATACGTTTTAACGTTATACCTTATAACGTTATGTTATATAACGTAATGCGTTATAACGTTCTACTATATAACGTAACACGTTATAACTTTATACCTTATAACGTTACGTTATATAACATGTTGCGATATAACGTTATACAGTATAACGTAATACGTTATAATGTTATACCTTCTAACGTAACACGTTATAACATTATACCATATAACGTTATGTTATATAACGTAATAAGTTATAACGTTACACCATACATCGTATTCCGCTATAACGTTATACCATATAACGTTATTTTATATAACGTAATGCGTTATAACGCTACACAATATAACGTGTTACGTTATAACGTTATACCTTCTAACGTAACACGTTATAACATTATACCATATAGAGTTATGTTATATAACGTAACAAGATACAACGTTATACCATATATCCCAGTACGTTATAACTTTATACCTTATGACGTTATGTTATATAACATAATGCGATATAACGTTATACTATATAACGTATTGCGATGTAACGTTATACCTTCGAACGTAACACGTTATAACATTATACCATATAACGTTATGTTATATAACGTAATAAGATATAAAGTTATACCATACATTGTATTCCGCTATAACGTTATACGATATAACGTTATGTTATATAACGTAATACGATATAACGTTATACAATGTAACGTAATACGTTATAACGTTATACCTTCTAACGTAACACGCTATAACATTATACCATATATCGTTATGTTATATAACGTAATAAGTTATAACGTTATACCATATAACGTTATGTCATATAACACAATGCGTTATAACGTTATACTATATAACGTAATACGTTTTAACGTTATACCTTCTAACGTACCACGTTATAACATTATACCATATAGCGTTATGTTATATAACGTAATAAGTTATAAAGTTATACTATATAACGTAATACGATTAACGTTATACCTAATAACGTTATGTTATATAAAATAATGCGATATAACGTTATATAGTATAACGTAATACGTTATAACGTTATACCTTCTAACGTAACTCCTTATAACATTATACCATATAGCGCTATGTTGTATAACGTAATAAGTCATAACGTTATACCATATATCGCAGTACGTTATAACGTTTTACCGTATAACGTTATGCTACATAACGTAATGCGTTATAACGTTATACTATATAACGTAATACGTTTTAACGTTATACCTTCTAACGCAACACGTTATAACATTATACCATATAGCGTTATGTTATATAACGTAATAACTTATAACGTTATACCATATATCATAGTACGTTATAACGTTTTACCGTATAACATTATGCTACATAACGTAATGCATCATAACGTTATACTATATAACGTAATACGTTATAACGTCATATCATATAACGTTATGTTATATAACGTAATACGTTATAACGTTATACTATATACCGTAATACGTAATAACGTTATGTTATATAATTTAATGCGATATATCGTTATACAATATTACGTAATACGTTATAACGCTATACCTCCTAACGTAATAAGCTATAACGTTATACCATATAACGTTATGTTATATAACGTAATACGTTATAACGTTATGCTATATAACGTACACGTTATAACTTTATACCTTATAACATTATGTTATATAACATAATGCGATATAACGATATATTATATAACGTTATGTTATATAACATAATACGTTATAACGTTATACTATATAACGTAACACGTTATAACTTTATACCTTATTACGTTATGTTATATAACATAATGCGATATAACGTTATACTATATACCGTAATACGTAATAACGTTATGTTATATAATTTAATGCGATATATCGTTATACAATATTACGTAATACGTTATAACGCTATACCTCCTAACGTAATAAGCTATAACGTTATACCATATAACGTTATGTTATATAACGTAATACGTTATAACGTTGTACTATATAACGTAACACGTTATAACTTTATACCTTATAACGTTATGTTATATAACATAATGCGATATAACGTTATACTATATAACGTAATACGTTTTAACGTTATACCTTCTAACGTAACACGCTATAACATTATACCATATATCGTTATGTTATATAACGTAATAAGTTATAACGTTATACCATATAACGTTATGTCATATAACACAATGCGTTATAACGTTATACTATATAACGTAATACGTTTTAACGTTATACCTTCTAACGTACCACGTTATAACATTATACCATATAGCGTTATGTTATATAACGTAATAAGTTATAAAGTTATACTATATAACGTAATACGATTAACGTTATACCTAATAACGTTATGTTATATAAAATAATGCGATATAACGTTATAGAGTATAACGTAATACGTTATAACGTTATACCTTCTAACGTAACTCCTTATAACATTATACCATATAGCGCTATGTTGTATAACGTAATAAGTCATAACGTTATACCATATATCGCAGTACGTTATAACGTTTTACCGTATAACGTTATGCTACATAACGTAATGCGTTATAACGTTATACTATATAACGTAATACGTTTTAACGTTATACCTTCTAACGCAACACGTTATAACATTATACCATATAGCGTTATGTTATATAACGTAATAACTTATAACGTTATACCATATATCATAGTACGTTATAACGTTTTACCGTATAACATTATGCTACATAACGTAATGCATCATAACGTTATACTATATAACGTAATACGTTATAACGTCATATCATATAACGTTATGTTATATAACGTAATACGTTATAACGTTATACTATATAACGTAACACGTTATAACTTTATACCTTATTACGTTATGTTATATAACATAATGCGATATAACGTTATACTATATACCGTAATACGTAATAACGTTATGTTATATAATTTAATGCGATATATCGTTATACAATATTACGTAATACGTTATAACGCTATACCTCCTAACGTAATAAGCTATAACGTTATACCATATAACGTTATGTTATATAACGTAATACGTTATAACGTTGTACTATATAACGTAACACGTTATAACTTTATACCTTATAACGTTATGTTATATAACATAATGCGATATAACGTTATACTATACAACGTAATACGTTTTAACGTTATACCTTCTAACGTAACACGTTATAACATTATACCATATCGGGTTATGTTATATAACGTAATAAGTTATAACGTTTTACCGTATACCATTATTCTACATAACGTAATGCGTTATAACGTTATACTATATAACGTAATACGTTATAGCTTTATACCTTATAACGTTATGTTATATAACGTAATACGTTATAACGTTATACTATATACCGTAATACGTAGTAACGTTATGTTATATAATTTAATGCGATATATCGTTATACAATATTACATAATACGTTTTAACGTTATACCTTATAACGTTATGTTATATAACATAATGCGATATAACGTTATACAGTATAACGTAATACGTTATAACGTTATACCTTCTAAGGTAACACGTTATAACATTATACCATATAGCGTTATGTTGTATAACGTAATATGTCATAACGTTATACCATATATCGCAGTACGTTATAACGTTTTACCGTATACCATTATGCTACATAACGTAAAGCGTTATAACGTTACACTATATAACGTAATACGTTTTAACGTTATACCTTATAACGTTATGTTATATAACATAATGCGATATAACGTTATACAGTATAACGTAATACGTTATAACGTTATACCTTCTAAGGTAACACGTTATAACATTATACCATATAGCGTTATGTTGTATAACGTAATAAGTCATAACGTTATACCATATACCGCAGTACGTTATAACGTTTTACCGTTTAACATTATGCTACATAACGTAATGCGTTATAACGTTATACTATATAACGTAACACGTTATAACTTTATACCTTATAACGTTATGTTATATAACATAATGCGATATAACGTTATGGAGTATAACGTAATACGTTATAAAGTTATACCTTCTAACGTAACACCTTGTAACATTATACCGTATAACGTTCTGTTATATAACGTAATAAGTTATAACGTTATACTATACAACGTAATACGTTTTAACGTTATACCTTCTAACGTAACACGTTATAACATTATACCATATAGAGTTATGTTATATAACGTAACAAGTTATAACGTTATACCATATATCGCAGTACGTTATAACTTTATACCTTATGACGTTATGTTATATAACATAATGCGATATAACGCTATACCATATAACGTTATGTTATATAACATAATGCGATATAACGTTATGTAGTGTAACGTAATACGTTATAACGTTATACCTTCTAACGTAACACGTTATAACATTATACCATATAACGTTATGTTATATAACGTAATCAGTTATAACGTTATACCATACATCGTATTCCGCTATAACGATATACCATATAACGTTATGTTATATAACGTAATGCGATATAGCGTTACACAATATAACGTAATACGTTATAGCGTTATACCTTCTATCGTAATACGTTATAACATTATACCATACATCGTTATGTTATATAACGTAATAAGTTATTGACGTTATACCATACATCGTATTCCGCTATAGCGTTATACCATACAACGTTATACCATATAACGTTATGTTATATAACGTAATGCGTTGTAACGTTATACTATATAACGTAATACGTTATAACGTTATACCATACTAACGTTGTGTTATATAACGTAATGCGTCATAACGTTATACCATGTAACATTATGCTACATATCGTAATGCATTATAACATTATACTATATAACGTAATACGTTATAACGTTATATCATATAACGTTATGTTATATAACATAATAAGTTATAACGTTATACCATATAACGTTGTGTTATATAACGTAATGCGATATAACGTTATGCAGTATAACGTAATACGTTATAACGTTATACCTTCTAGCGTAACACGTTATAACATTATACCATATAACGTTATGTTATATAACGTAATACGTTATAACGTTATACTATATACCGTAATACGTAATAACGTTATGTTATATAATTTAATGCGATATATCGTTATACAATATTACGTAATACGTTATAACGCTATACCTCCTAACGTAATAAGCTATAACGTTATACCATATAACGTTATGTTATATAACGTAATACGTTATAACGTTATACTATATAACGTAACACGTTATAACTTTATACCTTATAACGTTATGTTATATAACATAATGCGATATAACATTATACTATATAACGTAACACGTTATAACTTTATACCGTATAACGTTATGTTATATAACATAATGCGATATATTGTTATACTATATAACGTAATACATTTTAACGTTATACCTTCTAACGTACCACGTTATAACACTATACCATATAGCGTTATGTTATATAACGTAATAAGTTATAAAGTTATACTATATAACGTAATACGCTTTAACGTTATACCTAATAACGTTATGTTATATAACGTAATACGATATAACGTTATACAATGTAACGTAATTCGTTATAACGTTATACCTTCTAACGTAAAACGTTATAACATTACACTATATAACGTTATGTTATATAACATAATGCGATATAACGTTATACCATATATCGCAGTACGTTATAACTTTTTACCGTATAACATTATGCTACATAACGTAATGCGTTATAACGTTATACTATATAACGTAATACGTTTTAACGTTATACCTTCTAACGTAACACGTTATAACATTATACCATATAGCGTTATGTTATATAACGTAATAAGTTATAACGTTATACCATATATCATAGTACGTTATAACGTTTTACCGTATAACATTATGCTACATAACGTAATGCATCATAACGTTATACTATATAACGTAATACGTTATAACGTCATATCATATAACGTTATGTTATATAACGTAATACGTTATAACGTTATACTATATACCGTAATACGTAATAACGTTATGTTATATAATTTAATGCGATATATCGTTATACAATATTACGTAATACGTTATAACGCTATGCCTCCTAACGTAATAAGGTATAACGTTATACCATATAACGTTATGATATATAACGTAATACGTTATAACGTTATACTATATAACGTAACACGTTATAACTTTATACCGTATAACGTTATGTTATATAACATAATGCGATATATTGTTATACTATATAACGTAATACGTTATAGCTTTATACCTTAAAACGTTATGTTATATAACATAATGCGATATAACGTTATACAGTATAACGTAATAAGTTATAACGTTATACCTTCTAACGTAACACGTTATAACATTATACCATATAACGTTATGTTATATAACGTAATAAGTTATAACGTTATACTATATAACGGAATACGTTTTAACGTTATACCTTCTAACGTAACACGTTATAACATTATAACATATAGCGTTCTGTTATATAACGTAATAAGTTATAACGTTATACCATATATCGCAGTACGTTATAACGTTTTACCGTATAACACTATGCTACATAACGTAATGCATCATAACGTTATACTATATAACGTAATACGTTATAACGTCATATCATATAACGTTATGTTATATAACGTAATACGTTATAACGTTATACTATATACCATAATACGTAATACCGTTATGTTATATAATTTAATGCGATATATCGTTATACAGTATTACGTAATACGTTATAACGCTATACCTCCTAACGTAATAAGCTATAGCGTTATACCATATAACGTTATGTTATATAACGTAATAAGATATAAAGTTATACCATACATCGTATTCCGCTATAACGTTATACGATTTAACGTTATGTTATATAACGTAATACGATATAACGTTATAGAATGTAACGCAATACGTTATAACGTTATACCTTCTAACGTAACACGTTATAACATTATACTATACATCGTTATGTTATATAACGTAATAAGTTATAACGTTATACCATATATCGCAGTACGTTATAACGTTTTACCGTATAACATTATGCTACATAACGTAATGCGATATAACGTTACACAATATAACGTGTTACGTTATAACGGCATATCATATAACGTTATGTTGTATAACGTATTACGTTATAACGTTATACTATACACCGTAATACGTAATAACGTTATGTTATATAATTTAATGCGATATATCGTTATACTATATAACGTAACACGTTATAACTTTATACCTTATAACGTTATGTTATATAACATAATGCGATATAACGTTATACTATATAACGTAATACGTTTTAACGTTATACCTTTTAACGTAACACGTTATAACATTATACCATATACGGTTATGTTATATAACATAATGCGTTATAACGTTATACTATATAACGGAATACGTTATAACGTTATACTATATAACGTAATTCGTTTTAACGTTATACCTTCTAACGTAACATGTTATAACATTATACCATATAGCGTTATGTTATATAACGTAATAAGTTATAACGTTATACCATATATCGCAGTACGTTATAACGTTTTACCGTATAACATTATGCTACATAACGTAATGCGTTATAACGTTATACTATATAACGTAATACTTTATAACTTTATATCTTATAACGTTATCTTATATAACGTAATGCGATGTAACGTTAAACAATATAACGCAATACGTTAGAACGTTATACCTTATAACGTAACACGTTATATCATTATACCATATAACGTTATGTTATATAACCTAATAAGTTATAACGTTATACTATATAACGTAATACGTTTTAACGTTATACCTTCTAACGTAATACGTTATAACATTATAGCGTATAACGTTACGTTATATAACGCAATACGTTATAACGTTATACTATAAAACGTAATTTTTTATAACGTTGTACCATGTAACATTATGTTATATAATGTAATGCGTTATAACGTTATACTATATAGCGAAGTACTATATAACGTTATAACGTTACACCTTATAACGTATGTTATATAACGTAATGCGTTATTACGTTATTCTATAAAATGTAATACGTTATAACGTTGTACCTTATAACGTATGTTATATAACGTAATACGTCATAACGTTATACCTTATAACGTAATACTTTATAACTTTATACTATATAACATAATACGTTATAACGTCATACCTTATAACGTAATACATTGTAACTTTATACTATATAGCGTAATACGTTATAACGTCATACCTTATAACGTAATACATTGTAACTTTATACTATATAGCGTAATACGTTATAACGTTATACTATAAAACGTAATTTTTTATATCGTTATACCATATAACGTTATGTTATATAACGTAATGCGTTATAACGTTATACTGGAGAAAGTAATACTTTATAACGTTATACCATATAACGTTATGTTATATATCGTTATGCTTTATAACGGCATATTATATAACGTTATACGTTATATCGTTTTGCTATAAAACGTAATTGTTTATAATGTTATACCATATAACGTTATATTGTATGACGTAATACGTTATAACGTTATAGCATATAAAGATACGATATATAGCGGAATACGTTACAGCGTTATACTATATAACGAAATAAGTTATGGCATTATACCGTATAACGTAACACGTTATATCGCTTTACCATATATCGTTATATTATATAACGTGATACGTTATAACGTATTACGCTATACCGTTATACCATAAGACGTTATGTTATATAGGGTAATACGTTATTGCGTTATAACTTATAACGTAATACGTAATAACGTGATACCATATAACAGTATGTTACATAGGGTAATACGTTATTGCGTTATAACTCAAATCGTAATACGTTACAACGTTATACAATATAACGTATTACGCCTTAACTTTATACCATATAACGTTATGTTATATAAAGTAATGCGTTATAACGTTATAGAATCTAACGTAATTCGTTATAGCGTTATACCATATAACGCAATACGCTATATCGCTATAACATATATCGTTATGTTATATAACGGAATACGTTATAACGTTAGCGCATATAAAGTTATGTTATACAACGTAATACGCTATAGGGTTATACAATATAACGTAATACGTTATACCATATAACGTTATGTTATATGACGCAATACGTTAGAACGTTATACCACAAAACGTTATGTTATATAACGTAATGCGTTATAACGTTACACTATATAACGTAGTACGTTATAACGTTATACCTTATAACGTATGTTATATAACGTAATACGTTATAACTTTATACAACATAACGTAATACGTTATAACGTTATAATTTGTAACGTAATACGTTATGACGTTATACCACATAGCGTTATGATATAGAACGTAATGCGTTATAACGTTATACCTTATAACGTAATACTTTGTAACTTCATACTATATAACGTAATACGTTATAACGTTATACCTTCTAACGTAATATGTTATATCGTTATACCATATAACGTTATGTTATATAACGTAATGCGTTATAACGTTATACTGGAGAAAGTAATACTTTATAACGTTATACCATATAACGTTATGTTGTATATCGTTGTGCCTTATAACGGCATATTATATGACGTTATACGTTATATCGTTTTGCTGTAAAACGTAATTGTTTATATTGTTATACCATATAACGTTATGTTATATAACGTAAAAGGTTAAAGGGTTATAACGTATAACATATTACGTTATAACGTTAAACCATATAAGGTAATACTTTATAACGTTATACTATACAACGTTATACTCTATAACGTAATATGTTATAAAGTTATACCATATAACGTATTACGCTATAACGTTATACCATATAACGTTATGTTATATAACGTAATACGTTATAACGTTATACCATATAATGTATTACGCTATAACGTTATACCATATAACGTATTACGCTATAACGTTATACCATATAACGTTATGTTATATAACGTTATACCATATAACGTTATGTTATATAACGTAATGCGTTCTAACGTTATACTTTATAACGTAATTCGTTATAACGTTTTACCTTATAACGTAATACGTTATAACTTGATGCCATACAGCATAATTATATATGTCGGGTTTACATTAGAATTAGAATTAGGGGCGTGAAACGAATCTTCGTTTGGATTACACGTGTCGATATGCAATAGGGAAGACATTGACTAGTGCGAGTACGATTATCATAGAACTGGACAAGTAACCTCTGTAACTAGTTACTCGAGAAACTAATGACAATGATCCTAGGTTCCATAACGAATCCGCGTTCGACGGGATGATAGATTAGCGTGCTCGCAAATTCTAAGTCGGACTCTTTGTTAAAACGTGAAACATCCACCGAGCGTACAGACTCTAAGTAACTCGCTAATACGACCTCACCAGAGAATGACTCTCCGTCCGTGTGTTCCGTGTATTATTTCGATTCAGGTGGCCACAGTCCTAATCCGACACCTGCTTTCTGGTGGGTATAATATTTAGTAGAAGGATAATTGCTGTCGTAAACAGTATAGTCTAAAGTCCTAGGTAACCATTACTTTATGGCATCCTATACCTTATGGCGTATACCCAGCTTCGGTATTACTCATCGCGGAATAATAAAGTTATTTTTACAAATAAGTACGCAGTTTTTCAATATGTGAAACATGTGACTCGGGGTTTCTGCAGGAAAATTCAACCGTTTGTAACATTTTATAAATTTATTTTGAGATAAAGTTCTGTCGCGATGTGAATAGTAGAACGCTGTAGCATTATGTTATATTACATTATATCATATTATATCATATTATATATATATATATATATATATATATATCATATATCGTTGTTGGCACTTTTCGCAAATGTTCCTTGCAACAATATGCCATCGTTTGGCATCAAAAGTGTTCATTCTATATGCATTAGATTATTAAAAATTGATATTGTAAATTTAATGCAGGTTGATATTGATTTGTTTATGACTTTAACTAATGATGATTTAATTGAAATTGGTATAAAAAATGCAGCTGACAGAAAAGCTACATTAGAAGTGATAAATAGATCATAAAAAATCTGTGATACAAAAAGAATTTATTAGCATTTATTAGTTATATCTGATTATATATTATTATTTTATTTGTTATATACTAAAGCTGCTTTAATATATAAACGTAAAAATATAATATGTTATGTTATAGCATATTGGTAATACTTTTTATACTAACTGACAGGAATAAAAACCAGTTTATTATTGAAATAATATATTTAGAGTCAATAAAGATTCGTGTCTTGAACATACCTCTAGTTTAAAATTTCTCAAAATTTGTTCCAATCTACCAATTTGAGAAAATTGTTTATGCGTTATAACAAATATATATATCTTATGTTTCTGTAGCCATTACTGGTGAAGCAATAACGTCAGATATTAAATGCATAAGTAATCTAAAATTTTATTCTTAGTAAAATATAAAGATCGTTATTAAGATAATATTATGGAATAGAAAATTTTTGATTCGCAGAATTTGCCCTTGACTTACCGGCATTTCATTGCTTGCCAATGAAAATTTGATTTTGCCCATGCACCATGAACTTCAACAAAATCAATTTCGCAAATTGCACAACATAGGTTACTCATTTTCGGAAATGATACAGAACAGATTGTTCTTTTTTCTTACTCACAAGATTACAAGCATCCATTATATATAATTGATTGCTATTCTTAATTATTTTATGTTCTTGTAGATCCAATTTATACTAACAATTTTTCAAAAACGTATTTTCGAATGAATAGCCAACATTTAAATTTTCAAAAGTTGTATTAATACTTTAAATTTGATTTTTGTGAAGAAGCTTTATTTTCAATTAACTCAAAATTAAACTTGTATGAGATTTATCTAAACTTTTTATATTTAAAACAAACTTAAAATCTTGTTAAGTAAAAAGACGACTCTTTTTCTATTACCAATATATTATCTTATTTAGCGGTTACTCAGGAGTTTATGTTATATATATTGGTACGGATCGCTGAACCGCTTTGTTCAATAAAGTGCGCGAAAAGTTCAAGATGACTACATATTAAGATGGAAGCATAGCTTTTTTATAGAGATTTGATTGAAATTTTCCCTTAGAAAATAAAACATTTTTTAATAACCTCGCATGGCTGAATGAAAATCTTTTAATTTGTTGTGATTTCTAACGACTAAACTTCAAGTTTTCCAATAGCGTATTTCCTGTATTTTGAATTCTTATTCACTCCTTGCTATAGTTCTCGCATCGAATTTTTCACCAATATATAGATGTATTTGGCATTTCAGATATGTGAACGTGATTTCAAATTTCGCTCCTCAATTGCATATTGATATCGCTAAATATTAGGCTAGATTCATATGTAACACAACGGTTCAGTGATGTTCTATTATGTTGTATATTCGTAACTTCAGTTCTGCCCGAGCAGTCGAGCTATACGGTCGTGTGAATCAGTGCTTCCGTAAGTGAGACAAGTGGGAAAACACAGTGACTATAACATAACCAAACGATAAATGATGGAAAACATACGTAAAACACCACCAATAAAAATCCTAAATAATGGCGAATCATTTTCTATATACAGTGCTTTAGATAAAACAAACC
The DNA here is from genome assembly GCA_911387925.2 of Bombus hypnorum. Taxonomy (NCBI): domain Eukaryota; kingdom Metazoa; phylum Arthropoda; class Insecta; order Hymenoptera; family Apidae; genus Bombus; species Bombus hypnorum. The sequence goes on along the minus strand of OU427020.1, from coordinate 11,631,943 downwards.
CAAACAAACAAGCGAAGTTCAGGACTGCTCAGTTGTAAATGAAATAGAAATGTAAGTAGGAATTACACAAAATAATGACGATAAGGATAAAATCGGCAATGATGTACCACATCAGAACGAAAGCTGGAAGACTGCAACTCCCAGCAATTAACGAAAAATGACTTGAAACACAAAGGCTAGGAGGGCTCTAGAAACAGTAAGACAACAATGGCTACAGGAAATTCCTCCACATAGCTCTTACAGCTCCCTGCTAGAAGTGTTGGATTCAAACCCAGTCGAAAAATCAGTAACACGCATTCCTAAACCACCACCAATCTATATAGATGCTAAAATAATAGATCCCCTCATTGATCTGCTAAATAGCACGGCAGGTAAGGAAAACTATACCATTAAACAACTTAAAATGGACCAGGTAAAAGTACAAACGAACACCCCAGAAATATTCAGAAAAGTGACAAATGCACTAAAAAAAAAGAATGCCGGATATCAGACTTATCAGCTCAAATCTGATAAAAGTTACAAAGCAGTAATCAGAGGATTACATCCAAAAACTAACACAAATAACATATGCGAGGAACTAGCTAAAATGGGACATCAGGTAAGAGCGATTAACAACATAACCAGGTACGATACTAAACAACAATTACCGTTATTCCTAATAGAACTCGAACCTGAAAATAATAACAAGGAAATTTTTGAATTTAAGGAAAGTTTAAACACAATAATTACAGTTGAGCCACCCAGACACAAAAAAGAAATACCGCAATGTATGAGGTGTCAACAATATGGGCATACAAAAAATTATTGTAATAGAAACCCGGCGTGTGTCAAATGCGCAGGTAAACACCTTACAATGAACTGCCCACACATGGGAAAAATAGATGATGTAAAATGCTACAATTGTGGTGGAAACCACCCAGGTAGTTACAAAGGCTGTTTAGTCAGATAGCAACTACAAAATAAACTTTTTCCGCCGGTTCGTAACAGGACATATAATAACTCTAACACACAAAAGGATAGCACAGTAACTGAAACATCAACTAACGTTCAGCATGCAATGAACCATAACAATACCAACACCTTTGGTAGCCGAAGCTACGCGCAAGTAGCCATACAGTCATCACCTTTAGATACTCACAACCAGAACATTAACATCGACGACGCTACAGAAATTAAAGAACTATTAACGATATCCACCAAAAACACGGACATCCTAACAAAAATGATAAGTGAACAAAACGCAGTCTTAAACAGCAAACGCAACAAATCACACTCATGCTACAACTACTTAGAAACACGCTAACTAAAAAACAAAAATGGACACGCTTAAAATAGCAGCCTGGAACTCTAACGGCCTACAACAAAGGGCCCTAGAAACTAAAACATTCCTGTATAACAATAATATCGATATACTTCTTGTTTCAGAAACACACTTCACTATAAAAAACTATTTAAAAATACCGTACTACACCATATATGATACCAAGCATCCCTCAGGAAAAGCACACGGAGGAACCGCAGTAATAATAAGAAACGATATTAAACACCATTTACACAGCCAGGTTAGTAAGGAATATATCCAAGCAACCACCGTTACAGTACAAACTAGCAGCAACTATTTACAGCTGTCAGCAGTATATGTACCACCGCGACATAAAATTACATCTCAAATGAGGGAAGATTACTTTCAACATTTAGGCAATAAGTATATTGCAGCGGGAGACTATAATTCAAAGCACACACTATGGGGATCAAGAATCAATACACCTCGAGGTAGAACCTTGGAGAAATACATTAGAAACAATAACCTCAATATATTATCCACATGAAGACCGACTTACTGGCCGACAGACCTGAGCAAAATACCTGACCTACTTGATTTTGCAGTTACAAAAGTATTAAATTCAAATAAACTAAATATAGAACCCATACACCCATAATTATTACATACTTAAACAAACCAATAATTTATAACAATTCAGAGACACTATGCAATAAAACCACCAAATGGCAAACATTTAAAGAAATAATTGAGAGCAAAATCAACTGCAACATCCCATTGAAAACACCCGAACATATCGAACAAGCAGTAATAACACTTACAGAAACTATTCAGGAAGCAGCATGGGCAACCACGATACCTGAATCAACTAATAGACCAACAAAAATAATTCCGCCAGACATCCTTGAAAAAATTAGAGAACAAAGAAAAGCGAAAGCAAAATGGCAAAAACATATATCAAAAGAAAACAAAAAACACCCAAATAAACTTGCAAAGGAAATAAAAAACAAAATAAAAGAACACAATACCAATGAGTTCACAAAATTCATAGAGTCACTATCAGCACACGAGAACTCTAACTACTCCCTTTGGAAAGCCACAAAAAAAATAAAGAAGCCAATAAAACTAGTCCCAGCAATCAGAAAAGCAGATAATACATGGGCAAGAAGCAACGAAGAACAAGCTGAAGAATTTTCCAACCACCTAAGCAACATATTTACACCACAGAATATCAATAATAGCAACCGCAACTGTCATGTGGACGAGGATGAGGAAATCACTAGTACTGCAACTGACAATCATTACATCATACCTAAAACAACAGCACATGAAATTAGAAACATAATCGAGAGAACAAAAAATAATAAGGCACCAGGAATTGACCTAATCAATGGTATAATCTTGAAAAACCTTCCTCCAAAAGCGATACGACTAATTACAATAATTTTCAATGCAATATTAAGAATCCAATATTATCCTAAATTATGGAAACTAGCACAGATCACAATGTTACCTAAACCAGGCAAAGACCCACACCAATCAGCATCTTACAGACCAATATCACTACTTCCCGTATTTTCCAAAATACTAGAAAAAATAATTTACGCCCGCTTAAAACCAATAATAGAGAAGGAAAAATTAATACCAGATCACCAATTTGGATTTAGAAACAAACACTCCACGATAGAGCAAATGCACAGACTCACAAATGAAATAATACTAGCATTAGAAAACAAACAATACTGCACAGCCCTCTTTATGGATATCGAGAAAGCATTTGACAAAATAAATCACAATAGTCTACTTCAATCAATCAGAAAACAATTCCCGGAACAGATATACCATTTAATCAAATCTTACTTAAGCAACAGAACTTTTTCAGTAAAAATTAAAGACACATACACTCAAGTTAAAGACATCAAGGCAGGGGTTCCGCAAGGAAGCGTCTTGGGACCAATTCTATACACACAATACACGGACAACATACCAACAACTACCAATAGCAAAATACTGACATTTGCGGATGACACTGTTGTACTAGTCAGGCACACTAACCCTGCAACAGCAGTCACATTACTACAAGAACATATTGTAAAAATAGAAAAGTGGCTTCAAGTTGAACAAATTAAAGCGAACCCTGATAAATGCAACCACATTACATTCACACTGCGAAAACAGATACCACCGAACATTACACTCAACGGCACGCATATAATACAAACAAGGCAAGTCAAATACCTTGGACTCCACTTTGATACACGATTCACATGGAAATAACATATTAAATCAATAATAAGCAAAATACAGATAGCAAGGAGACAGATGTACTGGTTAACAAGTCGAAAATCTAAACTGAGTATAGAAAACAAATTAAAAATTTACAAAACCATTATAAAACCAATCTGGACGTTCGGAATACCACTATGGGGAACAGCAGCAATGAGCCATATAACCAAATTAGAGGCAATGCAATCTAAAATACTCAGAACAATAGTAAACGCCCCATGGTACTTTAGAAACGAGGATATGAGGAAAGACCTTGGAATACCAACGGTCAAGGAAGAGATTAGCAGATTCGCAAGAAGATACAAAGAAAGAATAGCAACGCACCCGAACCGGCTGGCAGCGGAAACAATCATCACATTCATTGAAAGGAGATTAAAAAGGAAACACCCAGCAGATCTCATAAAGGATATACCCTAACAAGCACGAAGATGGTACCCCATTGGGGGTAGCCACCCACATGATAATCAAACAGCTAAAAAATTCTACCAAATGTCCAAATTGGACAAATTGTGAATAGGAAATATTAAATAAAAAAAAATTATACCATATAACGCTATGTTATATAACGTATTGCGTTATTACGATATACTATATAACGTAATACGTCATAACATTTAACTATATAACGTAATACGTTATAACGTTGTACCTTTTAAGGTAATACGTTATAACTTTATACCATATAACGTTATGTTATATAACGTAATGCGTTATAGCGTTATACTATGTAACGTAATACGTTATAACGTTATACTATATAACGTAATACGTTATATCGTTGTACCTTGTAAGGTAATACGTTATGACATTATACCATGTAACGTTATGTTATATAACGTAATGCGTTATAACGTTATGTTATATAACGTAATGCGTTATAACGTTATGTTATATAACGTAATAAGTTATAACGTTATACTATGTAACGTAATACGTTATAACGTTATACTATATAACGTAATACGTTATATCGTTGTACCTTGTAAGGTAATACGTTATGACATTATACCATGTAACGTTATGTTATATAACGTAATGCGTTATAACGTTATGTTATATAACGTAATAAGTTATAACGTTATACCATATAACGTTGTGTTACATAACGTAATGCGTTATAACGTTATACTATATAACGTAATGCGTTATAACGTTATACTATATAACGTAATACGTTATAACGTTATACCATATAAGGTTATGTTATACAACGTAATGCGTTATAACGTTATACTATATAACGTTGTGTTACATAACGTAATACGTAATAACGTTGTGCTACAAAACGTAATTATTTACAACGTTATACCATATAACGTTATGTTACATAACGTAATGCGATATAACGTTATTCAACATAAGTTAATACGTTATAGCGTTGTCCCATATAACATAATGCTACATAACGTAATGCATTATAACGTTATACTATATAACGTAATACGTTATAACGTTATATCATATAACGTTATGTTATATAACGTAATAAGTTATAACGTTATACCATATAACGTTGTGTCATGTAACGTAAAACGTAATATCGTTATGCTATATAACGTAATACGTTATAACGTTATATCATATAACGTTATGTTATATAACGTAATAGGTTATAACGTTATACTATATAACGTAATATGTTATAACGTTACACCTTCTAACGTAATACGTTATGACATTATACCATATAACGTTATGTTATATAACGTAATACGTTATAACGTTATACCATATACCGTATTCCGCTATAACGTTATACCACATAATGTTATGCTATATAACGTAATACGTTATAACGTTGTACCATATAACATTATGCTACATAACGTAATGCATTATAACGTTATACTATATAACGTGATACGTTATAACGTTGTACCTTTTAAGGTAATACGTTATAACTTTATACCATATAACGTTATGTTATATAACGTAATGCGTTATAGCGTTATACTATAGAACGTAATTCGTTATAACGTTATACCTTATAACGTAATACGTTATTATGTCATTCCATATAACGTAATGTTATATAACGTAATGCGTTATAACATTATACTATGTAACGTAATACGTTATAACGTTATACTATATAACGTAATACGTTATATCGTTGTACCTTGTAAGCTAATACGTTATGACATTATACCATATGAGTTCTGCCCGAGCAGTCGAGCTATGCGGACGTGAGAACCAGTGCCTCCGTAAGTGCGACAAGTGGGAATGAAAAGAGAAGAGAAAGGAAAAGTGAAGTGCGACACAACCAATATACTGAAACTAAAGGATGGAAAACATCCAAAAAATACCAACTATAAAAATCCTAAACAAAGGCGAAACATATGTCATAGACAGAGCAATAGACCAACAGAGCTCAAATAAATCAACAAGTGAAGTGGATTGCTCAGATACAAACGAAATAGCGATGGAAATTACGAACAAAGATGAAGAAAAAAATAATACTAGCAATGTTCCACCACATTACAACGAAAGCTGGAAGACTGCAACTCCCAGCAAAAAACAAGGATAAACACAAACACAAATGCTAAGAGGACGATAGAACCAGAAGGACAAAAATGGCTACAGGAAATTCCTATACATAACTCTTTCAGCTGACTGCCAGAAGAGATGGATGTGGACCCAGCTGATAAACCAATAACAAACATTCCTAAACCTCCACCAATCTTCATTGATGCTAAAATAATAGATCCCCTCATTGAACTGCTAAACATCACGGCAGGAAAAGAAAATTACACCATCAAACAACTCAAACTAGAACAGGTAAAGGTACAAACCAATACCCCAGAAATATATAGAAAAGTAACAAAAGCGCTAAAGGAAAAAAACGCCGGGTATCATACCTACCAAACCAAATCTGATTAAAGCTACAAAGCAGTAATCAAGCTTACATCCTAAATCGAACACAAACAACATATGTGAGGAATTAGCCAAAATCGGACACCAGGTGAGAACGATCAACAACATAGCCAGATTTGACACCAAGCAACCACTACCGCTATTTTTAATAGAACTAGAACCTAAAAATAATAACAAAGAAATTTTTGAAATTAAGAAAATTTTAAACACGATAATTACAGTTGAGCCACCCAGACACAAAAAAGACATACCGCAATGTATGAGGTGTCAACAATATGGGCATTCAAAAAACTACTGTAACAGAAACCCGGCGTGTGTCAAGTGCGCAGGAAAGCACCTAACAGCGAACTGCCCAAAAACACCTAAATAAACTTGCAAAGGAAATAAAAAACAAAAAGAAGAACACAATAACAATGAGTTCACAAAATTCATAGAGTCACTATCTGCACACGAGAACTCTAACTACTCCCTTTGGAAAGCCACAAAAAAAATAAAGAAGCCAATAAAACTAGTCCCAGCAATCAGAAAAGCAGATAATACATGGGCAAGAAGCAACGAAGAACAAGCTGAAGAATTTTCCAACCACCTAAGCAACATATTTACACCACATAATATCAATAATAGCAACCACAACTGTCATATGGACGAGGATGAGGAAATCACTAGTACTGCAACTGACAATCATTACATCATACCTAAAACAACAGCACATGAAATTAGAAACATAATCGAGAAAACAAAAAATAATAAGGCACCAGGAATTGACCTAATCAATGGTATAATCTTGAAAAACCTTCCTCCAAAAGCGATACGACTAATTACAATAATTTTCAATGCAATATTAAGAATCCAATATTATCCTAACTTATGGAAACTAGCACAGATCATAACGTTACCTAAACCAGGCAAAGACCCACACCAATCAGCATCTTACAGACCAATATCACTACTTCCTGTATTTTCCAAAATACTAGAAAAAATTATTTACGCCCGCTTAAAACCAATAATAGAGAAGAAAAAACTAATACCAGATCACCAATTTGGATTCAGAAACAAACACTCCACGATAGAGCAAATGCACAGACTCACAAATGAAATAATACTAGCATTAGAAAACAAACAATACTGCACAGCCCTCTTTATGGATATCGAGAAAGCATTTGACAGAATAAATCACAATAGTCTACTTCAATCAATCAGAAAACAATTCCCGGAACAGATATACCATTTAATCAAATCTTACTTAAGCAACAGAACTTTTTTAGTAAATGTTAAGGACACATACTCTCAAGTTAAAGACATCAAGGTAGGGGTTCCGCAAGAAAGCGTCTTGGGACCAATTCTGTACACACAATACACGGCCAACATACCAACAACTACCAATAGCAAAATACTAACATTTGCGGATGACACTGTTGTACTAGTCAGGCACACTAACCCTGCAACAGCAGTCACATTACTACAAGAACATATTGTAAAAATAGAATAGTGGCTTCAAGTTGAACAAATTAAAGCGAACCCTGATAAATGCAACCACATTACATTCACACTGCGAAAACAGATACCACCGAACATTACACCCAACGGCACGCATATAATACAAACAAGGCAAGTCAAATACCTTGGACTCCACTTTGATACACGATTCACATGGAAACAACATATTAAATCAATAATAAGCAAAATACAGATAGCAAGGAGACAGATGTACTGGTTAACAAGTCGAAAATCTAAACTGAGTATAGAAAACAAATTAAAAATTTACAAAACCATTATAAAACCAATCTGGACGTACGGAATACCACTATGGGGAACAGCAGCAACGAGCCATATAACCAAATTAGGGGCAATGCAATCTAAAATACTCAAAACAATAGTAAACGCCCCATGGTACGTTAGAAACGAGGATATAAGGAAAGACCTTGGAATACCAACGGTCAAGGAAGAGATTAGCAGATTCGCAAGAAGATACAAAGAAAGAATAACAACGCACCCGAACCGGCTGGCAGCGGAAACAATCATCACATTCATTGAAAGGAGATTAAAAAGGAAACACCCAGCAGATCTCATAAAGGATATACCCTAACAAGCACGAAGATGGTACCCCATTGGAGGTAGCCACCCACATGATAATCAAACAGCTAAAAAATTCTACCAAATGTCCAAATTGGACAAATTGTGAATAGGAAATATTAAATAAAAAAAAAATTATACCATATAACGCTATGTTATATAACGTATCGCGTTATTACTCTATACTATATAACGTAATACGTCATAACATTTAACTATATAACGTAATACGTTATAACGTTGTACCTTTTAAGGTAATACGTTATAACTTTATACCATATAACGTTATGTTATATAACGTAATGCGTTATAGCGTTATACTATATAACGTATTTCGTTATAACGTTATACCTTATAACGTAATACGTTATTATGTGATACCATATAACGTTATGTTATATAACGTAATGCGTTATAACGTTATACTATGTAACGTAATACGTTATAACGTTATACAATATAACGTAATACGTTATATCGTTGTACCTTGTAAGGTAATACGTTATGACATTATACCATGTAACGTTATGTTATATAACGTAATGCGTTATAACGTTATGTTATATAACGTAATAAGTTATAACGTTATACCATATAACGTTGTGTTATGTAACGTAATGCGTTATAACGTTATACTATATAACGTAATGCGTTATAACGTTATACTATATAACGTAATACGTTATAACGTTATACCATATAAGGTTATGTTATACAACGTAATGCGTTATAACGTTATACTATATAACGTTGTGTTACATAACGTAATACGTAATAACGTTGTGCTACAAAACGTAATTGTTTACAACGTTATACCATGTAACGTTATGTTACATAACGTAATGCGATATAACGTTATTCAACATAAGTTAATACGTTATAACGTTGTACCTTGTAAGGTAATACGTTATAACTTTATACCATATAAGGATATGTTATATAACGTAATGCTTTATAGCCTTATACTATATAACGTAATACGTTATAACCTTATACCACATAACGTTGTGTTATACAACGTAATGCGTTATTACGTTATACTATATAACGTAATACGTTATAGCGTTGTCCCATATAACATAATGCTACATAACGTAATGCATTATAACGTTACACTATATAACGTAATACGTTATAACGTTATATCATATAACGTTGTTTTACATAACGTAATACGTTATAACTTTATGCTATAAAACGTAATTGTTTATAGCGTTATACCATATAACGTTGTGCTACTTAAAGTAATGCACTATAACGTTATACTATATATCGTAATACGTTATAACGATATACCTTATAACGTAATACGTTATAACATTACAACATATAGCATTATGTTATATAACGTAATACGTTATAACGTTATATCATATAACGTTATGATATATATCGTAATACGTTATAACGTTATACCATATAACGCTATGATATATGACGTAATCCGTTATTACGTTATACTATCGAACGTAATTGTTTAGAACGTTACACCATATAACGTTATGTTATATAACGTAATACGTTGTAACGTTATGCTATAAAACGTAATTGTTGATAACGATATACCATATAACGTTATGTTATATAACGTAATGAGTCATAATGTTATACTATATAACGTAATACGTTTTAACGTTATACCATATACACATATTAGTTATAATGTTATATTATATAACGTAATACGTTATACCGCCATACATTATAACGTAATACGTTATAACGTTGTACCATGTAACGTTATGTTATATAACCTAACACATTATGGCATTATACAATATAACGTTATGATATATAACGCAATACGTCATAACATTATGATATAAAACGTAATTATTTATAACGTTATACCATATAACGTTATGTTATATAACGTAATGCGTACTCACGTTATACTATATAACGAAATACGTTATAACGTTATTCGAAATGACGTTATGTTATATAACGTAATGCGTTATAACGATATACATTCTAACGTAATACGTTATAACGTTATACCATATAACGTTATGTTATATAACGTAAAGCGCAATAACGTTATACTATATAACGTAATACGTTATAACGTTATATCACATAACATAATACGTTATAACATTATACCATATAACGTTATGTTATATAACGTAATACGTTATAACCCCATGCCATTAAACGTTATGTTATATATCGTAATTCGATATAACGTTATACTGTATAAGGTAATACGTTATAACGTTATACCATATAACGTTATGTTATTTAACGTAATGAGTAATAACGTTATACTATATAACGTAGTACGCTGTAACGTTATACCATATAACGTTATGTTATATAACGTAATGCGTTATAACGTTATACTATATAACTGTGTGTTATATAAGGTAATACGTTATAGCGTTATAATATAAATCATAATAGTTTATTACGTTATACCATATAACGTTATATTATATAACGTGATGCGTTATAACTTTTGACCTTATAGCGTAATACGTTATACCGTTATACCATATAACTTTATGTCATATAACGTAATGCGTTATAACGTCATACTATAAAACGTAATACGTTATAACGTTATACCATATAACGTTATGTTATATGAAGTAATCCGATATAACGTTGTACAATATAACGTATTACGCTATATCGCTACACCTTCTAACGCAATACATTATAACGTTATACCATATAACGTATTACGCTATAACGTTTTACCATATACCGTTATGTTATATAATGTAATACGTTAAACGATATACCATATAACGTATTACGCTGTAACGTTATACCATATAACCTTATGATATAACGTGATACGTTATAACGTTATACTATATAACGTACTACGCGACAACATTATTGCATATACCGTTAAGTTATATAACGTAATGCGATATAACGTTCTACTATATAACATAATACTTTATAACGTTATACCATATAACGTTACGTTATATAGGGTAATAGGTTATTGCGTAATAACTTAAAACGTAATACTTTATAACGTTATACCATAAACGTTAGGTTATATGACGAAATACGTTACAGCGTTATACTATATAACGCAAATTGTTATAACGTTATACCATACAACGTAATACGTTATATCGTTATATCATATATCGTTATGTTATATAACGTATTGCGATATAACGTTATACTATATAACATAATACTTTATAATGTTATAGCACATAACATTACGTTATATAGGGTAATAAGTTATTGCCTAATAGCTTAAAACGTAATACGTTATAACGTTATACCATAAACGTTAGGTTATATGACGAAACACGTTACAGCGTTATACTATATAACGTAATTTGTTATAACGTTATACCATACAACGTAATACGTTATATCGTTATATCATATATCGTTATGTTATATAACGTAATACGTTATAACGCCATACCATATAGCGTTGTGTTATATAACATAATTCGTTATAACGTTATACTATACAACGTAATACTTTATAACGTTATACCATATAACGTTATGTTATGTAACGTAATACGTTATAACGTTATACAATACATCTTAATACGTTATAACGTTATACCATCTAACGCATTACGCTGTAACGTTATACCATATGACGTTATGTTATATAACGTAATGCGTTATAACGTTATACCATATAACGTAATACGTTATAACGCCATGCCATATAACGTTATGTTATATATCGTAATGCGTTATAACGTTATACTATATAATTGTGTGTTATATAAGGTAATACGTTATAACGTTATAATATAAAACGTAAGAGTTTATAACGTTACACCATATAACGTTATGTTATATAACGTAATGCGTTATACCGTTTGACCTCATAACGTAATACGTTATAACGTTATACCATATAACGTTATGTTATATAACGTAATGTGTTTTAACGTTATACTATATAACTTAATACGTTATAACGTTATATCTTATAACGTAATACGTTATAACGATATACCTTATAACGTTATGTTATATAACGTAACCCGTTATACCGTTATACCACATACCATATTACGCTATAGCGTTATACCATATAACGTTACGTTATATAACGTTATGCCATATAACGTTAGGTTATATAACGTAATGCGTTATAACGTTATACCATATAACGGATTACGCTATAAAGTTATACCACATAACGTGTTGTTATATAACGTAGTGCGTTATAACGTTATACTATATAACGTAATACGTTATAAGGTTTTTCCTTAGAACCTAATACGTTATAATTTCATACCATACCATACAGCGTTATGTTATATAACGTAATACGATATAACGTTATACTATAAAACGTAATAGTTTATAACGCTATACCTTATAACGTCTACTATATAACGCAATACGGTATAACGTTATACTATATAACGTAATACGTTATAACGTTATATCTTATAACGTAACTCGTTATAACTTTATACCATATAACGTTATGTTATATAACGTAATATGTTGTAACGTTTTACCTTATAACGTAAAACGTTATAATGATATACCATATAACGATTTGCTATATAACCTAATACATAATAACGTATAACTATATAACGTAATACCACATAACGTTATACCATATAACGTTATGTTATATAACGTAATACGTTATAACGTTATACCAAATACCATATTACGCTATAGCGTTATACCATATAACGTTACATTATATAACGTTATGCCATATAACGTTATGTTATATAACGTAATACGTTATACTTTATAACGCTATAACGTTATCGTTAAACCATATAAGGTAATACTTTATAACGTTATACTCTATAACGTAATACGTTATAACGTTATACCATATAACGTTTTGTTATATAGGGTAATACGTTATTGCGTTATAACTTACAACGTATTACGTCATAACGTTATACTATATAACGTTATGTTATATATCGTAATGCGTTATAATGTTATACTATGTAACTGTGTGTTATATAAGGTAATACGTTTGAACGTTATACTATAAATCGTAATAGTTTATAACGTTGTACCATATAACGTTATGTTATATAACGCAATGCGTTATAACGTTTGACCTTATAACGTAATACGTTATAACGTTATACCATATTGTTACGTCGCATGGCACATCTGCACCCCAGCCGACGCTACCTGGCTGAATGCGGCCCAACTACCTTCTTCCCGTCCCTCAATAAACTCAAGGACCGGCCATCAAAACGTCCACTTTTAGCTAATGGTTTCCACATGTTTGCCAATCAACCTATTTGGGTAGAAGTATTTTCGGTTTATGTCCGGATTTAGGAAATGTCCTTAGTTTATTAGGCTATTAAGAAATCACGGAAAGGCAGGTAGTCACCGACCGGGAAAACCCAACCGAAAGCGACTGGTTTGCCCCAGGAATGAAGTCACCCACGACCCACGGTGATGGGAGACTTCCTTATATCCTGCTTCATGAGAATGTTTCGCAACAAATCAGCAGCGCGGATAATTACCCTCACTTTCTAACGCCAGATGTGAATAACGAACCCTCGTCCTTCGGTCAAAGGACACCCCCACCTCAAGCTGTCCTTCAGTAGGATATAAGAGCGAAGAGAGGCTCGATCAAGACACTCCAGTTCAGACATCAAATCAAGCCAGTCGACCTCCAGGATCCACGCATGTCAGTCTCCAACAAGGATCCATCCAAGTCAGTCAGTCAACAAGGCGAATACAGTCAGGTCGTATTCATCCATATTCAATTGTATATTCATCTTGTATCACATTAAGTTGTTTGGATTGTACAAATATACACAACCTGTTAACCGCAGCGTTGTCCACAATTTAACTACCCTTATTATCCCAAAAGAAATAAGGGATCGCACGATTCGTGGCGTCGATCAGTCAATCGTAACGGGAATTTACGCCTCCCGTTGACGCGCTTCTTCGAGATCGCGTCTCCCCGGGAACGAACGAAAATACACATATAACTTTATGTTATATAACGTAATGCGTTATAAAGTTATACTATAAAACGTAATACGTTATAAGGTTATACCATATAACGTTATGTTATATAAAGTAATGCGATATAACGTCGTACAATATAACGTAATACGTTATAGCGCTATACCTTCTAACGCAATACGTTATGACGTTGTAGCATATATAGTTATGATATATAACGTGATACGTTATAACGTTATACAATATATCGTAATACGTTATAACGTTATACCATATAACGTATTACGCTATAACGATATACAATATAACGTTATACTCTATAACGTAATACGTTACAACGTTATACTACATAACGTTATGTTATATATCGTAATGCGTTATAATGTTATACTATGTAACTGTGTGTTATATAAGGTAATACGTTAGAACGTTATACTATAAATCGTAATAGTTTATAACGTTGTACCATATAACGTTATGTTATATAACGTAATACGTTATAACGTTATACAATATATCTTAATACGTTATAACGGTATACCATATAACGTATTACGCTATAACGTTTTACCATATAACGTTATGTTATACAACGTAATGCGTTATAACGTTTGACCTTATAACGTAATACCTTATAACGTTATACCATATAACTTTATGTTATATAACGTAATGCGTTATAACGTTATACTATATAACGTAATACGTTATAACGTTTTACCTTATGACGTAATACGTTATATCATTATACCATATAACGTTATATTGTATGACGTAATACGTTATAACGTTATAGCATATAAGGATAGGATATATAGCGAAATACGTTACGGCGTTATACTACATAACGTAATAAGTTATGGCATTATACCGTATAACGTAACACGTTATATCGCTTTACCATATATCGTTATATTATATAACGTGATACGTTATAACGTATTACGCTATAACGTTATACCATAAGACGTTATGTTATATAGGGTAATACGTTATTGCGTTATAACTTAAAACGTAATACGTAATAACGTGAGACCATATAACGGTATGTTACATAGGGTAACATGTTATTGCGTTATAACTCAAAACGTAATACGTTACAACGTTATACAATATAACGTATTACGCCTTAACTTTATACCATATAACGTTATGTTATATAAAGTAATGCGTTATAACGTTATAGAATCTAACGTAATTCGTTATAGCGTTATACCATATAACGCAATACGTTATATCGCTATACCATATATCGTTATGTTATATAACGGAATACGTTATAACGTTAGCGCATATAAAGTTATGTTATACAACGTAATACGCTATAAGGTTATACAATATAACGTAATACGTTATACCATATAACGTTATGTTATATGACGCAATACGTTATAACGTTATACCACAAAACGTTATGTTACATAACGTAATGCGTTATATCGTTATACTATATAACGTAGCACGTTATAACGTTATACCTTATAACGTATGTTATATAACGTAATACGTTATAACTTTATACAATATAACGTAATACGTTATAACGTTATAATTTGTAACGTAATACGTTATGACGTTATACCACATAACGTTATGATGTATAACGTAATGCGTTATAACGTTATACCTTATAGCGTAATACATTATAACGTTATACCATATAACGTAATGTTATATAACGTAATAAGTATTAACGTTATACTATATAACGTTATACGTCATAACGTTATACCTTATAACAAAATGCGTTATGACGTTATACCATTGTCACGACCCGCGCTACGCACGCGCCGTAACGAAAAACGGAAAACCATAATATACAAATAATACCAGTGACAATTCGAATATTCAAAACGAACGCACGGTAAAATGAAAATGGAAAGTTTTTTAATAAAAGATTAATTAAATGTAGTCATATATAGAAAATTACTATACGAGGGCAAACAACAGATAATAAAATAAAAATCGGTACTCTATCGAAATAGTAAATATAAAGAGTACAACATAACCTACAATTTGATAATTCGACTAAGGATAAACTATGAAGAACCATTTAACCAAAAGTGACTCGCAAATTAATTAATAAATCACGACATAATCAGGATTACCTACAATTCGGCAATTTAATCAAATCTCACAATAATATCATGAATAAGGAATGGAACGATAGGAATACACATTTTTATAACAAATATGAAATATCAAACAATTTAATATATAGCAAATATGGACACACAAAATCACAATAAACAAAATATATCTTATATACAACCAGATATAAAATATATAAAACACCTAGGCATATTAACACACTTCGATAAACCAGGCACTATTGTCAGAATCCACACACGAAACGTCAAGATCGAAGTAAAAGGAATTCCACGAACAGTACACTTGAACAAGTTAAAACTAACACATAATCGAAAAGACCACGAGAACGATTTCAAGAGACAATGTAGTACGGTCGTATAAGGAACAACACGGCTTGTCGAATACTGCAAATGGTGACAACCTAAAAGGAAAAAGAAAATTATTATGTGCGTTCTAACCATTAAATATAAAATGTGTAATTCAATAAAATAATTACAAAACAGTGGAAGTGAAAAATATCTCGTGAACAATTACTCATCGTAGAAGGAAGTGTATGTGCGTAGACAGGTTATGTATCCATATCCATAGAACATAATGTATGACAGCCAGCTGAAACAAATGTAAGAATTAACTCCAACTTTTCCGATACAAAACAATATTGCGCCTAAACCAAAGGAAGTGTGACAGTGCTTTTCGAATCATGCAGATAGTAGAAACGTAAAAGAAACAGGAAAAATATTATGTGTGTGTTCTAGCCATCATTTAAATAAACAACATGTTAATTCAATAAAATAATTAAAAGCAGTGAAAGTTAAAAGCACCTAGTGCACAATTAATCATCGTAAAAGGAAACGTACATACAGGAATTTCGCAGAAACAAGTTGTGGACCCACTCCGTAGGACATAGTATACGACTGTCAGCAGAAACGAATGAATAAACTAACCTCAATTGCCTTAATATATATGGAAGAAAAT
Organism: Bombus hypnorum; assembly: GCA_911387925.2. Classification (NCBI taxonomy): domain Eukaryota; kingdom Metazoa; phylum Arthropoda; class Insecta; order Hymenoptera; family Apidae; genus Bombus; species Bombus hypnorum. Next base: position 11,614,443 of record OU427020.1, on the reverse strand, counting down.
AATACTATTAAAGATTTACAATCATATAACAATTAAACTAAATGAAGCACGATAACAATCAATAATTGATACTCGACAACAGACTTACAGTTGCCCAATGGAAAATAAAACCGTAAAATCAAGAAAAGTAGTGACGTTATAACGAAATAACTCAGTGTTGACTCAGCAGTCTTTAATAAGAAGAAATAAAATCAGTTAATAAGTGCAGGAAGAGTCAAGAAATAACTAAGATAGGTTAAGTGAATGACAACGATAATTCACTACTCACATCGAAGTTTATACAAGGGTCAATGCATTTATGAGAAACCAAATACCAAATTGGAGTAAACGTGTACAAAGAATCGAAGTTGATACTACTGGAATGGTCTTAGCAAACAAGAAAAGGTACCTTTATAAGTTAACGAGGTTTGTATGCAACCAATCATCGTAGAAGGAAGTATCCATGCAGGAACTCCACGAGGAATGGCTACGGATCCAACTTTGCAAAACATAATATACGACTGTATGAAAATATCAAAGGTAATAAATACCGAGGTAACCAATCATAACCTAAAAAGGGGAAGAATGTTGTAAACCATCTTGGAATAAAAATTGATAATAATAAGAAGCTCGTTACTCACATCGGAAGATATACATTAAAGCCGACGCAGTTACAAGAAGCCTACTACCAAACTTAAGTGAATACTTATAGAATACTGAACCAGATACTACCAAAACAATCAAGACGGCAACAGGAAACTGGAAAATGAAGGAAATGTTCTGACACTATAACAAAATAAACCAACGCTAGCACACAAGATAAAGGACGGACTATTTTACTATACAGATATTTACAAAATATAATGTTTTATATATATCTATATATATATATATATATACTTACAATGCTAGGATAGGTAAAAGTAGTCATAATAAGTGTTGGAAATGTAGCGAAGAACCAGAAGATACCAAACGTGCACCATGTAACTGTTCCGAGTAAAGGACTCAGCGTTGAAGGATTAGGATTGTAGAACCTATAAACAATAAAGATTTTAACTAACAATGTACAGATTAGCTCCAAAATTTTATGTAAAGGCGACAAATTACACGCACAAGGTAACGACAGCTACATAACAAAGAAACAGAAAATAGCCAATAATATAAGAATAGGTTAGAAATTAATCAAGACCGAGTATCAACGATAAACGCGATTAAGATAAGAAATTATTATATTGTACTAAGTTATTATAGTATAATTGTATTAAGTCTGGCATAGAGAAATAAGGTTATGTTACGCAGTAGAATTGGTAATAAGACAATCCACATGCTATCATATTAAAATAACACACTATGCACGTATTAGTATTAAATTGATTAAGTGAACACTCTATAAAAACAATCTACTCGAAACACAACAATAAAACAGTACTATTGATAAATAGTAATATTTAACAATAACACAATTCACATGCTATCATATTAAAATAGCACACTATGCACATATTAGTATTAAATTAATTAAGTGAACACTCTATAAAAACAAACTATTCGAAACACAACAATAAAACAGTGTTATTGATAAATTATAAAATTTAACAATAATACAATCCACATGATATTATATTAAAACAACACACAGTATATATATATACACGTTTTAATGATTACACAAACAATACTATTGTCATTTAAAAAATTCTAACTGCGCTAAAATAGAGGAAACTAAGCGACGGACGAATAATTATTTCAGTATTAAACAAATTAAGGACGCGTCACTATACTTTTACTAGAGACATTCACGAGCGGACATCTTGAACTGTCATGAACATAGGATAGCTCTGACACGTGCGCATCGGAATACATTCAATAATTATACACATTAAATAAATGCAAAATAATATTATTCCCACTTCAATTATACGTTATTATATTATAATATTGAAATAAAGTTACAAATAATTAACAGATAAATAATAGATTCGACATTAATAAAAGTCACTATATACTAGGGACACTCACAGGCGGCCATTTTGGATAATTAATACGTGCGTTATAAAATAAATTATCTTTTCGATGAAAAAAGTAAATATTTAATAGGTGATGATACAAATGGAAGATCGTAACGAGGAAAGAGTAAATAATAATTAATACAATATAACACATTATTATATGATAACAGGAATATTAGAAATTAATAGGAACCAGCCGTGAGAAAGAAATCATGAAAACACATTGTTAAGATTAATTAACATTTTTAAAACCGAATAAATTCTATATGAAACTACATTATGAAATACAAATATAAAAATACATAACTTAATATACATAATTTAACAAACATAAAAGAAATAAAATACATGACTTTATACTATCAAAACTAATCAACATTCGGATAAACCTAAAATCATATTGTGAAACATATATATATATATATATATATATATATATATATATATATATATATATATATATATATATATATATTTAAACATAAAATCACATATACGAAACTACACTTCAACAAACAAAATGCTATATGAAAATTATATTATTATACGACTACATATATGTATATATATCTAGATGTTATCAAAAACTACACCTCAACGAAATTACTTTATGAAAACTACAACCGAGGATTTAAACAACAAAATAAATATATATATATATATACATTGAACATATAACAAAATACATATAAAATAAATAAGAAACTAAAATTGTTAAACAGCGAACCAACAAATATAGAGCAAATATATACATATATCTAAATATGCAAAAAAAGTCCGATGCACCGACACACACAAGTCTTGCACAGAGAGTATCATTAAATTCATCGTAGGTTGCGTCCTCTCGAATCACTCACGGTTTCTTCGCAATCGCTATTCCTCTTGCGTTGAAACCATAAAATGTAACGAATCAATAAAAAACGAACGAAACGGGATAAATTTAAGCAGAATAAAACAAAACAAAATACGCACTAGGGCGGCCTGCATAACAATCTCTGATGAAGATGCCTCCGCAACCATCGTTTAAACGTTAATGTCAAAATCACCGAAACCTACGTTTACAGAAATAGCAAAAATTGTAAATCAAATCAAACACCGAAAGCAACCATGATATGGAAATATTAATTATACGTAATGATAATATAACAAACCAACAACCAGTATGCACCTACCGTTATCCGGAAGACGACAAAACCCACAACGTGCTACTGCAAGAGAAGAAAACGAATAAAATTATATCACGTGAAATCATTCCGCCACTTTCCATAAATCAAAACCGAACTTACGCAAAATAACTCGGAGGAAATCCTTACTATGGGAGAGCAACGGATTACGCGTGTTGCCTGAGCGAGCGCCGATATAATAATGAGACTTCAGCCGTCGGCCCTTCCACGCGCCGAGGAACACTGATTATTCTCACGATATTAACATGGAAGTTTTTCGAGAGAAGACTAGATCAGCATGGAAGGCTCCAAGCCTCCTAGACACTACCTCAGCAGAAATATAAGAACTAAGTCGAAATACAGATTTTGCATTCTCTCAGGTACCAACGATGGAAATCTAGAAATCCAAGACAAGAAAACGAAGCAGAAGAAGTCACCAACGATCACGGAATTTACATTCTCTCACGTACGATTTCAGGAACGCTAAACTGCAACATCCGGACTCCCACGGAAGCGAACTATCGGATGGCCACCACCCTGTGGGGGATGCTATTATAAATAAACGCAGCAACAAAGAACAGCGTTCATTTTTTTGTCGTCAATAGTACGTTATGTTTCGGATTATTATTTTGTTGTCAATTGTACGTTACGCTTCGGCTTATTATTTTGTCGTAAATTGTATGTTACGTTTCGGCGATCTCTCGTCAGTAATCACTTGCTCAGTCTAAGTCGCGACTAAGTTAGTAAATCTTCTAAGTGTTCATTTTGTTGGCGAAATTAAAAAAAAATAAATATATTTGTAACAACGGTATTAGTCCAAAGAGTAAACTACAAGTCTTATTTAGTGTATATTGTAATTAAAATAAATCAATAAAACGAAAAGTTTTAATAATAACTATACCCGAGTTCGAATAGTAAATCCGATAATAGATACATCAACGGTCAATCGCACCGGCGAAATCCAGGCGCCTGCTGCGGGCAGGACGAACACCTTAAGGTAGGAAATTTAAAACTTCCTTCTTCTCTAATAATTTCGTTGTATCCGGGAACCGAACTAAAACTACTTATCATCAATTAATATATCCGGTCTCATTTCTATTCTGTAAATGTTTTGAAAATAAGCCATTAATGTTGAACTTTAAATAAAGGGTTGTTTGCTGTGTTGTCTTGTGCAAACGGTGTTTTCAACTATCGAAACACTTATTGATCTTCGCATTCCTCCTCCCATTGTTGGCAAATTATTGCCCGTCTTTGGGCAAGGCTTGCGAAATCACACAAATCTTACACAGAGAGGACCACTAAATTCATCGTGATTAATTAGAAAAAAAAACAAGAGCAAATCACTGCGGCAGGGTTGTACCAACATTGTTATTAACTGATATCTTCATTCTTGTCATCGTTGCATAGGATTATTAAAAATAGAATAATTTCCTTCAGAATTTTAACCAAAGGATCATTCGCTGTGTTAGCTTGTGAATAACGGTGTTGTCAATTATCGAAAACACCTATTGATCTTCGCATTCCTTCTCCCACTGTTGGCAAAATATTGCCCGTCTTTGGGCAAGGCTTGCGAAATCACACAAACCTCACACAGAGAGGATCGTTAAAGTCATTTTCTTAATTATTAAATTCGAAAGGCAAGGAAATCGTAACGATAAAAACCACCCTAGCAGACGAACTGAGCTTTAGTTGAAACGACAGATCCACTAGCGAAATTAAAAGAGAAGAAGAAGGAAAACGTAGGGATAAATTTGTATCGAACAACGAAATCGAATTTTAAAGATAATTCAATTCACAAACCAATCATACGCGAAAATGTATATATATATATATATATATATATATATATATATATATATTCATAACAATTTAAACAATCCAATATTCAAATTTAAATAAACTCTACGTAGCGAAATAGAATTTTAAAAATAATTCAATTATCTAACCAATCACACGCGAACCATAAATATATATATATATATATTCATAACAATTTAAACAATCCAATATTCAAATTTAAATAAACTCTGCGTAGCGAAATAGAATTTTAAAAATAATTCAATTTTCAAACCAATCATACGTGAACTTATAAATATATATGTATATATATATATATATATATATATATATATATACATATATATTTATAACATCTTAAATAATCTAGAATATTAGGATAAAGCACCACATATCAATATTTATACTTAAATAAACACTGTGAAACAAAATCAAATATTTATTTTATCCAACTTTAATCTTCTCCCGTGCCAGTATTCCTGCACATAGCAGGTTAGCCGAAAACGTGGAATTTATCTATCAGTAGCCTAAACACTAGCTAACGCTACCCATAAGTAATTAATTTAATATTAACTATTTAAAGAAATTTCTCTAATCGAAACATTCCTTAGACTGTTTCTGGAGGCAGTAACTACCGTGTAAATCGTAGTTTTCGAATGTATGTTTAAATATTCAAAATAGTATTGTCCAATAAAAGAAAATATATTTTGAAATAGATTTTAGACTATTTCTGGTGGCAGCAACTACCGAATTTAATTGGGAATTTTAGATCAATATTCCATATACAATCATATCATTTAAATTATCCGACTAAATTCAAATCAAAGAGAAAATTTTATTTAAACAAAAAATGTTTACAAATTTAAATTTGATTTAAACGAGGACGTAACACCATATAACGTTATGTTATATAACGTAATACGTTATAACGTTATACAACATATCTTAATACGTTATAACGTTATATCATATAATGTATTTCGCTATAACGGTTTACCATATAACGTTATGTTATATAACGTAATACGTTATAACGCTATACCATATAACGTATTACGCTGTAACGTTATACCATATAACGTTATGTTATATAACGTAATGCGTTATAACGTTATACTATATAACGTAATACGTTATAACGTTATACTATATAACGTACTACGCGACAAAATTATACCATATAACGTTATGTTATATAACGTAATTCGTCATATCGTTATACTATATAACGTAATACGTTATAACGTTATACTATGTAACGTAACACGTTATAACGTTATACCTTATAAGCTAATACGTTATAACTTTATGCCATATAACGTTATGCATTATAACGTAATACGTTATATCGTTATACTATACAACGTAATACGTTATAACGTTATACTATGTAACGTAATACGTTATAACGTTATACCTTATAAGCTAATATGTTATAACTTTATGCCATATAACGTTATACCTTATAACGTAATACGTTATAACGCTATACCACATAACGTTATGTTATATAACGTATATCGTTATAACGTTATATTATATAACGTAATACGTTATAACGTTGTACCATATAACGTTATGTTATATAACGTAATGCGTTATGACGTTATACTAGATAAGATAATACGTTATAACGTTATACCATACAACGTTATGTTATATAACGATATTAGTTATAACGTTATACCATATAACGTTGTGTTATTTAACGTAATGCGTTATAAGTTTATACTATACAACGTAATACGTTATAACGATATACCATATAACGTTATGTTATATAATGTAATGCGTTATGACGTTATACTATATAAGGTAATACGTTATAACGTTATACCATACAACGTTATGTTATATAACGTAATGCGTTATGACGTTATACTATATAAGGAAATATGTTATAACGTTAAACCATACAACGTTATGTTATATAACGTAATGAGTTATAACGTTATACTATCTAACGAAATACGTTATAACTTTGTACCCTGTAAGGTAATACGTTATAACTTAATACGATATATCGTTATGTTATATAACGTAATGCGATATAACGTTATTCCACATAACGTATTACGTTATAACGTTGTGCCTTGTAAGGAAATACGTTATAACTTTATACCATATAACGTTATATTATATTACGTAATGCGTCATAATGTTATAACATTATACCATATAACGTTGTATGATATAACGTAATGCGTTATATCGTTATACTATATAACGTAATACGTTATAACGTTATACCATATAAGGTTATGTTATACAACGTAATGCGGTATAACGTTATACTGTATAACGTAATACGTTATAGCGTTGTACCATATAACATTATGCTACATATCGTAATGCATTATAACTTTATACTATATAACGTAATACGTTATAACGTTATATCATGTAACGTTATGTTATATAACGTAATAAGTTATAACGTTGTACCATACAACGTTGTGTTATATAACGTATTGCGTTATAACGTTACACCATGTAACGTAATACGTTATAACGTTATACCATATAACGTTGTGTTATATAACGTAATACGTTATAACGTTATACTACAAAACGTACTACGTTATAACGTTATACCTTATAACGTAATACGTTATAAATTTATACCACATAACGTTATGTTATATAACGTAATACGTAATAACGTTATACTATATAACGTAATACGTTAAGACGTTATACCTTATAACGTAATACTTTGCAACATTACAGCATATAACCTTATGGTATATAAAGTAATTCGTTATAACGTTATACCACATAACGTAATACGTTATATCGTTATATCCTATATCGTTATGTTATATAACGTAATAAATTATTACGTTATACCTTGTAACGTAATACGCTTTAACGTTATACCATATAACGTTATGTTATATAACTTAATGCGATATAACGTTATACAACATAACGTAATATGTTATAACGTTATACCTTCTAACGTAATACGCTATAACATTATACCATGTAACGTTATGTTATATAACGTAATACGTTATAACGTTATACCATATCACGAATTCCGTTTTAACGATATACCACATAACGATATGCTATACACCGTAATACGTTATAAGGTTATAGCATATAACGTTGTGTTATATAACGTGATACGTTATAACGGTATGCTATAAAACGTAATTGCTTATAACGTTATACCATATAACGATATGTTATATAACGTAATAAGTTATAACGTTATACCATATAACGTAATACGTTAAAACGTTATACTATATAACGTAATACGTTATAACGTTGTACCTTGTAAGGTAATACGTTATAACGTTACACCATACAACGTTATGTTATATAACGATATTAGTTATAACGTTATACCATATAACGTTGTGTTATTTAACGTAATGCGTTATAACGTTATACTATATAAGGTAATACGTTATAACGTTATACCATACAACGTTATGTTATATAACGTAATGAGTTATAACGTTATACTATATAACGAAATACGTTATAACTTTGTACCCTGTAAGGTAATACGTTATAACGTTATACTACATAACGTAATACGTTATAACGTTGTACCTTGTAAGGTAATACGTTACAACTTTCTACCATATATCGTTATGTTATATAACGTAATGCGTTATAACGTTATACTATATAACGTAATTCGTTATAACGTTATACCACATAAAGTTATGCAATATAACGTAATGCGTTATAAAGTTATACTGTATAACGTAAAACGTTATTACTTTATTCCATATAACGTATTACGCTATAACGTTATACCACATAACGTTATGTTATATAACGTAATACGTAATAACGTTATAGTATATAACGTAATACGTTAAGACGTTATACCTTATAACGTAATACTTTGCAACATTACAGCATATAACCTTATGGTATATAAAGTAATTCGTTATAACGTTATACCACTTAACGTAATTGCTTATAACGTTATACCATATAACGTTATGTTATATAACGTAATAAGTTATAACGTTATACCATATAACGTTATGTTATATAACGTAATAAGTTATAACGTTATACCATATAACGTTATGTTATATAACGTAATACGTTATAACCTTATACCATATAACGTTATGTTATATAACGTAATGCGTTATGACGTTATACTATATAACGTAATACGTTATAACTTTATACAATATAACGTAATATGTTATAACGTTATATCATATAACGTTATGTTTTATGACGTAATACGTTATAACGTTATGTTATATAATTTAATGCGATATAACGTCATACAACATAACGTAATACGTTATAACGTTATACCCCCTAACGTAACAAGTGATATCGTTATACTATATAACGTTATGTTATATAACGTAATACGTTATAACGTTATGGTATAAAACGTAATTGTTTATAATGTTATACCATATAACGTTATGTTGTATAACTTAATACGTTATAACGTTATGCTATATAACGTAATACGTTATAACGTTATTCCATATACCGTAGTAGGCTACAACGTTTTACCATATAACATTATGCTACATATCGTAATGCATCATAACGTTATACTATATAACGTAATACATTATATCGTCATACCACAAAACGTTATGTTATATAACGTATTGCGTTATAACGTTGTACCTTTTAAGGTAATACGTTATAACTTTATACCATATAACGTTATGTTATATAACGTAATGCGTTATAACGTTATTCTATATAACGTAATACGTTATAACATTATACTATATAACGTAATACGTTATAACGTTGTACCTTTTAAGGTAATACGTTATAACTTTATACCATATAACGTTATGTTATATAACGTAATGCGTTATAGTGTTATACTATATAACGTAATTCGTTATAACGTTATACCTTATAACGTAATACGTTATAATGTCATACCATACAACGTTATGTTATATAACGTAATGCGTTATAACGTTATTCTATGTAACGTAATACGTTATAACGTTATACTATATAACGTAATTCGTTATATCTTTGTACCTTGTAAGGTAATACGTTATAACTTTATACCATATAACGATATGTTATATAACGTCATACCTTGTAACGTTATGTTATTGTTGAGAATTGTGGATCTTTGAAGCCGAAATAATGTTATAGGAACATTAAGTTTACACTGACGATTCACATTAAATAATAATAATTTATTTCGTGGACGATTCCTTATATATTTGTCAATACACACTCGCACGCGGTTCAGCACTCTGACAGTTGACCGCCCTTGACCTACTCTTGAGCGGTTCTTGACCGACTCTTCAGTTTACATTTCTTTTGTTTCCGAGACGCTGCGGACACACATACTTCCACACACCAACATTCACACACAAGTATCATCACAACGCATCTAACTTAGCTCAGCACAGAAAATTACACATTTCTCAACAGTTATGTAACGTAATGCGATATAACGTTATACAACATAACTTAATACGTTATAACGTTATACCTTCTAACGTAATACGTTATTACGTTATACCATATAACGTTATGTTGTATAACGTAATGCGATAAACCATTATACAACATAACCTAATACGTTAAAACGTTGTACCTTCTAACGTAATACGTTACAACATTATACCATATAACGTTATGTTATATATCGAAATACGTTATAACGTTATACCATATCGCGAATTCCGCTATAACGTTATACCACATATCGATATGCTATACAACGTAATACGTTATAACGTAATACGTTATAACGTTATGTTATATAAAGTAATGCGTTATAGCATTATACTATATAACATAATACGTTATAACGTTATACCACTTAACGTTATGTTTTGTAACGTAATGCGCTATGACGTTATACCATATAACGTAATACGTTATAACGTTATACCATATATGGCTATGTTATACAACGTAATCCGTTATATCGTTATACTATATAACGTAACATGTTATAACGTTGTACCATATAACATTATGCTGCATAACGTAATGCATTATAACGTTATACTATATAACGTAATACGTTACAACGTTATATCATATAACGTTATGTTATATAATGTAATAAGTTATAACGTTATACTATATAACGTACTACGTTATAACGTTGTACCTTATAAGGTAATACGTTATAACTTTATACCATATAACGTTATATTATATAACGTAATGCGTCATTATGTTATAACATTATAACATATAACGTTGTATTATATAACGTAATGCGTTATGTCGTTATACTATATAACGTAATACGTTATAACGTTATACCATATAAGGTTATGTTATACAACGTAATGCGGTATAACGTTATACTATATAACGTAATACGTTATAGCGTTGTACCATATAACATTATGCTACATAACGTAATGCATTATAACGTTATACTATATAACGTAATACGTTATAACGTTATATCATATAACGTTATGTTATATAACGTAATAAGTTATAACGTTACACCGTATAACGTTGTGTTATATAACGTAATGCGTTATAACGTTATACTATATAACGTAAGACGTTATAACGTTGTACCTTGTAAGGTAATACGTTACAACTTTATACCATATATCGTCATGTTATATAACGTAATGCGTTATAACGTTATACTATATAACGTAATACGTTATAATGTTATACCATATAACGTTGTGTTATATAAAGTAATACGTTATTACGTCATACTATATAACGTTGTCTCACATAACGTAATACGTTATAACGTTATGCCATAAAACGAAATTGTTTATAACGATATGCCATAGGACGTTATGTTATATAACGTAATGCGTTATAACGTTATACTCTATAATGTAATACGTTATAATGTTATACCATATAACGTTATGTTATATAACGTAATACGTTATAACGTTATATCATAAAACGTTCTGTTATATAACGTAATACGTAATAACGTTGTACCATATAACGATGTCTTATATAACGTAATACGTTATAGCGTTATGCTATGAACTGTAATTGTTTAGAGCGTTATACCATATAATGTTATGTTATATAACGTAATACGTTATAGCGTTATGCTATAAAACGAAATTGTTTATAACGTTATGCCATATAACGTTATGTTATATAACGAAAAGCGTTATAACGTTATACTATATAACGTAATACGTTATAACATTATACCATAAAAAGTTATGTTATATAACGTATTGCGATATAACGTTATGCTATAAAACGTATATGTTATAACGTGACACCATATAACGTTATACTATCTAACGTTATACGTTATATCGTCATACCTTATAACGTAATACGTAATAACATTACACCATATAACGTTATACTATATAACGTAATACGTTATAACGTTTTACTTTATAAGCTAATACGTAATTACATTATACCATATAAAGTTATGTTATATAACGTAATACGTTATAACGTTATACCATATAACGTTGTATTACATAACGTAATACGTTATAGCGTTATGCTATGAACCGTAATTGTTTAGAGCGTTATACCATATAACGTTATGCTATATAACGTATTGCGTTATAACGATATACATTCTAACGTAATACGTTATGACGGTACACTTTATAAGCTAATACGTAATTACTTTATACCACAAAACGTTATGTTGTATAACGTAATACGTTATAACGTTATACCATATAACTTCATGGTATACAACGTAATGCGTACTAACGTTATACTATATAACGTAATACGTTATAACGTTATACCAAATAACGTTATGTTATATAACGTAATGCGTTATAACGTTATACTATATAACGTAATCAGTTATAACGTTATTTCATATAAAGTTATGTTATATAACGTAATGCGTTATAACGTTATACTATATAACGTAATCAGTTATAACGTTATTTCATATAAAGTTATGTTATATAACGTAATGCTTCATAACGTTATACGGTATAACGTATTACGTCATAACTTCATAACTCATAACGTAATACGTTATAACGTTATACCAGATAACGTTATGTTATATAACGTAATACGTTATAACGTTATACCATATAACTTCATGGTATACAACGTAATACGTACTTACGTTATACCATATAACGTTATGATATATAACGTAATAAGTTATAACGTTATACCCTATAACGTGGTTTTATATAACGTAATACGTTATAGCGTTATGCTATGAACCGTAATTGTTTTGAGCGTTATACCATAGAATGTTATGTTATATAACGTAATACGTTATACCGTTATGCTATAAAACGTAATTGTTTATAACGTTTTACCTTATAAGGTAATACGTTATAACATTATACCATATAACGTTATGTTACATAACGTAATACGTCATAACGCCATGCCATATAACGTTATGTTAGAAATCGTAATGCGATATAACGTTATACTATATAACGTAATACGTTATAACGTTATACCATATAACGTTATGTTATATAACGTAATACCTTATAACGTTTTACTTTATAAGCTAATACGTAATTACTCTATACCATATAACGTTATGTTATATAACGTAATACGTTATAACGTTATACCATATAACGTCATGTTATATAACGTAATGCGTACTTACGTTGTACCATATAACGTTATGATATATAACGTAATACGTTATAACGTTATACCATATAACGTGGTTTTATATAACGCAATACGTTATAGCGTTATGCTATGAACCGTAATTGTTTTGAGCGTCATACCATAAAATGTTATGTTATATAACGTAATGCGTTATAACGTTATACTATATGACGTAATCAGTTATAACGTTATTTCATATAAAGTTATGTTATATAACGTAATGCTTCATAACGTTATACAATATAACGTATTACGTCATAACTTTATAACTCATAACGTAATACGTTATAACGTTATACCATATAACGTTATGTTATATAACGTAATGCGTAATAACGTTATACTATATAACGTAATACGTTATAACGTTATACTATATAACGTACTACGCGACAACATTATAGCATATAACGTTATGTTATATAACGTAATTCGTTATAGCGTTATACAATATATCGTAATACGTTATAACGTTATACCATATAACGAATCACGCGATAACGTTATACCATTTAACGGTATGTTATATATCGTAATACGTTATAACGCCATGCCATATAATGTTATGTTATATATCATAATGCGTTATAACGTTATACTATATAACTGTGTGTTATATAAGATAATACGTTATATCGTTATAATATAAAATGTAATAGTTTATAACGTTATACCATATAACGTTGTGTTATATAACGTAATGCGTTATAACGTTATACCATATAACGTTGTGTTATATAACGTAATGCGTTATAACGTTATACTATATAACGTAATACGTTATAACGTTGTACCATATAACATTATGCTACATAACGTAATGCATTATAACGTTAAACTATATAACGTAATACGTTATAACGTTATGTTATATAACGTAATAAGTTATAACGTTATACCATATAACGTTGTGTTATATAACGTAATGCGTTATAACGTTATACTATAATACGTAATACGTTATAACGTTATAACATATAAGGTTATATTATACAACGTAATGCGTTATAACGTTATACTATATAACGTTGTGTTATATAACGTAATATGTTATAACGTTATACCATATATCGTTGTGTTATATAACCTAATATGTTATAACGTTATTCTATAAATCGTAACAGTTTATATCGTTATACCATGTAACGCTTTGTTATATAACGTAATGCGCTATAACGTTATGCTGTAAAACGTAATTGTTTGTAACGTTATACCATATAAGGTTATGTTATACAACGTAATGCGTTATAACGTTATACTATATAACGTAATACGTTATAACGTTGTACCATATAACATTATGCTACATAACGTAATGCATTATAACGTTAAACTATATAACGTAATACGTTATAACGTTATGTTATATAACGTAATAAGTTATAACGTTATACCATATAACGTTGTGTTATGTAACGTAATGCGTTATAACGTTATACTATAATACGTAATACGTTATAACGTTTTACCATATAAGTTTATGTTATACAACGTAATGCGTTATAACGTTATACTATATAACGTAATACGTTATAACGTTGTACCATATAACATTATGCTACATAACGTAATGCATTATAACGTTAAACTATATAACGTAATACGTTATAACGTTATGTTATATAACGTAATAAGTTATAACGTTATACCATGTAACGTTATATTATATAACGTAATGCGATATAACGTTATTCAACATAACGTAATACGTTATAACGTTACACCTTCTATCGTAATACTTTATTACATTATACCATATAACGTTATGTTATATAACATAATACGTTATAACGTTATATCATATAGCGTTATGTTATATAACGTAATAAGTTATAACGTTGTACCATATAAGGTTATGTTATACAACGTAATGCGTTATAACGTTAAACTATATAACGTAATACGTAATAACGTTATGTTATATAACGTAATACGTTATGACGTTATTGCATATATCGTTATGTTATATACCGTAATACGTTATAACGTTAAACTTTATAACGTAATAGGTTATAACGTTATAACATGTAACGCATTACGTTATAACTTTATACCATATAACGCAAAACGTTATAACGTTATACCAGATGACGTTATGTTATATATATATAGGGCCAAGATATGCTGGTTTTAGGTATAGGATGTAGTTCGGCTTGAATTTTTCCCGAACTCGTCTTAGAAATCTGACAATCATGACAGTTCTCCACGAATTTACGAACGTATTTCGCCATTCCCTCGAACCAGTAATACTCATACAGCTTTTCAAGCGTTTTTGCCCAACCCAAATGCATAATTGACTGGTGCACATGATTAATTACAGACCACCTAAAGCCCCTTGGAACAATATGCATACTGAGTGTCCTACCTTTTCTTTGTATTTTGCGGTATAGTGTACCAGATCGTAGTTCGTACGTATTTGCAATATCCTCCGAGTTCATCATTTTGTAATTTAGTAACAATTTCCGAAATTTGAGGATCTCGACGCTGTTCGGCTAACAACCAACCTTCAGAAAGTTCGGTCAGATTATTTTCTTTTTCTTTAATTTTGTTAATTTCAACATGATCAATATCTATAGGATTCCGTGAAAAGAAATCAACATGAGCCATTCGTTTTCCTTCTCGATACATAATGTTAAAATTAAAGGTTTTTAAGTATGCCCATCACCTGTGAACCCTGTCATTCAGATTTACTTTATTGCTGGACGCCTTCAAAGAATTACAGTCCGTAACAACAAGGAATTCTCGTCCATGTAAGTAGTGTCGGAAATGTCTAATAGCATTAACTACTGCTAACGTCTCTAATTCATACGAATGGTACCTGGACTCAGCAGGGCTAGTTCTTTTACTAAAATATTCCACTACCCTATTTTTCCCTTCAACTTTCTGCATAAGAATAGCCCCATACCCATCTAAACTTGCATCGGTATGTAATTCTATAGGATATTTAGGGTCAAATATCATCAACACTGGTTCATAAGTCAGAATAGATATTACTTTTTGTTTTATCTTTTCGTGCTTATCCGTCCAACTTATATTTTTATTACTGGAAGTAAGTGCATATAAAGGTTTCATTATTTGTGAAAATTTAGGAACGAATTTTCGAAAATAAGAAGCCAGACCAATAAACTGCCTGAGCTGCGTGACGGTCGTCGGAGCAGGTAAAGTACTCAAGGCTTGTATTTTACCGGGGTTTGGGCGAACTTCATCGTTGTGAATTACATAACCCAAATAGAGAATCGAAGTTTTAAGGAAAGAGCATTTAGAAAAATTAAAAGAAAATCCAGCGTTCACAAGGGTGTTCAATACGACATCTAATCTTTCTAAAGCTTGGTCAACCGAATCAGCGATAATTAGTACATCATCCAAATAAACAACTACGAACGAATAAGCAAGGTCACCCAAGGCCTTAAAAATGGCTCTCTGAAAGACAGACGGTGCATTTTTCAACCCAAACGGCATCGTAATATATTCGTATTGTCCGTCTGGAGTAACAAACGCTGTATACTCTGTGGAATTTGGATGAATAGGAATTTGATGAAACCCACTGGCCATATCCAGACAAATAAAGTACTTAGCTTTCCGCAATCTCGCTATTTGATCCGCTATTAGTGGTAAAGGATACCGATCCGCAACCGTATTTTTATTCAATTCTCTGTAATCCACGCATAGTCTTTCTGAGCCATCTTTCTTTTTAACGAGTAATATGGGGCTCGCGAAAGGCGAATTGCTGGGCCGTACAATTTTTCGCCTCTATTAATTTGCTTATTCTTTCACGTTCGAGCTTTCGCTCATCCTCGCTAAGTCTATAAGGGCTTCTTTGAACAGTAACGTTAGGATCAATTAAACGTATCTCTAATTGTCCCGTATTAACGCGAGCTCGAGGAAAACCCGTAATAAAAGAATCTTTAAATTTTTCAAGAACAGAAATCAATCGGTTTTTATCATTTCCTACAATTTCAGTATCAACCTCATTAATATTGATCTCGTTTTCTTTGGCTTTACTACACGCATTTATTATTTTTGTTCTATTAATAGCGATACCGTTTCGAGAAACATTTACATCAAAACCCTGGCTCAAAATTTCACGACCAATCATTATGTCATATTTTAAGTGATTATCAGCAAGGACATGAAAAATTATCTCCAATGTCACACAAGAGACAAAATTTGCGATGTACATTTAACACAGGTATTTCCTATTCCACGCATCATTACTGTATCAGTTTTTCTTTTACCGGAAAATTTCAATGTCACAGATTCTTTAATTAGTGAGCACTCAGCCCCTGAGTCGAAGTAAAATGGATACGACTCACCCAGATGAATTAATTTACCAATGGAAGCTTCCGTTACACAGAAATCGACCCGTTTCTCGTTTTTGGAGTTACTGCCTCCTTTCGGTGTGCTGCTGTTTTTTTTCCCTTTCCGCAACATTGGGCAACTAGGAGCAATATGGTCCTCCTCTCAACACTTGAAACATATCGCCTTCGATGTTGCGAGTGATTGACTATCGTCCGGATTTTGAGTGTTCCTCTGTTTCCCAAATCTTATCCTTTTTTGGCACTCCACCACTTTATGTCCGAGGTTACCACAGTAGTGACACTTAATCCGATAGTCAGGCGGCTTATGACGTTTAGCTTCAGGACCCACAGAAAAGTTGTCTGAGTTGCCAGTTGCCAGTCTCTTCTTTGTGTAAGAGAAAGCTCTCATTTCACTTAGAAATTGATCTTCAGTCTTAATATCACTTGTAAGGGCAAACCGTTCAAAACGCTGATCCAGTGAAGACAATTGAAAAAGAACGGAAGCGTTGATCACCTCAGCCATAGTCAAATTTTCCCACCTTGCCTTTAGGAAGGAACGTAGACGTATTCCAAAAACTCCCATGGTTTCATCCTTCAGTGGTTTTTCATGGGACATCTTCATTAGCGCTGAGGTAGCTGTTTCTTTGCCACCAAATCGCGCAGTAAAAAGGTCTTTAAATTTTGACCAAGTAATATCTCTTCCTACCAACACTTGCGTTAGCCATTGTGCTGCTGTACCTTCCAGAGCACTGCTTAAAGCAAAATATAACGCACTGCCTTGCAAAGTATTTTCTTTCACGATCAGATTTACAACTGCACACCATGCTGCTGGGTCAGATCCCGCGATTTCGGGGTTAAAACGCGGAAACGTTAGATTTTTCGATTCTGCACCCGGCTTTGGCACAAGCGTTTGTATTAACTCACGCATGATAGTTATATGCTCTTGCATAGTCAAAAACGACTCTGATCCCACTTCTGATGTCGGATTAGTCGGGTTTGTCGGGTTGGCGCTGGTTCTTGGGGCGCGTTGTGTATCTTCTTTAGAACTTGCCATAGTAATTGTTTTAAAGATATGTATTTTCAGTTGTATGTACAGGAGTTGTTTAACAGGGTTTAACAATTTAACGCTCAACGTTCTTGGGTTCAGACGAATCCGCGGTCAACGGGATAACTTTGCACAATTGGGAATGCGTAGAGTCTCAAACGACGTTTTCTGTGACGTACGATTTCTTTCAGACTGACTGTCTGACGCTGTGTATAAACTCTCCAAGGTGATCATAAGAATAAAAGACTGGCACGATCACACTTGTCATTTGCGTATTGATCGGGGTTGTCAAAACGTTCATCCCGCGACCGCGGCTACGTTCGGTGACCAATTGTGTCACCTCGACCCCAAGCCCGCTGTAATAACACTATAATGTACAACTTTAACAAACAGTCTAGATCAAAGCATTAGGATTCTTCCCAAAATTCCAAAAGAAAGGCCCTCTATGCCTACATCTCCGACATATCTTAATACGTTATAACGTTATACTATATAACATAATACGTTATAACGTAATACCATATAACGTTATGTTATATAACGTAATATGTTACAACGTTATACCATATAACGTAAGACGTTATAACGTTAAACCATATGACGTTATGCTATACAACGTAATACGTTATAACGTTATACCGTATATCGTTATGTCATATAACGTAATACGTTATAACGTTATACTTCATAACGTAGTAAGTTACAACGTCAATCCATATAACGTAATACGTTATAACGTTACACTATATAACGTAATACGTTATAACGTTATTCCATATAACGCAATACGGTATAACGTTATACCGTGTAACGTTATGTTATATAACGTATTACGTTATAACGTATTACGTTATAACGTTGTACCATATAACGATATGTTATATAACGTAATACGTTATAACGTTATACCATATAACGTAATAAGTTATAATGTTACACCATATAACGTATTACGTTATAACGTTGTCGGGGATGAAAGAACACCGGAACCTTAGGAATTTTGAATAATCCCGCAACATTGTTATCTAGAGTCTACTATAGCTGTAATTAAATAATTGTAGTTATTCAATCCGATTTGTAATTGTTCGAGATTTGTGATAGTGAGCTTGGGCTCGAGGCGACAGCCAGTCGCCGAACGTAGCCGCGGTCACGGGATGAACGCTTTGTCTGACAAATAATTGTCTGTATGGAGTAATTCTATAGCTCTCCTTAAAAGAAATATTATATTCGTGGCGGCACGCGACAGTGAACATTCCAACGGTTTCTGTCCCGTGGCTCGCCACACGCAGACACTATTCTTCGAGTAAGATGATTGCCAGGTGTCGATGCGTCTCCGCCGTACATGTTCAGCTAGCCTGAGGGCCCGTTATAAATCTTAGGATTTAGTTCACTAATGTCCTTCAAACAAACAGTCTTTGTCCCAGCTACGGGAAGATAGGAGAGACCTATTTTTCAACGATCGGCGTCTCCCTCTAGCAACTTTCCCCCGAGGGTGGCTAGCATCTTTTTCTAACCACCGATATGGAGATTGACCAATTAGCAGCAACGCCAATTTTCCTTACTTTCTGAACGAAGGCTTTCCTCGACGAATCAGATGATCTCGTGTCCTTAGACACGCCCCATCATAGTTTTCCTCTGCAGCATCATCGCGACGGAGAGTCATTCTCTCGTGATGTCGTATTAGCGAGTTACTTAGAGTCTGTACGCTCGGTGGATGTTTCACGTTTTAACAAAGAGTCCGACTTAGAATTTGCGAGCACGTTAATCTATCATCCTGTCGACCGCGGATTCGTGATGGAACCTATTGATCAATGTCATTAGTTTCTCGAGTAACTAATTACCGCGGTTACTTGTCCAGTTCTATGATAATCGTACTTGCATTAGTCAATGTCTTCCCTATTGCGTATCGACACGTAATCCAAACGAAGATTCGTTTCACGCCCCTAACTCTAATTCTAATGTAAACCCGACAACGTTATACCATATAACGTTATGTTATATATCGTAATACGTAATAGTGTTATACGGTATAACGTAATACGTTATGACGTTATACAATATAACGTAATACGTTATAACGTTATTCCATATAACTTTATGTTATATACCGTAATACGTTATAACGCTAAACTATATAACGTAATAAGTTATAACGTTATAACATGTAACACATTACGTTATAACGTTATACCATATAACGCATTACGTTATAACGTTGTACCTGATGACGTTATGTTATATATCTTAATACGTTATAACGTTATACTATATAACATAATACGTTATAACGTTATACCATATAACGTTATGTTATATAACGTAATATGTTACAACGTTATACCATATAACGTAATAAGTTTGTTACGTCATGCGGCTTGACATAGGCTATATTCTTAACCGTCGATCGTGGCATTACAACGTCGCAGACGGATCGTCGCGTCTGCCCGGCAAATAAACATTGTAGTTGTCACGTCGATTCGGGGTAATTTCACGTTCCGCACGTAAAGTGATAGATTCGTATTTTAGTTATTAAAAAATTTTTAAAACTGATAGAGTAACGATGCAGAGTGTTATGACAGAACAGAATATAATGTCTAGTGCTGACTTGGGATGTATTTTATATCAAGGGTTTGGTTCCTGTGGAGGGGTTATCGCTGGATGCCGGTCACATAGGGATTCCGTTACTGCTTAGTTGCTATTTCGACGGCTAAGGTATGTGTGATATAATTATCCTTTCGCTGCATTTTGTCACGGCCACCGTGACATAGTAGCAAGCGCATGGTTCATTAAGCAGGGCGACTTCCAGAAACGTCGACTCGTGGCCGTTATTTTACCTCGCATAAAAGAATGTGGCGTGATCCGAACGTAGTGGGGGGTCGTCTTCCAGAAAAGACGAAAAAGATTGAAGGGCGATCAGAACCTTTCGAGAAGTCAAACTGTCAATACATATCATACGTCGCGCATTACTTATCAACGAACACGCAGTTACATTGTTGTTTTATCTATATCTTTCTAGTTAATAAGTTGTTAAAATAAACATTAATTTATTTGTGTTAAATCTGTGCAATTTCATTGAACCACCCTTATTATCATAATAGAAATAAGGGAATCGATCAGTTCGTGGCGTCGATTATTTAATCGTAACGGGAACTTACAACTCTCGTTGACGCGCTATCTCGCGATCGCGTCTCTCCGCGAACGGTCGAAACATTTTTGGTCCCTCGAGCCGGATCACGTGCCAGTGAAGAGTGCACTACCAGTGACCACACAGTGCCACGTGACTACATCAAAACCAGCAGCGGGAGCGTTATCACCACAGCGAAACCAGTGACGTCAGGCGCGTCACTTTCGAAGAAGCTGAACCCATTGCAAGGGAACGCAACCACGCAACCTCTCGCCGCAGCTGGACAGTCATCAAAGCAACGAATTCCACAACTTAATAATACAACCAAACGAGTGGCCGTCGGGAACGTACAAGGCGTTCCTCGACAAGCATACACGCGACCTCACGCCGCACGACAGTAAGGTAAGCTCGTTCCTTATATCGACCATCTCCTATCCTCGGCAACGATGGCAAGCGAAGACCAACTCATCTCCTTGCGTCGGAGACGAGGCTACTGTAGCGGCCGATTCACATACGTATCGAACCGACTGGATGAGTACGAACAATCCTGGCGCCAGGAAAACTCCTTGTTAACGAACTACGAGAAACAACTGACCGAAGCTGCGAGTCAATTCGAAGCGATCCAACTCGAGTTAGAAGTATTAGACGAGGAGGAACAAGCGCGCGGCTTCGAAATAAGGGATCGGTACGTCGCGGTAGATATAAAGCTACAAAATCTTCTGAGGAACGCGCGAGCAGTATCGCAGTAAACATCCATAAATCCTCCAACCTGTGCATCATCCGAAAGTTTAAATCCGATAGCTATTAAATTACCAGATCTTGGGCTCCCTACTTTTGACGGAAGTTTAGAGAAATGGAACACATTTTACGATACCTTTTCTTCCACAATCGATAAAAATCCTAGTCTTACGCACGTACAGAAATTCCATTACTTGCAGTCCGCCCTGCAAGGTGAAGCAGCGGATTGTTTAAACGCGTTACCCCTTAGCAATGTAAACTACAGTCAGGCTATAGCCGTTCTCAAGGAGAGTTTCCAATGCCCACGATACACAGCTTTCAGTAGTGACATGCAGTGGCATGGCAATAATTGATTATCCAAGGTTAACCAAAGAATCTCCAACGGAATTAAGGCGCTTAGTCCACACATTTAAACAACACATATATGCATTGAACAAATTAGGAGAATCCTACATCGATATCAGTGCCATGCTTAACAGCCTCATCCTCTCGAAAATACCGCTAAGTATCCAAAAACAATGGGAAATGACGCTGCCTAATAACGAAGTGCCTCCGTACATTAATTTATTAAACTTCATAGAGAGATTATCACGAAGCTCCAGACCGATCACCACGGTCAAACAAACAAGAGAATCAGCGGAACAAACCGCTCCAATCCGCCAACGCGCACCACGAGGACATGCATTTACGGCGACACAGGTTACTCCGACATGCCCCACCTGTCAAGGACCACACCCCATTTGGAGGTGTGACACCTTCAAAACCAAGTCCTTTCGCGAACGCATTCGGGAAGTCAAGGAAGCATCACTATGCCTCAACTGCCTCGGGAAAGGGCACACAACGAAGCATTGTTTCGCGGGATCATGCCGCGTATGCGGAGAACGACATCATACGATGCTGCATAGGGCAAAACGCCATTCAGGGTCTCGTTCCAGCACGTCCAGCACGAAATCTTCCCCATCAAATAGCCGATCCACAACACCTTCGTTGCCACCCAACTCATCACCCACTCGTCGCAAAAGACACACAACAGACCACAGATCGGAAACACCACGAGCAGCCGCGTCTCCAAGTCCACCTCCCAGTGACAGACGAACACATAACCAATGACGCCGACGCTCGACGACTCCGTAGACGACCGAACATACCAGACCAGTAGCATCCGAATCATTATCCAATGATCTAGTCATCACAGCGCAGATTAACATTTTGAATGATAAACAGCAACCAATCCGTTGTCGAGCGTTGCTCGACACCGGATCAAGTATGAATTTCATTACTGAGGAATTAGCAAAATCGCTAAAAATAAAGCAATACAAATGTCCGGTCCCAATCGGAGCTCTAGACACCTTCCCGACGACCTCTAAGCGACACATCACGGCCACGATCGCTTCCACTGACGGCACATACACACGGACATTAACGTTCCTTGTCATTCCGACCATATCAACCTTAATTCCAAGCGAACCCATCGATCGTTCGATACATGAGATACCCAAAAATCTCAAATTGGCCGATCCACGATTTCATGTACCAGCTCCGATCGATGTGCTACTAAGCTCAGGTACAACACTCGCGTCGGTGTGTGTAGGACAGATCAAACGCCACCTTAGACGTGTAGTCGGCAACGAGTTACTCACCTCTGAACAACTGAAGACTCTCATCATAGAAATAGAAGCAGTCCTCAATTCACGCCCGCTAACTCCCATCTCTAACGATCCAAACGATCCCCCATTCCTTACGCCCGGACATTTCCTTATTGGCGATTCATTCAGCGTTACGCTATAAAACGTATTACGTTATAACGTTATATCCTATAACATAATACGTTATGACTTTATACCATATAACATTATGTTATATAACGTAATACGTTTTAACGTTATGCTATAAAACGTAATTGTTTATAACGTTATACTATATAACGTTATGTTATATAACGTAGTACGTTATAACGTTATGTTATATAACGTAATGCGTTATAACGTTATAGTATATAACGTAAAACGTTATAACGTTATACCTTATAACTTAATACGTGTTAACTTTATAACATACAGCATTATGCTATATAACGTAATACGTTATCACGTTATGCTATAAAACGTAATTGTTTATAACGTTATATCATATAACGTTATGTTACATAACGTAATGCGTTATAACGTTATACCATATAACGTTATGCTATATAACGTAATACGTTATAACACTATACCATATACAGTAGTACGCTATAACGTTATACCATATAACGTTATGTTACATAACGTAATGCGTTATAACGTTACACCATATAACGTTATGCTATATAACGTAATGCGTTATACCGTTATACTATATAACGTAGTACGTTATAAACTTATACCTTATAACGTAATACGTTATAACATTATACCATAAAAAGTTATGTTATATAACGTAATGCGATATAACGCTATGCTATAAAACGTATATGTTATAACGTGACACCATATAACGTTATACTATCTAACGTAATACGTTATATCGTCATACCTTATAACGGAATACGTTATAACGTTATACTATATAGAGTAATACAATATAACGTTATACCATATAACGTTATAATATCTAAATAATGCATCATAACGTTATACCATATAACGCAACACGTTATAAATTTGTATCATATAATGTTATGTTATATAACGTAATGCGATAAAACGTTATACTCTATAATGTAATACGTTATAATGTTATACCATATAACGTTATGTTATATAATGTAACACGTTATAACGTTATATCATATAACGTTATGTTATATAACGTAATGCGTTATAACGTTGTACCATATAACGCTGTCTTATATAACGTAATACGTTATAACGTTATGCTATAAAACGAAATTGTTTATAACGTTATACCATATAACGTTACGTTATATAACGTTATGCTTTATAACGGTTTACTATATAACGTAACACGTTTTAACGTTATACCTTATAACGTAATACGTTATAACGTTATACAATATAACGTTATGTTATATAACGTAATGAGATATAACGTAATACAATGTAAGGTGATACGATATAACGTTATGCCCTCTTACTAAATACGTTATAACATTATACCATATAACGTTATGTCATATAACGTAATAAGTTATAACGTTATACTATATAATGTAATACGTTATAACGTTGTACCATATAACAATATGCTACATAACGTAATGCATTATAACGTTATACTATATAACGTGATACGTTATAACGTTATACCTTCTAACGTATTACGTAATAACATTACACCATATAACGTTATACTATATAACGTAATACGTTATAACGTTTTATTTTATAAGCTAATAAGTAATTACATTATACCATATAACGTTATGTTATATAACGTAATACGTTATAACACTATACCATATACAGTAGTACGCTATAACGTTATACCATATAACGTTATGTTACATAACGTAATGCGTTTTAACGTTATACCATATAACGTTATGCTATATAACGTAATGCGTTATAACGCTATACCTTATAACGTTATGCTATATAACGTAATGCGTTACAACGTTATACCTTATAACGTAATACGTTATAACGTTATACCATATAACGTTATGTTATATAACGTAATGCGTTATAGCGTTATACCTTATAACGTAATACATTATAACGTTATACCTTCTAACGTAATACGTAATAACATTACACCATATAACGTTATACTATATAACGTAATACGTTATAACGTTTTATTTTATAAGCTAATACGTAATTACATTATACCATATAACGTTATGTTATATAACGTAATACGTTATAACGTCATACTGTAGAACTTAATTGTTTATAACGTTATGCCATATAACGTTGTTTTATATAACGTAATACGTTATAGCGTTACGCTATGAACCGTAATAGTTTAGAGCGTTATACCATAAAATGTTATGCTATATAACGTAATACGTTATAGCGTTATGCTATTAAACGTAATTGTTTAGAACGTTATACCATATAACGTTGTGCTACTTAACGTAATGCACTATAACGTTATTCTATATAACGTAATACGTTATAACGTTATACCATATAACGTTATGTTATATAACGTAATGCGTTATAACGTTATACTATATAACGTATTACGCTGTAACGTTATACCATATAACGTTATGTTATATAACGTAATACGTTATAACGTCATACTATAGAACTTAATTGTTTATAACGTTATACCATATAACGTAACGTTATATAACGTTATGCTTGATAACGGTTTACAATATAACGTAATACGTTTTAACGTTATACCTTATAATGTAATACGTTATAACGTTATATTATACAATATAACGTTATGTTATATAACGTAATGAGATATAACGTAATACAATGTAAGGTAATACGATATAACGTTATGCCTTCTTACTTAATACGTTATAACATTATACCATATAAAGTTATGTCAAATAACGTAATAAGTTATAACGTTATACCTTATAACGTAATACGTTATAACGTTATGCCATAAACGTTAGCCTATATGACGAAATACGTTACAGCGTTATACTATATAACGTAATTTGTTATAACGTTATACCATACAAAGTAATACGTTATATCGTTATATCATATATCGTTATGTTATATAACGTAATGCGATATAACGTTATACTATATAACATAATACTTTATAACGTTATAGCACATAACATTACGTTATATAGGGTAAAACGTTATTGCGTAATAACTTAAAACGTAATACGTTATAACGTTATACCATAAACGTTAGGTTATATGACGAAATACGATACAGCGTTATACTATATAACGTAATTTGTTATTACGTTATACCATTCAACGTAATCCGTTATATCGTTATATCATATATCGTTATGTTATATAACGTAATACGTACTAATGTTAAAGCATATAAAGTTATGTTATATAACGTGATACGTTATAATGTTGTACAATATATCGTAATACGTTATAACGTTATACCGTATAACGTATTACGCTATAATGATATACTATATAACGTTATGTTATATAACGTAATGCGTTATAACGTTTGACCTTATAACGTAATTCGTTATAACGTTATACCATATAACTTTATGTTATATAACGTAATGCGTTATAACGTTATACCATATAACGTAATACGTTATAACGTTTTACCTTATGACGTAATACGTTATATCATTATACCATATAACGTTATATTGTATGACGTAATACATTATAACGTTATAGCATATAAAGATAGGATATATAGCGAAATACGTTATAACGCTATACCATATAACGTATTACGCTGTAACGTTATACCATATAACGTTATGTTATACAACTAAATGCGTTATAACGTTATACTATATAACGTAATACGTTATAACGTTATATTATATAACGTACTACGCGACAAAATTATACCATATAACGTTATGTTATATAACGTAATTCGTTATAGCATTATACATTATATCCTAATTCGTTAAAACGTTATACCATATAACGAATCACGCTATAACGTTATAATATAACGTTATGTTATATAACGTAATACGTTATAACGTTAGCGCATATAACGTATTAAGCAATAACGTTATACCATGTACTGTTATGTTATACAACGTAATACGTTATGAGGTTATACAATATAACGTAATACGTTATATCGCTATACCATATATCGTTATGTTATATAACGGAATACGTTATAACGTTATCGCATATAAAGTTATGTTATACAACGTAATACGTTATGATGTTATACAATATAACGTATTACGTTATACCATATAACGTTAGGTTATATAACGTTATACGTTATAACGTTATACTACATAACGTAATACGTTATAACGTTATACCTTATAACCTATTACGTAATAACTTTATACCACATAACGTTATCTTATATGACGCAATACGTTATAACGTTATACCACAAAACGTTATGTTATATAACGTAATACGTTATAGCGTTACACTATATAACGTAGTACGTTATAACGTTATAACTTGTAACGTAATACGTTATGACGTTATACCACATAACGTTATGATATATAACGTAATGCGTTATAACGTTATACCTTATAACGTATACTTACCTGGCGCAGAGGTTACCGTGATCAAGAAGGCGGTTCCTCCATGGCGAGGCTTTTCCATTGCACTACGGTTAGGCTGACACTTGCGAATACCCCTAATGTGGGTATCTCGGGCGTATAAGTTTTGATAATCCGTTATAACATTATACCGTATAACGTTACGTTATATAACGTAATACGTTATAACGTTATACTATAAAACGTAATTTTTTATAACGTTGTACCATGTAACGTTATGTTATATAATGGAATGCGTTATAACGTTATACTATTTAACTAAGTACGTTATAACGTTACACCTTATAACGTATGTTATATAACGTAATGCGATACTACGTTATTATATAAAACGTAATACGTTATAACGTTATACCATATAACGTATGTTATATAACGTAATACGTTATAACGTTATACCTTATAACGTAATACTTTATAACTTTATACTATATAACATAATACGTTATAACGTTATACCTTATAACGTAATACTTTGTAAATTTATACTATATTACGTAATACGTTATAACGTTATACCTTCTAACGTAGTATGTTATATCGTTATACCATATAACGTTATGTTATATAACGGAATGCGTTATAACGTTATACCTTATAACGTATACTTACCTGGCGCAGAGGTTACCGTGATCAAGAAGGCGGTTCCTCCATGGCGAGGCTTTTCCATTGCACTACGGTTAGGCTGACACTTGCGAATACCCCTAATGTGGGTATCTCGGGCGTATAAGTTTTGTTAATACGTTATAACATTATACCGTATAACGTTACGTTATATAACGTAATACGTTATATCGTTTTGCTATAAAACGTAATTGTTTGTCATGTTATACCATATAATGTTATGTTATATAACGTAATGCGATATAATGTTATGCTATGAAACGTAATTGTTTATAACGTTATACCATATAATGTTATGTTACACAACGCAATGCGGTATAACGTTATACTATATAACGTAATACGTTATAACGTTATATCATATAACGTTATGTTATATAACGTAATACGTTATAACATTATAGCTTCTAACGTAATACGTTATAACATTATAGCTTCTAACGTAGTAAGTTATAACATTATACCGTATAACGTTATGTTATATAACGTAATACGTTATAACGTTATACTATAAAACGAAATTGTTTATAACGTTATACCATATAAGGTTATGTTATATAACGTAATGCGATATAACGTTATGCTATGAAACGTAGTTGTTTATAACGTTATACCATATAACGTTATGCTATATAATGCAATGCGGTATAACGTTATACCTCATAACGTTATGTTAAATAACTTTATGCGATATAACGTTATACAATATAACGGAATACGTTATTACGTTATGCCATATAACGTTATGTTATATAACGTAATGCGTTATAACGTTATAACATATAACGTTATGTTATATAGCGCAATGCGTTATAACGTTATACTATATATCGAAATACAATATATCGTAATACAATATAACGTTATACCTTATAACGTAATACACTATAACGTTACACCATATAGCGTTATGCTATATAACGTAATACGTTATAACGTTATACCATATAACGTTATGTTATATAACGTAATACGTTATATCGCCATACCATAATAACGCAATACGTTATAAAGTTTTACCACATAACGTTATATTATTTAGCGTAATGCGTTATAACGTTATACCATATAACGTATTACGTTGTAACGGTATACCTTATAACGTAATACATTCTAATGTTATACTATAAAACGAAATTGTTTATAACTTTATACCATATAACGTTATGTTATATAACGTAAAAGGTTAAAGGGTTATAACGTATAACGTATTACGTTATAATGTCAAACCATACAAGGTAATACTTTATAACGTTATACTATACAACGTTATACTCTATAACGTAATATGTTATAAAGTTATTCCATATAACGTATTACGCTATAACCTTATACCATATAACGTTATGTTATATAACGTAATACGTTATAACGTTATACAACATATCTTAATACGTTATAACGTTATACCATATAACGTATTTCGCAATAACGGATTACCATATATCGTTATGTTATATAACGTAATATGTTATAACGCTATACCATATAACGTATTACGCTGTAACGTTATACCATATAACGTTATGTTATATAACGTAATGCGTTATAATGTTATGCTATATAGCGTAATACGTTATAACGTTATACTATATAACGTACTACGCGACAACAGTATACCATATAACGTTATGTTATATAGCGAAATACGTTACAGCGTTATACTGCATAACGTAATAAGTTGTGGCGTTATACCATATAACGTAATACGTTATATCGCTATACCATATATCGTTATGTTATATAACGTGATACGATATAACGTATTACGCTATAACGTTATACCATAAGCCGTGATGTTATATTGGGTAATACGTTATTGCGTTATAACTTAAAACGTAATACGTAATAACGTTATACCATATAACGGTATGTTACATAGGGTAATACGGTATTGCGTTATAACTCAAAACGTAATACGTTACAACGTTATACAATATAACGTATTACGCCTTAACTTTATACCATATAAGGTTATGTTATATAACGTAATGCGTTATAACGTTATATTATCTAACGTAATTCGTTAGAGCGTTAAACCATATAACGTAATACGTTATATCGCTATACCATATATCGTTATGTTATATAACGGAATACGTTATAACGTTATCGCATATAAAGATATGTTATACAACGTAATGCGCAATATGGTTATACAATATAACGTAATATGTTATACCATATAACATTAGGTTGTATAACATAATACGTTATAACGTTATACTACAAAACGTAATACGTTATAACGTTATACCTTATAACGTATGTTATATAACGTAATACGTTATAACTTTATACTATATAACGTAATACGTTATAACGCTATACCATATAACGTTATGTTATATAACGTATATCCTTATAACGTTATATTATATAACGTAATATGTTATAAAGTTATACCATATAACGTATTACGCTATAACGTTATACCATATAACGTTATGTTATATAACGTAATACGTTATAACGTTATACCATATAATGTATTACGCTATAACGTTATACCATATAACGTATAACGCTATAACGTTATACCATATAACGTTATGTTATATAACGTAATGCGTTCTAACGTTATACTTTATAACGTAATTCGTTATAACGTTTTACCTTATAACGTGATACGTTATAATTTGATGCCATACAGCATATATATATGTCGGGTTTACATTAGAATTAGAGTTAGGGGCGTGAAACGAATCTTCGTTTGGATTACACGTGTCGATATGCAATAGGGAAGACATTGACTAGTGCGAGTACGATTATCATAGAACTGGACAAGTAACCGCGGTAACTAGTTACTCGAGAAACTAATGTCAATGATCCCAGGTTCCGTAACGAATCCGCGGTCGACGGGATGATAGATTAACGTGCTCGCAAATTCTAAGTCGGAGTCTTTGTTAAAACGTGAAACATCCACCGAGCGTACAGACTCTAAGTAACTCGCTAATACGACCTCACGAGAGAATGACTCTCCGTCGCGATGATGCTGCAGAGGAAAGCTATGATGGGGTGTGTCTGTGGCGGCATAGGCCACGGAACTTTCTTACGGCTCTGGATACAAAGCGCTACGCCGTCAAAGCAAAACACCGACGTGTCCAATGCGCCATCGATATCCTCACGCTCTTGTCGCCGAATTCTGGGAAGAGCATACACGTGCCAGCCGCGGCGGCACATCTAATGAATCCACGCTAGTGGGGGATATCGATGGGCAACGAAGGGAAGAATCCGTGCGAGCCGTAACAAAAGGACAGGCAGTCCGACTTGAGCCGTGAACTAAATAACTCCTGAGTACATTGCATAACAACGCGTCGTTTGAACTTTGAGTGTTTATTGTTACTTGTTAATCGTTACTAGTTATTGGTTGATCGCATCTGTCACTTGTGATTTGTTGACTTTATTTGTTAATTAGTGCTTAATAAACTATTGTTAGTTAAACTTCTGTATATTCCTTACGCACCTATCGCGCATATCACCTCAAATTGGTGACTACCGACGTGATATATAGTGAAAGAGGTGACCGTGATAGTGCTATCGTTTCTTTTGACCACCGATATTGAGTGCACCGCGACGATGGAAAATAATACTCAGGGAACTTTAGCCAGCCAAGTGATCAGCATGTCTCCACTGCTGCCCACGAACACGGTGGCATGGTTCGCCCTTCTGGAGAGACAATTCGGGGCAGCGTGGATTACGGAGTACAACATAAAGTACGTGACGCTAGCATTATGCCTAAATGATCAACAGCTTCAGGACGTCGAAGACCTGATGACGAACCCCTCAGAGACCGGACGCTACGAGAAATTGAAACACGCGTTCATTCGCATATTATCCGATACGGACGCGACCCGGATAAAGAAGCTGGTGGAAAGCGAAGAGATGGGAGATAGAAAGCCATCTCAGTTTTACCAACATTTAAAGAAACTCTCCAGCCCCTCCACGCCCGACGATTTTACCCTCACGCTGTGGAGGAACCGATTACCCGCCCGCATCAGGCGTATCCTCGCCGCAGTCGACGACTCGGATACAGAAAAATTATTGCGGCAAGCGGATTTGATCGCTGAAGATTTCAAAGAAGATTATCAGCGCACCGCCCGAATAACACCTGTAGGGGACCCACCAGCGCAAATCGCTGGAACATACGAACCGATGTCCGCCGCAATCAACGTGTTGAGCGAGCGAATGTCACAGTTGCAGGCACAGATAGACGCATTGAGTATCACTAATCATCGTCGACCACGACCACGATCACGCTCGCGCTCGCGATACCACCGTCGTTCGCGCTCCCGAGATCCGCATCTTCGTTACGGACAAGAAACCGAAGATCTCTTTCCTTGTAGGCACCGGCGCCGACATCAGCGTATATCCCCGCAGCAAAATACATAGGCACGTCAAGAAAAACGCGTACGAGCTGTTCGCGGCCAACGGGACGCGCATCGCAACGTATGGTACCACTGCGATTTGCCTTAACCTGCCCCTAAGACGAGCCTTTAAATGGAACTTCGTGATTGCTGACGTTCAAACGCCTATCATAGGCGTAGATTTTTTGAGCCATTATGGGTTGCTCGTGGACCCGCGAAATAAACGACTCCTCGACACGACAACCCAATTATCATTAAAGGGATATGCTGCCACGACCGAAGAAGCATCCATTAAAACCGCAATCGGCGAATCGGTCTACCATCGACTTTTGGCGGAGTTTCCGGATCTAACTCGTCCACCGGCCTTTGGACGAGAGAAAATCCGACACAGTGTGGTACATAACATAGAAACCACACCCGGGCCACCCGTCTACAGTAAACCCCGACGTCTCGCACCGGATCGTCTCAGACAGGTCAAGGCCGATTTTGCAGCAATGATCGAGCAAGGAGTGATGCGGCCATCGAAGAGTCCATGGGCATCACCCCTTCACGTCGTCCCGAAGAAGGACGGAAGTCTACGACCATGCGGCGACTATCGTGCGTTGAACGCTCGCACCATGCCCGACAGGTACCCCCCCCCCCCCGCATATCGAAGATTTCGCGCAAAATCTATATGGTAAGCGTGTCTACTCAAAAATCGACCTTGTCCGCGCTTACCATCAAATCCCGATCGCGCCCGAAGACGTGAAGAAAACCGCGATCACGACGCCTTTCGAGCTTTTCGAAGCAGCCAACATGATGTTTGGGCATCGAAACGCCGCGCAAACGTGTCAAAGATTCGTCGACGAAATTACCCGTGGTCTAGACTTCGTGTTCGCATACATAGACGATTTTTTAATCGCTTCCGAAACCGACGAACAACATCGCGAACACCTTCGGATTTTGTTTGAACGCTTAAACGATTATGGCGTAGTCATTAACCCGGTAAAGTGCGAATTCGGTGTGAACGAAAACACATTCTTGGGACACACCGTTAACGCCGACGGGATAAAGCCGCTAGCCGAACGCGTTGACGCCATTGTAGAAGCACCGCTCCCCGGAACCGTTAAAGCACTACGCAGGTACCTCGGTATGATTAATTTCTACCGACGTTTCATACCGGGGGCCGCAAAAATTCTTCAACCCCTAAGCAATCTATTAAAAGGAGGAAAAAAGGGCAACGCGCCTATCAAATGGACAGAGCAATCCGAAGCTAGTTTCCGCGAGTCGAAACGCGCCCTCGCTAATGCCACGATGTTAGCGCATCCGATACCTCGCGCACCTGTTAGCCTCGCGGTAGACGCATCCGACTATGCAATAGGAGCGGTCCTCCAACAACGCGTGAACAACTCTTGGCAGCCGTTAGGTTTCCTTACCAAACCGTTGAACTCCGCGCAGCGAAAGTACAGCGCGTACGATCGCGAACTACTCGCTATGTACACTGCGGTCAAGCGATTTCGACACGCCATAAATGGGAGAAATTTTGTAATTTTCACCGACCATAAACCCCTTACATATGCGTTCAATCAAGATTCTGATAAGTGTTCGCCGCGACAATTTCGACAATTAGATTACATCGAACAATTCACCACGGACGTGCGATACATTAAGGGGTTAGATAATAATGTAGCCGACGCTCTGTCACGCATCGAGGCGATAGGAAAGTCTGTGGACCATCGAGCTCTCGCCGCCGCGCAAGAAACCGACAATGAACTAAGCGACATCGTAAACTCCGGTACATCCGCGTTACAGTTAAAGAAAATACGTTTCCCCGATCACGACGTAGAAATTTATTGCGACGTATCGGGCGACTTTGTACGACCGTACGTACCGAAATCTTTGCGGCGCGACGTATTTAATTCGCTCCATGGACTTTCCCATCCAGGGATACGTGCCACTCAAAACCTGGTGACGACGCGTTTCGTCTGGCCGTCCGTAAACAAGGACGCCCGAAATTGGACACGACAATGTATCCCTTGTCAACAATGTAAAGTCACCAGGCACGTATCCTCACCCGTCGGAACATTCGGAGAATTAGCAGGCCGTTTCGAACACATACACATAGACATTATCATGATGCCATATTCGCAGGGCTACCAATATTGTCTAACGTGTATCGACCGTTTTTCGCGTTGGCCCGAAGCCATTCCCATCGCCGACATGGAGGCGGCAACCGTCGCTTCGGTCCTCCTTTCCACGTGGATATCGCGCTTCGGCGTGCCTTTGAAAGTAACGACCGATCAAGGTCGCCAGTTCGAATCGAATCTATTTAACGAATTATGCCGGTTGCTCGGCATCAGGCATTTGCGCACGACAGCCTATCATCCCGCGTCCAACGGGATGGTAGAGCGCCTGCACCGACAACTAAAAGCAGCAATCAAATGCCACGATACGAGCAACTGGGTAGAAATCTTACCGATAGTCTTATTAGGCATACGAACAGCTATTAAAGAGGACCTGAACGCGACGGCAGCCGAAATGGTTTATGGCACCGGCATACGATTGCCGGCAGAGTTCTCCGT
The DNA here is from genome assembly GCA_911387925.2 of Bombus hypnorum. Classification (NCBI taxonomy): domain Eukaryota; kingdom Metazoa; phylum Arthropoda; class Insecta; order Hymenoptera; family Apidae; genus Bombus; species Bombus hypnorum. Next base: position 11,578,037 of record OU427020.1, on the reverse strand, counting down.
ACCGATTAACCAACCGGCCAACTCCGAATACGCAAGTCGCCTAAAAGACCGAATAGAAAAAATCAGGCCACACCCGATCACGCGACACGGTGAAAAGAGAACCTTCGTGTTCCGTGATCTCGAAACATCGCCTTACGTATGTCTGCGCCGCGACGCCATCGGAGACCCCTTACAACCACCCTACGACGGGCCGTATCAGGTTATAGAGCGAGGAAGAAAGACCTTTACGATCAAAATGAATAACAAAAATGTAATAGTGTCCATAGATCGATTGAAACCCGCATTTTTATTTGACGATAACTTTGAACACCAGAGCACTGAAAAGCGCAATATAACAATACCGTCTGGTGCCCGAAACGAACCAAGCGAAGGGGGGGACTCAAGAGTGCATCACACCACACGCGCGGGCAGAAGAGTTCGATTTCCTGATTGGTTTCAGGCGGGTCTCGGATAGGCATTAAGAGCCGGCGAACGTGCACCCTTGCCTGTAACACTTATATATATATTTTTTTCATTTATATAGCGTTATCACTGGTAAGGGGGTACTGTGGCGGCATAGGCCACGGAACTTTCTTACGGCTCTGGATACAAAGCGCTACGCCGTCAAAGCAAAACACCGACGTGCCCAATGCGCCATCGATATCCTCACGCTCTTGTCGCCGAATTCTGGGAACAGCATACACGTGCCAGCCGCGGCGGCACATCTAATGAATGCACGCTAGTGGGGGATATCGATGGGCAACGAAGGGAAGAATCCGTGCGAGCCGGAACAAAAGGACAGGCAGTCCGACTTGAGCCGTGAAATAAATAACTCCTGAGTACATTGCATAACAACGCGTCGTTTGAACTTTGAGTGTTTATTGTTACTTGTTAATCGTTACTAGTTATTGGTTGATCGCATCTGTTACTTGTAATTTTTTGACTTTATTTGTTAATTAGTTCTTATTAAACTATTGTTAGTTAAACTTCTGTGTATTCCTTACGCACCTATCGCGCATATCACCTCATGTCAAAGGACACGAGATCATCGGATTCGTCGAGGAAAGCCCTTCGTTCAGGAAGTAAGGGAAATTGGCGTTGCTGCTAATTGGTCAATTGCTGCTAATTGCTCTGTATCGGTGGTTAGAAAAGATGCTAGCCACCCTCGGGGGAAAGTTGCTATTTGGAGACGCCGTTCGTTAAAAAATAGGTCTCTCCTATCTTCCCGTAGCTGGGACAAAGACTGTTTGTTTGAAGGACTTTCGTCAACTAAATCCTAAGATTTATAACGGGCCCTCAGGTTGGCTGAACATGTGCTGCGGAGACGCATCGACATCTGGCGATCATCTTACTCGAAGAATAGGGTCCACGTGTAGCGAGCCACGGGACAGAGACCGTTGGGACGTTTACTGTCGCATGTCCCCACGAATATTTCTTTTAAGGAGAGTTATAAAATTTCTCCATACTTTCGCTAGACAAAGCGTTCCTCCGTTGACCGCGGCTACGCTCGGCGACCGGCTGTCGCCCCGAGCCCAAGCTCACAATCACAACTCTCGAGCGATTACAATCAGATCGAATACTACAATTATTTAATTACAGCTATAGTAGACTCTAGGTTACAATGTTGCGGAATTATTCGAAATTCCAAAGGCTCCGGTGTTCTTCCATCTCCGACACGGCCATCCTGACTGTCACACGTCCTCGTGTGTAACTAAAATATTGCGTATTTCCAACATTAGACTCGATGTAGCTGATATTATTTACTGTTCAATTAAATGTTCCAAATAAGTCAAGGGTCCAGTTCGACAACAAAATCTTGTTCGGAGATTTGACAAGCAAGGAAATGAAAGGGAACTAAGATTAGTAGCGTTATAGCTTGTGTTCGAAGTGTCAGTTGCGTTCTGTGAGTTATCAGTCAGACCGTAATGGCACGACGGGTCATTTTCGATTTCGTACACCGGTGAATCTCAGTTTGTTGGGTCGTATTACCACACTGAGCGTGTCGTGCACACGCGGAATGCCATACTGGGCGTACTGCGAAAGCGCTGGGGGCCACACTGGGCGCATTGCGAAAGCGCTGAGAGCCACACTGGGCGTATTGCGAAAGCGCTGGGAGCCACACTGGGCGTATTGCGAAAGCGCTGAGAGCCACACTGGGCGTATTGCGAAAGCGCTGAGAGCCACACTGGGCGTATTGCGAAAGCGCTGGGAGCCACACTGGGCGTATTACGAAAGCGCTGGACATGTTACTACAACCACAACCTGATATTAGTGATCCTCTGAGGTCAGTGTACTTGCATCGTTATTATCACCATCGTTGTCATCGCCGCAGACGTCCAACTCAGCAGGGACGCAACTTTCTGGCATTTTTCTCAGTCTGTCATGTCTGTCCTTATATGATCGTTTGCCGTCTAAGGTTTTTAAAGTATACCTATCTCCTTCCAAAACTTCTGCTATCATGAATGGACCCCTGAATTTCGGATCTAGCTTCGTCTGGTTTCTTTCTTCGTTTTTGCGCAATACGAAATCACCGAGGTTAAATCTGACTACTTTAGCCTTATTTTTGTCGAACCTATCCCTATCGTATGTGGTGCTTGCGTCTATATTCTTTATCGCCTGCTATCTTACACTGGAGATATCTACTTTTCTTTCTTCGATATTGTCGAGTATCAACGAGTCGTAAGATCTTTGCTGTTCTACCAATTAATAGTTACAATGGACTCGATTTAGTCGTGCGGTTGGTGCTGTCATTCGAAGTCAACTGTATTTCGCCAATCGCGTCTAGCCACGATCGCCCGGTCGTTTCTATGATTGTGAATATAATTTTCAGCGTACCCATAATACGCTCTACCCGTCCGTTGGCCCTACTCGCACCGGTTGAGATTAAGTGGAGTTTAATGTGTCTATCTAGACAAAAATCTTGAAATTCTTTGCCCGTAGGACTCCTCTCTTGATCCGCTATTATCCAGCAAAGGCCTGGCGAATAAAATATAGCATACTTAAGTGCTTTAACGGTACTAGGAGAATCTATTTTACGAGTATGATGCAGATATGCGAATTTAGCGAAGCTGTCGAACAAAACAATGACATATTCTTTCGAACCACTTTTACCGCTTAGTTTGCCCGTTATGTCCATATGAACCGTATGCCAGGGTATGCTGGTCTTAGGTATAGGATGTAATTCAGCTTGAATCTTACCTGAACTCGCCTTTGAAACTCGACAAGCATGACAGTTCTCTACGAATTTGCGAACATACTTCGTCATTCCTTCGAACCAATAATACTCGTATAGCTTCTCAAGCGTTTTATCCCAACCTAAGTGCATAATGGACTTGTGCACGTAGTTAATAACGGACCACCGAAAGCCTCTTGGGACGATGGGCAAGCAGAGAGTTCTGCCTTTCCTCTGTATTTTACGATGGAGGGTGCCGGACCGTAACTCGTACGTATTCGCGACGTCTTCCGCGAGCTCTTCGTTCTGTAATTTATTGACGATCTCGGAAATTTGTGGGTCGCGCCGTTGTTCCGTTAGTAGCCAATCGTCGGCGATTTCGGTCAGGTTAATTTCTTTCTCTACAATTTTGCTGAACGTGCGGTGATCCAAGTCTGCGGGGATTCGCGAAAAGAAGTCTACGTGGGCCATTCGTTTACCCTCTCGATACATAATGTCAAAATCAAATGTTTGTAAGTAAGCCCATCATCTATAGACCCGGTCGTTTAAATTTACTTTGTTGCTGGAGGCTTTCAAAGAATTACAATCGGTAACAACTAGGAATTTCCGCCCATGTAGGTAGTGTCGGAAATGCTTGACGGCGCTTACGACTGCTAATGTCTCCAGTTCGTACGAATGATATCGGGATTCCGCGGGGGCGGTCCTTTTACTGTAATATTCAATGACTCTGTTTTTCCCTTCGACCTTATGCATTAAAATAGCTCCGTATCCTTCCGAACTAGCGTCCGTATGTAATTCTATCGGATAGTTAGGGTCAAATATCATTAGTACCGGCGCGTCGGTCAGGACGGAAATTACCTTCTGCCTTATTCGTTCGTGCCTATCCGTCCAAGTTATGTTCTTGCTACCCGAGGTAAGTGCGTACAGGGGCTGCATTACTTGTGAAAATTTAGGAATGAATTTTCGGAAATAAGAGGCCAAACCTATGAATTGCCTAAGTTGCGTGACGGTCGATGGTGCAGGTAAAGAGCTCAAGGCTTGTATTTTGCCCGGGTTTGGACGGACTTCTCCGTTATGAATTACATATCCCAAATAGAGTACCGATGTTTTTAGAAAGGTACATTTTGAAAAGTTAAAGGAGAATCCGGCTTTTACGAGGGTATCTAATACGGTGTTCAATCTTTCTAGGGCTTGATCTACCGAGTCAGCGATAATTAGGACGTCATCCAAGTAAACAACAACGTACGAATACGCGAGGTCGCCTAAAGCGTTGAAAATGGCCCTCTGAAAAACGGATGGTGCATTTTTCAGTCCGAACGGCATAGTTATGTACTCGTACTGTCCGTCAGGTGTAACGAACGCCGTGTATTCCGTCGAATTAGGATGAATGGGGATTTGGTGAAACCCGCTGACCATGTCCAGGCTGATAAAGTATCTCGCGCTTTGCAATCTCGCGATTTGATCTGCAATGAGGGGTAAGGGGTACCGAACTGCGACCGTATTTTTATTCAGCGCTCGGAAATCTACACACAATCTATCCGAGCCGTCCTTCTTCTTCACGAGTAGCATAGGGCTTGTGAACAGTGAATTACTAAGCCTTATGAGTTTTTGCTCTAATTAATTCGCTTGTTCTCTCGCGTACTATTTTGCGCTCTTCTTCGCTAAGTCTATAAGGACTTCCTGGTACGGTGATGTTGCGATCAATTAATTGTATTTGTAACTGGCCTGTATGTATGCGAGTACGTAGGAAACCCGTAACAAATGAATCTTTGAATTTTCCAAAAGAAAGATTAATCGACTTTTATCACTACGACGTACCTCATTGTCAACTTCATTGACATCGATCTCGTTTTCAGCGGTTTTATTACAGGCATTAATTATTTGTGTTTTACACATAGCGAGGCTAGTTTGTGTAATATTACGCTAAAACCTTGACTTAAGATTTCACGATCAATCGCGATATCATATTTTAAATAACTATCAGCGAGGATATAAAAATTTATCTCTAATTATTAACACCTGCAACGAACAAGATTTGAGAGGTACGTTTAGTACAATTATTTCTTATTCCTCGCATTACTACTATATCAATCGTTCCTTTGCCAGAAAATCTCAAGACTACGAATTCTTTAATTAATGAACACTCGGCTCCAAAATCGGGGTAAAATGGAAACGACTCACCCGGATGGCTTGATCTACCAGTTGGTGCCTCCAATACGTAGAAGTCGATTTGCCACTCGTTATTGAAAGTATATTCAGGGCACTGCTTTCTAAGGGATTTTCCTCCATAATCAGATTGATAGCTGCGCGCCATGCAGCGGAGTTTCATGATTGCCCGCGGTTTCAGGATTAAAACGCGGTGGCGAAAATTATTAGGTTCCACACTCGATTTTGCACTAGCGACTGAATTAACTCGCGCACGATGGTCGTAAGCTCTTGCACTGTTATAACCGGCACTGATCCCACTTCTGATGTCGGGGTGGCGGTGAGGATAGGGTTGTGGGTGTTTGATGAACCTCCGTCGGAATTAGACATCGTTGCGGTGTGATAAAGATACGGTTTATTGACACAAGTATGGATAACACAGATTCGACAATCAACACGGCGGTTAGGCGTTCGCGACACTTGTGACGATGTACTCAGGTTCGATACGAATCCGCGGTCAACGGGATGATAGGTGAACGTTCTCAAGAAAACAAGGTCTGAGTAGTTGCTAATCGTAAAGACGTTACTCTTTAGTCGGTGAGCTCGCGAGAGAGAATGCCTTTTCGTCCTGATGATGCCACAGAGGAAAACTATGATGGGGTGTGTCTAAGGACACGAGATCATCGGATTCGTCAAGGAAAGCCTTCGTTCGGAAAGTAAGGGAAATTGGCGTTGCTGCTAATTGGTCAATCTCTGTATCGGTGGTTAGAAAATGCTAGCCACCCTCGGGAGAAAGTTGCTAGTCGGAGACGCCGTTCGTTAAAAAATATGTCTCTCCTATCTTCCCGTAGCTGGGACAAAAGACTGTTTGTTTGAAGGACTTTCGTCAACTAAATCCTAAGATTTATAACGGGCCCTCAGGTTGGCTGAACATGTGCTGCGGAGACGCATCGACATCTGGCAATCATCTTACTCGAAGAATAGGGTTCACGTGTAGCGAGCCACGGGACAGAGACCGTTGGGACGTTTACTGTCGCACGTCCCCACGAATATTTCTTTTAAGGAGAGTTATAAAATTTCTCCATACTTTCGCTAGACAAAGCGTTCTTCCGTTGACCGCGGCTACGCTCGGCGACCGGCTGTCACCCCGAGCCCAAGCTCACTATCACAACTCTCGAACGATTACAATCAGATCGAATACTACAATTATTTAATTACAGCTATAGTAGACTCTAGGTTACAATGTTGCGGGATTATTCGAAATTCCAAAGGCTCCGGTGTTCTTCCATCTCCGACATATATATATCATATATCGTTGTTGGCACTTTTCGCAAATGTTCCTTGCAACAATATGCCATCGTTTGGCATCAAAAGTGTTAATTGAGATTTGCAATATACGGAAACTCCTAATCCGTGTATTATTTCGGTTCAGGTGGCCACAGTCCTAATCCGACACCTGCTTTCTGGTGGATATAATATTTAGTAGAAGGATAATTGCTGTCGTCAACAGTATAGTCTAAAGTCCTAGGTAACCATTACTTTATGGCATCCTATACCTTATGGCGTATACCCAGCCTCGGTATTACTCATCGCGGAATAATAAAATTATTTTTACAAATAAGTACGCAGTTTTTCAATATGTGAAACATGTGACTCAGGGTTTCTGCAGGAAAATTCAACCGTTTGTAACATTTTATAAATTTATTTTGAGATAAAGTTCTCTCGCGATGTGAATAGTAGAACGCTGTAGCATTATGTTATATTACATTATACATATTATATCATATTATATCATATTATATATATATATCTATATCATATATCGTCGTTGGCACTTTTCGCAAATGTTCCTTGCAACAATATGCCATCGTTTGGCATCAAAAGTGTTAATTCCATATGCATTAGATTATTAAATATTGATATTGTAAATATAATGCAGGTTGATATTGATTTGTTTATGACTTTAACTAATGATGATTTAATTGAAATTGGTATAAAAAATGCAGCTGACAGAAAAGCTACATTAGAAGTGATAAATAGATCATAAAAAATCTGTGATACAAAAAGAATTTATTAGCATTTATTAATTATATCTGATTATATATTATTATTTTATTTGTTATATACTAAAGCTACTTTAATATATAAACGTAAAAATATAATATGTTATGTTATAGCATATTGGTAATACTTTTTATACTAACTGACAGGAATAAAAACCAGTTTATTATTGAAATAATATATTTAGAGTCAATAAAGATTCGTGTCTTGAACATACCTCTAGTTTAAAATTTCTCAAAATTTGTTCCAATCTACCAATTTGAGAAAATTGTTTATGCGTTATAACAAATATATATATATCTTATGTTTCTGTAGCCATTACTGGTGAAGCAATAACGTCAGATATTAAATGCATAAATAATCTAAAATTTTATTCTTAGTAAAATATAAAGATCGTTATTAAGATAATATTATGGAATAGAAAATTTTTGATTCGCAGAATTTGCCCTTGACTTACCGGCATTTCATTGTTTGCGAATGAAAATTTGATTTAGCCGATGCACCATGAACTTCAACAAAATCAATTTCGCAAATTGCACAACATAGGTTACTCATTTCCGGAAATGATACAGAACAGATTGTTCTTTTTTCTTACTCACAAGATTACAAGCATCCATTATATATAATTGATTGCTATTCTTAATTATTTTATGTTCTTGTAGATCCAATTTATACTAACAATTTTTCAAAAACGTATTTTCGAATGAATAGCCAACATTTAAATTTTCAAAAGTTGTACTAATACTTTAAATTTGATTTTTGTGAAGAAGCTTTATTTTTAATTATCTCAAAATTAAACTTGTATGTGAGATATCTAAACTTTTTATATTTAAAACAAACTTAAAATCTTGTTAAGTAAAAAGACGACTCTTTTTCTATTACCAATATATTATCTTATTTAGCGGTTACTCAGGAGTTTATGTTATATATATTGGTACGGATCGCTGAACCGCTTTGTTCAATAAAGTGCGCGAAAAATTCAAGATGACTACATATTAAGATGTAAGCATAGCTTTTTTATAGAGATTTGCTTGAAATTTTCCCTTAGAAAATAAAACATTTTTTAATAACCTCGCATGGCTGAATGAAAACCTTTTAATTTATTGTGATTTCTAACGACTAAACTTCAAGTTTTCCAATAGCGTATTTCCTGTATTTTGAATTCTTATTCACTCCTTGCTATAGTTCTCGCATCGAATTTTTCACCAATATATAGATGTATTTGGCATTTCAGATATGTGAACGTGATTTCAAATTTCGCTCCTCAATTGCATATTGATATCGCTAAATATTAGGCTAGATTCATATGTAACACAACGGTTCAGTGATGTTCTATTATGTTGTATATTCGTAACTTCAGTTCTGCCCGAGCAGTTGAGCTATACGGTCGTGTGAATCAGTTCTTCCGTAAGTGAGACAAGTGGGAAAACACAGTGACTATAACATAACCAATCGATAAATGATGGAAAACATACGTAAAACACCACCAATAAAAATCCTAAATAATGGCGAATCATTTTCTATATACAGTGCTTTAGATAAAACGAACCCAAACAAACAAGCGAAGTTCAGGACTGCTCAGTTGTAAATGAAATAGAAATGTAAGTAGAAATTACACAAAATAATGACGATAAGGATAAAATCAGCAATGATGTACCACATCAGAACGAAAGCTGGAAGACTGTAACTCCCAGCAATTAACGAAAAATGACTTGAAACACAAATGCTAGGGGGCTCTAGAAACAGTAAGACAACAATGGCTACAGGAAATTCCTCTACATATCTCTTACAGCTCCCTGCTAGAAGTGTTGGATTCAAACCCAGTCGAAAAATCAGTAACACGCATTCCTAAACCACCACCAATCTATATAGATGCTAAAATAATAGATCCCCTCATTGATCTGCTAAATAGCACGGCAGGTAAGGAAAACTATACCATTAAACAACTTAAACTGGACCAGGTAAAAGTACAAACGAACACCCCAGAAATATTCAGAAAAGTGACAAATGCACTAAAAGAAAAGAATGCCGGATATCAGACTTATCAGCTCAAATCTGATAAAAGTTACAAAGCAGTAATCAGAGGATTACATCCAAAAACTAACACAAATAACATATGCGAGGAACTAGCTAAAATGGGACATCAGGTAAGAGCGATTAACAACATAACCAGGTACGATACTAAACAACAATTACCGTTATTCCTAATAGAACTCGAACCTGAAAATAATAACAAGGAAATTTTTGAATTTAAGGAAATTTTAAACACAATAATTACAGTTGAGCCACCCAGATACAAAAAAGAAATACCGCAATGTATGAGGTGCCAACAATATGGGCATACAAAAAATTATTGTAATAGAAACCCGGCGTGTGTCAAATGCGCAGGTAAACACCTTACAATGAACTGCCCACACATGGGAAAAATAGATGATGTAAAATGCTACCATTGTGGTGGAAAACACCCAGCTAGTTACAAAGGCTGTTTAGTCAGAAAGCAACTACAAAATAAACTTTTTCCGCCGGTTCGTAACAGGACATATAATAACTCTAACACACAACAGGATAGCACAGTAACTGAAACATCAACAAACGTTCAGCATGCAATGAACCATAACAATACCAACACCTTTGGTAGCCGAAGCTACGCGCAAGTAGCCAAACAGTCAACACCTTTAGATACTCACAACCAGAACATTAACATCGACGACGCTACAGAAATTAAAGAACTATTAACGATATCCACCAAAAACACGGACATCCTAACAAAAATGATAAGTGAACAAAACGCAGTCCTTAAACAGCAAACGCAACAAATCACACTGATGCTACAACTACTTACAAACACGCTAACTAAAAAATAAAAATGGACACGCTTAAAATAGCAGCCTGGAACTCTAACGGCCTACAACAAAGGGCCCTAGAAACTAAAACATTCCTGTATAACAATAATATCGATATACTTCTTGTTTCAGAAACACACTTCACTATAAAAAACTATTTAAAAATACCGTACTACACCATATATGATACCAAGCATCCCTCAGGAAAAGCACACGGAGGAACCGCAGTAATAATAAGAAACGATATTAAACACCATTTACACAGCCAGGTTAGTAAGGAATATATCCAAGCAACCACCGTTACAGTACAAACTAGCAGCAACTATTTACAGCTGTCAGCAGTATATGTACCACCGCGACATAAAATTACATCTCAAATGTGGGAAGATTACTTTCAACATTTAGGTGATAAGTATATTGCAGCGGGAGACTGTAATTCAAAGCACACACTATCGGGATCAAGAATCAATACACCTCGAGGTAGAACCTTGGAGAAATACATTAGAAACAAAAACCTCAATATATTATCCACAGGAAGACCGACGTACTGGCCGACAGACTTGAGCAAAATACCTGACCTACTTGATTTTGCAGTTACAAAAGGACTAAATGCAAATAAACTAAATATAGAACCCAGCCTCGAGCTTAGCTCCGATCATACACCCATAATTGTTACATACTTAAACAAACCAATAATTTATAACAATTCAAAGACACTATGCAATAAAACCACCAAATGGCAAACATTTAAAGAAATAATTGAGAGCAAAATCAACTGCAACATCCCATTGAAAACACCCGAACATATCGAACAAGCAGTAATAACGCTTACAGAAACTATTCAGGAAGCAGCATGGGCAACCACCATACCTGAATCAACTAATAGACCAACAAAAATAATTCCGCCAGACATCCTTGAAAAAATTAGAGAAAAAAGAAAAGCGAAAGCAAAATGGCAAAAACATAGATCAAAAGAAAACAAAAAACACCTAAATAAACTTGCAAAGGAAATAAAAAACAAAATAAAAGAACACAATAACAATGAGTTCACAAAATTCATAGAGTCACTATCTGCACACGAGAACTCTAACTACTCCCTTTGGAAAGCCACAAAAAAAATAAAGAAGCCAATAAAACTAGTCCCAGCAATCAGAAAAGCAGATAATACATGGGCAAGAAGCAACGAAGAACTAGCTGAAGAATTTTCCAACCACCTAAGCAACATATTTACACCACATAATATCAATAATAGCAACCACAACTGTCATATGGACGAGGATGAGGTAATCACTAGTACTACAACTGACAATCATTACATCATACCTAAAACAACAGCACATGAAATTAGAAACATAATCGAGAAAACAAAAAATAATAAGGCACCAGGAATTGACCTAATCAATGGTATAATCTTGAAAAACCTTCCTCCTAAAGCGATACGGCTAATTACAATAATTTTCAATGCAATATTAAGAATCCAATATTATCCTAAATTATGGAAACTAGCACAGATCATAATGTTACCTAAACCAGGCAAAGACCCACACCAATCAGCATCTTACAGACCAATATCACTACTTCCCGTATTTCCCAAAATACTAGAAAAAATAATTTACGCCCGCTTAAAATCAATAATAGAGAAGGAAAAATTAATACCAGATCACCAATTTGGATTCAGAAACAAACACTCCACGATAGAGCAAATGCACAGACTCTCAAATGAAATAATACTAGCATTAGAAAACAAACAATACTGCACAGCCCTCTTTATGGATATCGAGAAAGCATTTGACAAAATAGACCACAATAATCTACTTCAATCAGTCAGAAAACAATTCCCGGAACAGATATACCATTTAATCAAATCTTACTTAAGCAACAGAACTTTTTCAGTAAAAATGAAAGACACATACTCTCAAGTTAAAGACATCAAGGCAGGAGTTCCGCAAGGAAGCGTCTTGGGACCAATTCTATACACACTATACACGGCCAACATACCAACAACTACCAATAGCAAAATACTGACATTTGCGGATGACACTGTTGTACTAGTCAGGCACACTAACCCTGCAACAGCAGTCACATTACTACAAGAACATATTGTAAAAATAGAAAAGTGGCTTCAAGTTAAACAAATTAAAGCGAACCCTGATAAATGCAACCACATTACATTCACACTGCGAAAACAGATACCACCAAACATTACACTCAACGGCACGCATATAATACAAACAAGGCAAGTCAAATACCTTGGACTCCACTTTGATACACGATTCACATGGAAACATCATATTAAATCAATAATAAGCAAAATACAGGTAGCAAGGAGACAGATGTACTGGTTAACAAGTCGAAAATCCAAACTAAGCATAGAAAACAAATTAAAAATTTACAAAACCATTATAAAACCAATCTGGACGTACGGAATACCATTATGGGGAACAGCAGCAATGAGCCATATAACCAAATTAGAGGCAATGCAATCTAAAATACTCGGAACAATAGTAAACGCCCCATGTTACGTTAGAAACGAGGATATAAGGAAAGACCTTGGAATACCAACGGTCAAGGAAGAGATTAGCAGATTCGCAAGAAGATACAAAGAAAGAATAGCAACGCACCCGAACCGGCTGGCGGCGGAAACGATCATCACATTCATTGAAAGGAGATCAAAAAGGAAACACCCAGCAGATCTCATAAAGGATATACCCTAACAAGCAGGAAGATGGTACCCCACTGGGGGTAGCTACCCACATGTTATATTATTAAGCAGCTATAACACTTTACCAAATGTCCTACAGGACAAATTGTAAAATTTAAAACAAATAAATAAAAAAAATAAAAAAAAAACGTTATACCATATAACCTTATGGTATATAACGTAATGCGTTATTACGTTATACTATATAACGTAATACGTTATCACGTTATACCTTATAACGTTTGCTATATAGCGTAATACGTTATAACGTTATACTATATAACGTGATTGTTTATAAAGTTATACCATATAAAGATATGTTATATAACGTAATACGTTATAAGGTTATACCATATAAAGTTATGTTATATAACGCAATGCCTTATAACGTTATACTATATAACGTAATTCGTTATAACGTTATACCACAAAACGTTATGTTATATAACATAATGCGTTATAACGTTATACTATATAACGTAATACGTTTAAACGTTATACCTTCTAAAGTAACACGTTATAACATATACCATATAACGTTATGTTATATAACGTAATAAGTTATAACGTTATACCATATATCGCAGTACGTTATAACGTTTTACCGTATAACATTATGCTACATAACGTAATGCATCATAACCTTATACTATATAACGTAATACGTTATAACTTAATAGCTTATAACGTTATGTTATATAACATAATGCGATATAACGTTATACAGTGTAACGTAATACGTTATAACGTTATACCTTCTAACGTAACACGCTATAACATTATACCATATAACGTTATGTTATATAACGTAATAAGATATAACGTTATACCATACATCGTATTCCGCTATAACGTTATACCATATAACGTTATGTTATATAACGTAATGCGATATAACGTTACACAATATAACGTAACACGTTATAGCGTTATACCTTCTATCGTAATACGTTATAACATTACAACATATAACGTTATGTTATATAACGTAATACTTTATAACGTTATACAATATAACGTAATACGTTAGAACGTTATACCTTACAACGTAACACGTTATAACATTATACCATATAGCGTTATGTTATATAACATAATTGTTTATAACGTTAAACCATATATCGCAGTACGTTATAACGTTTTACCGTACAACATTATGCTTCATAACGTAGTGCATCATAACGTTATACTATATAACGTAATACGTTGTAGCGTCATATCATATAACGTTATGTTATATAACGTAATACGTTATAACGTTATACTATATACCGTAATACGTAATAACGTTATGTTATATAATTTAATGCGATATATCGTTATACAATATTACGTAATACGTTATAACGCTATACCTCCTAACGTAATAGGTTATAACATTATACCATATAACGTTATGTTATATAACGTAATAAGTTATAACGTTATACCATACATCGTATTCCGCTATAACGTTATACCATATAACGTTATGTTATATAACGTAATGCGATATAACGTTACACAATATAACGTAATACGTTATAACGTTATACCTTCTAACGTAACACGTAATAACATTATGCCATATAACGTTATGTTATATAACATAATGCGTTATAACGTTATACTATATAACGTAATTCGTTTTAACGTTATACCTTCTAACGTAACACGTTATAACATTATACCATATAGCGTTATGTTATATAACGTAATAAGTTATAACGTTATACCATATATCGCAGTACGTTATAACGTTTTACCGTAAAACATTATGCTACATAACGTAATGCGTTATAACGTTATACTATATAACGTAACACGTTATAAATTTATACCTTATAACGTTATGTTATATAACATAATGCGATATAACGTTATACAGTATAACGTAATACGTTATAACGTTATACCTTCTAACGTAACACGCTATAACATTATACCATATAACGTTATGTTATATAACGTAATAAGTTATAACGTTACACCATACATCGTATTCCGCTATAACGTTTTACCATATAACGTTATTTTATATAACGTAATGCGATATAACGTTACACAATATAACGTAATACGTTATAACGTTATACCTTCTAACGTAACACGGTATAACATTATACCATATAACGTTATGTTATATAACATAACGCGTTATAACGTTATACTATAAAACGTAATACGTTTTAACGTTATACCTTCTAACGTAACACGTTATAACATTATACCATATAACGTTATGTATTATAACATAATGCGTTATAACGTTATACTATATAACGTAATACGTTTTGACGTTATACCTGCTAAATTAACACGTTATAACATTATACCATATAGCGTTATGTTATATAACGTAATAAGTTATAACGTTATACTATATAACGTAATACGTTGTAACTTTATACCTTATAACGTTATGTTATATAACGTAATGCTATATACCGTTATACTATATAACGTAATACGTTTTAACGTTATACCTTCTAACGTAAGACGTTATAACATTATACCATATAGCGTTATGTTATATAACGTAATAGGTTATAAGGTTATACCATATATCGCAGTACGTCATAACGTTTTACCGTTTAACATTATGCTACATAACGTAATGCGTTATAACGTTATACTATATAACGTAATACGTTATAACTTTATACCTTATAACGTTATCTTATACAACGTAATGCGATATAACGTTATACAATATAACGCAATACGTTAGAACGTTATACCTTATAACGTAACACGTTATATCATTATACCATATAACGTTATGTTATATAACGTAATAAGTTATAACGTTATACTATATAACGTAATACGTTTTAACGTTATACCTTCTAACGTAACACGTTATAACATTATACCATATAGCGTTATGTTATATAACGTAATAAGTTATCACGTTATGCCATATATCTGTTAAGAAATGTTAAGTTGGTATGATCGCTAGTTACTACAAGCTAAGTTGGTACGACTTCTAACGACGCTCTTTTGTCTTAGAAGTCGTACGCGTGCTCTCTTAGCTGAAGACTTTCTGTGTGAAAGGACGTGTTGTATAAGACTGGAAGAAATATAAGATAACAAATCGAATCTAAGTGTATCGAGTGATTAATAAACCCAAACCTACATCCTTTAACAGGTTATGGGCCCAGGTCAGTAAACTGCGGTAAGAAAACGTAATATTTTTCGAGTTTTGTGTTTTTTGATATAATCCGAGAAGAAACCACGCCATGTTCAATCAAGAGAGAATAGGTGATGTGGATAGCGACATGAAGCCGGTCCTGAGAAAGGGAAATTATGAATATTGGAGGACAATGACGGAAGCTTCATTAATTTTCTTGGGTTGCTGGGAGGCAATAGAGCCAGGATTTACGGCAGCGCAAAGGTTGGACCCGGAATGTATGAGGAAGGACGACATGGCACGTGCGTACCTTTACCGGCATATCCGCTCCGAACATCTCGGGGAAATTAGGAGATTGAAAACAGCGAGGGATTGCTGGAAGGCGCTAGAGGATGTCCATGGGAGGTCCACGTCGATGGACACCGTCTTATGCATACGAGAACTGGGAACCATGGAGAAGAAACCTGAAGTAGATATATCCACATACTGCGGGAAGATATACGATCTATGCGACAAGGTATCCAGCGCAGGGTTAGTAATCGAAGACCACATGGTGGCATGTTTCATGTTAGCCGGCCTCGTGGCGGACACGAATTACGCAACGTACATAAGGACGGTAAGACTCGATAAAAGCTTAACCGCGAAGGCCGTGAAGTCTGATCTTTTACTTGAAGAAAGAAGGATCGAGGCGGCCATGGATTCGTCCGAGAAGAACAACGCAATGGCGGCCCGGAAACAATGGAGACCTCAGCCTCAACAAAGCAAAGATGGCGCGAAGCCAAAGCACAAGCACCAGGAACAAAAGAGCAAGAAGCGCTACAAATGTGGAAAACGAGGCCATGTGTCGTATAACTGCCGAGAGGGAAGGGCAGGTAAGGAGGAGCAAAGCCAAGAAGATATTAGGGAGAAAGAGTCAGACGACGAATCGAGGTCTAAGGGACTCATCTCCACGTTAGCTCTATCGTCCATTAGACACATGGAAAGGGGCAGGATCAGTTACCTTGACTCCGGAGCCTCAAATCACATGACCCCAGACAGGCATCGGTTCGTGGATTTCATGCCCACAACTGGACAGATCAGGATTGGAAAAGGATACCTGGAGGTTAAAGGAAAAGGAACGATCGTGGTCAAGATGACTAAGGCCTGTGGCGGATGGAAGCTATCTTTGTCAATCGCTTTATGGGTACCTGAATTAGATGTGAATCTAATTTCAGTCAGGCAATTGGCGGTGAAGGGAGTCACCACAGTGTTTACGAGGGATGAGGCCGTCGGTACACACGATGATGGAGATGTGGTGTTCAAGTCAAAGGTAGGGGATAATGTGTACTACCTAGAGACAATACCGCCTGAGAGGCATGCAGCAAACGTGTCTATGGAGAACGACCAAGAAAGACCTGAGAAGAACGACGGAGGCGTTGAGATCATTGAAGCCAAGGCGTACAAGGGCATCGTATCATGGCATAAGAGGTTAGGTCACCTACATGGGAATGCGATGAGAAAAATCCCCGTAAGCAGCGTGAAGGAGGGCTTGACGAAGGATGAGGAACCATGCGGAGTATGCATAAAGGGAAAGATGACTAAGGTACCATTCCCGAGGACTGCGCACCACATGTGTCAACGCCCTCTAGAGATTGTCCACAGCGACATTAGTGGCAGAACTCAATGCAAGTCATTGGGGGGGGGGGATTATTTTGTGACCTTTATTGACGATTTTTCTCGGTTCATGTATGTCAGAATCATCGGTAGGAAGAACGAAGTACTAAAATGTTTCAAGGAGTACCAGGCGGAGGTGGAGGCCTTACACCAATCCAGAATATGTGCCCTTCAGACTGACAACGGGGGTGAGTACACAGGGGAAAACTTTGAGAGATACCTGAGGGAGAAAGGTATTTTACACAGGAAGACTGTTCCTAGAAACCCTGAGCAGAATGGGGTTTCCGAGCGAGCAAACAGAACCCTGGTCGAAATGTCCAGATGTTTACTCATCCAATCAGGACTCCCTGACTATCTGTGGGGGGAGGCTGTAAACACGGCATGTCATATAAGGAACTTATGTCCATCCGCTGCAATCGGAGACAAGATCCCACTGGTGTTATAGAAAGGTAAGGGATGCGACCTCCAAGGGGAGATAGACAGACTGAAGGTGTTTGGATGCAGGGTCTGGTATCTGAAGAGCCCAAGTGGAGGGAAGTTCGAGAGCAGGGCGGATGAGGGAATATTTGTAGGATATGACAGACAGGTCAAGGGTTATAGGATTTACCTGCCGGAGACAAAAAAGGTAATAATGTCCTGTCATGTCAGGTTCGAGGAGAACATTTTCCCCTATAAGGACACTAAGGTGGAGACGAGCAACATGAAAAGCGGGTCCTCAGATTGGATATGGGAAGTGGAAGGCTTCGCACCTACAAGGGGAGCTGGTCAGACTGACGTCGAAACACAGAGTGAAGGTGAAAACGACGAAGGGGAGACTGACTACTTTATGGATTGTTTAACAAGTGATGACGATCCAGTGGAAGCTGTGAGTGTGCCAATTGTACCCAGGAGGTCGGCAAGACTGCACAAACCAAAGACGTGTGATAGTTGTGCTCATACTGCGACCGTTTGTAAAGCTCAAAACCTGTGTGTGCCTGTGAGTGTGTGCGAAGCTCTGAAGGGGCCAGACGCCTCAAAGTGGACCGATGCAATAAAGAAAGAGTTAGACAACTTAAAGAACAAAGATGTGTGGGACGTTGTACAAAGACCATTAAACAAAACCGTTATAGACTGTAAGTGGGTACTTGTGATGAAGAGGGACCCTGATAGGTATAAGGCTAGACTGGTAGCTCGGGGGTTCTGGCAGAGACCCGGAGTAGATTACTCAGAAACCTTCAGTCCAATAGTTAAGCGCAGGACTCTGAGAATTCTGCTTGCTCTATGCGCAGAGAATGAGTGGGTATACGAGCACATCGATGTGGAATGTGCGTATCTCAACAGCCCTCTAGATGAGGATATATACATGGAGCAACCAGAATTCTCTAGAGCTCCAGGAAAGGATAGGGCTAAATTTGTATGCAAACTTAAAAGGAGCCTGTATGGACTGAAGCAAGCTGGGAGGATGTGGTTCAAGCACATCAATAGTATCTTAAGGGGTATGAGTCTGAATCCGTGTGTAAGCGTCCCATGCGTTTATGTGAATGCGTCCAAAGATTTGATTGTGGCTGTGTATGTGGATGACATTCTTGTAATTGGAACGAAAGAGTGGATTGAAACGTTCAAAACCAGAGTCAAGGATAAATTAGATGTCAGAATGCTAGGCATAGACACTCAATTTCTATCTGTCCACCTGAATAAGCCAAATAGCACTACTGTGATATTTGATCAATCTGCCCAGGTAGGCCAAATGTTGGATCTATTTGACGTTACTCAGGAGGTTGGAGTGTCGACACCACTAGCTAAGGATTGTGAAGCTGGTTTTGATATTGAGTGCGATGAGCCTTTCGACAATAAATTATACGAACAAGCTGTAGGGCATATAATGTATGTCGCCACTGTAAGTCGCCCTGATGTTGCGTGTGCAATAGGAAAACTGAGTCAGAGGTGTGCGAATCCGACTGTATCCGATTGGAAAGCGGTGAGGCGGATATTTAAGTACCTGTTGAAGACCAAAGATTTAAGGCTAGTATACCAAAGAACGGGACAACCTCTAAAGGTATTTTGCGATTCGGACTTTGCGGGTTGTACGGTAGATAGGAAATCCAGGAGCGGGTATGTCCTCATACTTGCTGGCGGTGCAATATCTTGGTTGTCTAAAAAGCAACCAATCATAGCTCAATCGACATGCGAAGCGGAGTTCGTGGCGATGCAGGAAGCAGCAAGGGAAACAGTGTGGATCTCATTACTGTTAAGGGAGTTAGGTCAATTGTCGTATTGCCCTCGCCCTTGCAAGATTTTCTGTGACAACATCGGAGCCATCTCATGGTCAAGGGATGAAGTAGTCGCCGAAAGTTCAAAACATGTACAAGTGCGTTACTTTTATGTTAAAAACTGCGTGTCGAAGGGGATACTGGATTACACGTATATACCTAGTACCGAAAATGTCGCCGATATTCTTACCAAAGGTCTAAATAGGATTAAGATCAGTATTTCACTAAAGCTATGGGGCTTGTAGGAACTACGATCAAAGGGGAGTGTTAAGAAATGTTAGGTTGGTATGATCGCTAGTTACTACAAGCTAAGTTGGTACGACTTCTAACGACGCTCTTTTGTCTTAGAAGTCGTACGCGTGCTCTCTTAGCTGAAGACTTTCTGTGTGAAAGGACATGCTGTATAAGACTGGAAGAAATATAAGATAACAAATCGAATCTAAGTGAATCGAGTGATTAATAAACCCAAACCTACATCCTTTAACAATATCGCAGTACGTTATAACTTTATACCTTATAAAGTTATGATATATAACGTAATGCGATATAACGTTATACAATATAACGCAATACGTTAGAACGTTATACCTTATAACGTTATGTTATATAACGTAATACGATATAACGTTACACAATATAACGTGTTACGTTATAACGTTATACCTTCTAACGTAACACGTTATAACATTATACCATATAACGTTATGTTATATAACATAATGCGTTATAACGTTATACTATATAACATAATACGTTTTAACGTTATACCTTCTAAAGTAACACGTGATAACATTATACCATATAGCGTTATGTTATATAACGTAATAAGTTATAACGATATACCATATATCGCAGTACGTTATAACGTTTTACCGTATAACATTATGCTACATAGCGTAATGCGTTATAACGTTATACTATATAACGTAACACGTTATAACTTTATACCTTATAACGTTATGTTATGTAACATAATGCGATATAACGCTATACAGTATAACGTAATACGTTATAACGTTATACCTTCTAACGTAACACGTTATAACATTATACCATATAACGTTATGTTATGTAACGTAATAACTTATAAAGTTATACCATACATCGTATTCCGCTATAACGTTATACCATATGACGTTATGTTATATAACGTAATGCGATATAACGTTACACAATATAACATGTTACGTTATAACGTTATACCTTCTAACGTAACACGTTATAACACTATACCATATAACGTTATGTTATATAACATAATGCGTTATAACGTTATACAATATAACGTAACACGTTTTAACGTTCTACCTTCTAACGTAACACGTTATAACATTATACCATATAGCGTTATGTTATAAAACGTAATAAGTTATAACTTTATACCATATATCGCAGTACGTTATAACGTTTTACCGTATAACATTATGCTACATAACGTAATGCGTTATAACGTTATACTATATAACGTAACGCGTTATAACTTTATACCTTATAACGTTATGTTATATAACATAATGGGATATAACGTTATACAGTATAACGTAATACGTTATAACGTTATACCTTCTAACGTAACACGTTATAACATTATACCATATAACGTTATGTTATATAACATAATGCGTTATAACGTTATACTATATAACGTAATACGTTTTAACGTTATACCTTCTAACGTAACACGTTATAACATTACACCATATAACGTTATGTAATATAACGGAATACGTTATAACGTTATACCATATACCGGGGTACGTTATAACGTTTAACCGTATACCATTATGCTACATAACGTAATGCGTTATAACGTTATACTATATAACGTAATACGTTAGAACTTTATACCTTATAACGTTATGATATATAACGTAATGCGATATAACGTTATACAGTATAACGTAATACGTTATAACGTTATACCATATACCGCAGTACGTTATAACGTTTTACCGATTAACATTATGCTACATAATGTAATGCGTTAGAACGTTATACTGTCACGTCCCGCGCTACGCACGCGCCGTAACGAAAAACGGAAAACCATAATATACAAATAATACGAGTGACAATTCGAATATTCAAAACGAACGCACGGTACAATGAAAATGGAAATTTTTTAATAAAAGATTAATTAAATGTAGTCATATATAGAAAATTACTATACGAGGGCAAACAACCTATAATTTCATAATTCGACTAAGGATAAACTATGAAGAACCAATTAACCAAAAGTGACTCGCAAATTAATTAATAAATCACGACATAATCTGGATAACCTACAATTCGGCAATTTAATCAAATCTCACAATAATATCATGAATAAGGAATGGAACGATAGGAATACACATTTTTATAACAAATATGAAATATCAAACAATTTAATATATAGCAAATATGGACACACAAAATCACAGTAAACAAAATATATCTTATATACAACCAGGTATAAAATATATAAAACACCTAGGCATATTAACACACTTCGATAAACCAGGCACTATTGTCAGAATCCACACACGAAACGTCAAGATCGAAGTAAAAGGAATTCCACGAACAGTACACTTGAACAAGTTAAAACTAACACATAATCGAAACAGACCACGAGAACGATTTCAAGAGACAACGTAGTACGGTCGTATAAGGAACAACACTGCTTGTCGATTACTGCAAATTGTGATAACCTAAAAGGAAAAAGAAAATTATTATGTGCGTTCTAACCATTAAATATAAAATGTGTAATTCAATAAAATAATTAGAAAACGGTGGAAGTGAAAAATACCTCGTGAACAATTACTCATCGTAGAAGGAAGTGTATGTGCGTAGACAGGTTATGTATCCATATCCGTAGAACATAATGTATGACAGCCAGCTGAAACAAATGTAAGAATTAACTCCAACTGTTCCGATACAAAACAATATTGTGCCTAAACCAAAGGAAGTGTGACAGTGCTTATCGAATCATGCAGATAGTAGAAACGTAAAAGAAACAGGAAAAATATTATGTATGCGTTCTAACCATCATTTAAATAAACAACATGTTAATTCAATAAAATAATTAAAAGCAGTGAAAGTTAAAAGCACCTAGTGCACAATTAATCATCGTAAAAGGAAACGTACATACAGGAATTTCTCAAAAACAAGTTGTGGACCCACTCCGTAGAACATAGTATACGACTGTCAGCAGAAACGAATGAATAAACTAACCTCAATTGCCATAATATATATGGAAGAAAATAATGCTATTAAAGATTTGCAATCATATAACAATTAAACTAAATGAAGCACGATAACAATCAATAATTGATACTCGACAACAGACTTACAGTTGCCCAATGGAAAATAAAACCAAAAAATCAAGAAAAGTAGTGACGTTATAACGAAATAACTCAGCGTTGACTCAGCAGTCTTTAATAAGAAGAAATAAAATCAGTTAATAAGTGCAGGAAGAGTCAAGAAATAACTAAGATAGGTTAAGTGAATGACAACGATAATTCACTACTCACATCGAAGTTTATACAAGGGTCAATGCATTTATGAGAAAACAAATACCAAATTGGAGTAAACGTGTACAAAGAATCGAAGTTGATACTACTGGAAAGGTCTTAGTAAACAAGAAAAGGTACCTTTATAAGTTAACGAGGTTTGTATGCAACCAATCATCGTAGAAGGAAGTATCCATGCAGGAACTCCACGAGGAATGGCTACGGATCCAACTTTGCAAAACATAATATACGACGGTATGAAAATATCAAAGGTAATAAATACCGAGGTAACCAATCATAACCTAAAAAGGGGAAGAATGTTGTAAACCATCTTGGAATAAAAATTGATAATAATAAGAAGCTCGTTGCTCACATCTGAAGATATACATTAAAGCCGACGCAGTTACAAGAAGCCTACTACCAAACTTAAGTGAATACTTATAGAATACTGAACCAGATACTACCAAAACAATCAAGACGGCAACAGGAAACTGGAAAATGAAGGAAATGTTCTGACACTATAACAAAATAATCCGACGCTAGCAAACAAGATAAAGGACGGATTATTTTACTATACAGATATTTACAAAATATAATGTTTTATATATATCTATATATATACTTACAATGCTAGGATAGGTAAAAGTAGTCATAATAAGTGTTGGAAATGTAGCGAAGAACCAGAAGATACCAAACGCGCACCATGTAACTGTTCCGAGTAAAGGACTCAGCGTTGAAGGATTAGGATTGTAGAACCTATAAACAATAAAGATTTTAACTAACAATGTACAGATTAGCTCCAAAATTCTATGTAAAGGCGACAAATTACACGCACAAGGTAACGACAGCTTCATAACAAAGAAACGGAAAATAGCCAATAATATAAGAATAGGTTAGAAATTAATCAAGATCGAGTATCAACGATAAACGCGATTAAGATAAGAAATTATTATATTGTACTAAGTTATTATAGTATAATTGTATCAAGTCTGGCGTAGAGAAATAAGGTTATGTTACGCAGTAGAACTGGTAATAAGACAATCCACATGCTATCATATTAAAATAACACACTATGCACGTATTAGTATTAAATTAATTAAGTGAACACTCTATAAAAACAAACTACTCGAAACACAACAATAAAACAGTACTATTGATAAATAGTAATATTTAACAATAACACAATTCACATGCTATCATATTAAAATAACACACTATGCACATATTAGTATTAAATTAATTAAGTGAACACTCCATAAAAACAAACTATTCGAAACACAACAATAAAACAGTGTTATTGATAAATTATAAAATTTAACAATAATACAATCCACATGATATTATATTAAAACAACACACAGTATATATATATACACGTTTTAATGATTACACAAACAATATTATTGTCATTTAAAAAATTCTAACTGCGCTAAAATAGAGGAAACTAAGCGACGGACGAATAATTATTTCAGTATTAGACAAATTAAGGACGCGTCACTATACTTTTACTAGAGACATTCACGAGCGGCCATCTTGAACTGTCATGAACATAGGATAGCTCTTACACGTGCGCATCGGAATACATTCAATAATTATACACATTAAATAAATGCAAAATAATATTATTTCCACTTCAATTATACGTCAATTATTGAAATAAAGTTACAAATAATTAACAGATAAATAATAGATTCGACATTAATAAAAGTCACTATATACTAGGGACATTCACAGGCGGCCATTTTGGATAATTAATACGTGCGTTATAAAATAAATTATCTTTTCGATGAAAAAAGTAAATATTTAATAGGTGATAATACAAATGGAAGATCGTAACGAGGAAAGAATAAATAATAATTAATACAATATAACACATTATTATATGATAACAGGAATATTAGAAATTAATAGGAACCAGCCGTGAGAAAGAAATCATGAAAACACATTGTTAAGATTAATTAACATTTTTAAAACCGAATAAATTCTATATGAAACTACATTATGAAATACAAATATAAAAAGACATAATTTAATATACATAATATAACAAACATAAAAGAAATAAAATACATGACTTTATACTATCAAAACTAATCAACATTTGGATAAACCTAAAATCATATTGTGAAACATATATATATATATATATATATTTAAACATAAAATCACATATACGAAACTACACTTCAACAAACAAAATGCTATATGAAAATTATATTATTATACGACTACATATATGTATATATATATATCTAGATGTTATCAAAAACTACACCTCAACGAAATTACTTTATGAAAACTACAACCGAGGATTTAAACAACAAAATAAATATATATATATATATATACATTGAACATATAACAAAATACATATAAAATAAATAAGAAACTAAAATTGTTAAACAGCGAACCAACAAATATAGAGCAAATATATACATATATCTAAATATGCAAAAAAAGTCCGATGCACCGACACACACAAGTCTTGCACAGAGAGTATCATTAAATTCATCGTAGGTTGCGTCCTCTCGAATCACTCACGGTTTCTTCGCAATCGCTATTCCTCTTGCGCTGAAACGATAAAATGTAACGAATCAATAAAAAACGAACGAAACGGGATAAATTTAAGCAGAATAAAACAAAACAAAATACGCACTAGGGCGGCCTGCATAACAATCTCTGGTGAAGATGCCTCCGCAACCATCGTTTAAACGTTAATGTCAAAATCACCGAAACCTACGTTCACAGAAATAGCAAAAATTGTAAATCAAATCAAACACCGAAAGCAACCATGATATAGAAATATTAATTATACGTAATGATAATATAACAAACCAACAACCAGGATGCACCTACCGTTATCCGGAAGACGACAAAACCCACAACGTGCTACTGCAAGAGAAGAAAACGAATAAAATTATATCACGTGAAATCATTCCGCCACTTTCCATAAATCAAAACCAAACTTACGCAAAATAACTCGGAGGAAATCCTTACTATGGGAGAGCAACGGATTACGCGTGTTGCCTGAGCGAGCGTCGATATAATAATGAGACTTCAGCCGTCGGCCCTTCCACGCGCCGAGGAACACTGATTATTCTCACGATATTAACATGGAAGTTTTTCGAGAGAAGACTAGATCAGCATGGAAGGCTCCAAGCCTCCTAGACACTACCTCAGCAGAAATATAAGA
Source organism: Bombus hypnorum (assembly GCA_911387925.2). NCBI lineage: Eukaryota > Metazoa > Arthropoda > Insecta > Hymenoptera > Apidae > Bombus > Bombus hypnorum. The sequence continues at coordinate 11,551,444 of OU427020.1, read as the reverse complement.
ACTAAGTCGAAATACAGATTTTGCATTCTCTCAGGTACCAACGACGGAAATCTAGAAATCCAAGACAAGAAAACGAAGCAGAAGAAGTCACCAACGATCACGGAATTTACATTCTCTCACGTACGATTTCAGGAACCCTAAACTGCAACATCCGGACTCCCACGGAAGCGAACTATCGGATGGCCACGACCCTGTGCGGGATGCTATTATAAATAAACGCAGCAACAAAGAACAGTGTTCATTATTTTGTCGTCAATAGTACGTTACGTTTCGGTTCATTATTTTGTCGTCAATAGTACGTTACGTTTCGGTTCATTTTTTTTGTCGTCAATAGTACGTTATGTTTCGGATCATTATTTTGTTGTCAATTGTACGTTACGTTTCGGCTTATTATTTTGTCGTAAATTGTATGTTACGTTTCGGCGATCTCTCGTCAGTAATCACTTGCTCTGTCTAAGTCGCGACTAAGTTAGTAAATCTTCTAAGTGTTCATTTTGTTGGCGAAATTAAAAGAAAATAAATATATTTGTAACAACGGTATTAGTCCAAAGAGTAAACTACAAGTCTTATTCAGTGTATATTGTAATTAAAATAAATCAATAAAACGAAAAGTTTTAATAATAACTATACCCGAGTTCGAATAGTAAGTCCGATAATAGATACATCAACGGTCAATCGCACCGGCGAAATCCAGGCGCCTGCTGCGGGCGGGACGAACACCTTAAGGTAGGAAATTTAAAACTTCCTTCTTCTCTGATAATTTCGTTGTATCCGGGAACCGAACTAAAACTACTTATCATGAATTAATATATCCGGTCTCATTTCTATTCTGTAAATGTTTTGAAAACAAACCATTAATGTTGAACTTTAAATAAAGGGTTGTTCGCTGTGTTGTCTTGTGCAAACGGTGTTTTCAACTATCGAAACACTTATTGATCTTCGCATTCCTCCTCCCATTGTTGGCAAATTATTGCCCGTCTTTGGGCAAGGCTTGCGAAATTACACAAATCTTACACAGAGAGGACCATTAAATTCATCGTTTGTGATTAATTAGAAAAAAAAACAAGAGCAAATCATTGCGGCAGGGTTGTACCAACATTGTTATTAACTGATATCTTCATTCTTGTCATCGTTGCATAGGATTATTAAAAATAGAATAATTTCCTTCAGAATTTTAACCAAAGGATCATTCGCTGTGTTAGCTTGTGAATAACGGTGTTGTCAATTATCGAAAACACCTATTGATCTTCGCATTCCTTCTCCCACTGTTGGCAAAATATTGCCCGTCTTTGGGCAAGGCTTGCGAAATCACACAAACCTCACACAGAGAGGATCGTTAAAGTCATTTTCTTAATTATTAAATTCGAAAGGCAAGGAAATCGTAACGATAAAAACCACCCTAGCAGACGAACTGAGCTTTAGTTGAAACGACAGATCCACTAGCGAAATTAAAAGAGAAGAAGAAGGAAAACGTAGGGATACATTTGTATCGAACTACGAAATCGAATTTTAAAGATAATTCAGTTCACAAACCAATCATACGCGAAAATGTATATATATCCATATATATATTCATAACAATTTAAACAATCCAATGTTCAAATTTAAATAAACTCTGCGTAGCGAAATAGAATTTTAAAAATAATTCAATTCTCTAACCAATCACACGCGAACTAAATATGTATATATATATATTCACAACAATTTAAACAATCCAATATTCAAATTTAAATAAACTCTGCGTAGCGAAATAGAATTTTAAAAATAATTCAATTTTCTAACCAATCACACGCGAACCATAAATATATATATATGTCGGAGATGAAAGAACACCGGAGCTTTTGGAATTTTGAATAATCCCGCAACATTGTAACCTAGAGTCTACTATAGCTGTAATTAAACAATTGTAGTTATTCAATCCGATTTGTAATTGTTCGAGATTTGTGATAATGAGCTTGGGCTCGAGGCGACAGCCAGTTGCCGAACGTAGCCGCGGTCACGGGATGAACGCTTTGTCTAACAAAGGTATGGAGTAATTCTATAGCTCTCCTTAAAAGAAATATTCGTGGCGGCACGCGACAGTAAACATTCCAACGGTCTCTGTCCCGTAGCTCGCCACACGCAGAGCCTATTCTTCGAGTAAGATGATTGCCAGATGTCGATGCGTCTCCACAGTACATGTTCAGCTAGCCTGAGGGCCCGTTATAAATCTTAGGATTTAGTTGACTAAAGTCTCTCAAACAAACAGTCTTTGTCCCAGCTACGGGAAGATAGGAGAGACCTATTTTTCAACGAACGGCGTCTCCCACTAGCAACTGTCCCCCGAGGGTGGCTAGCATCTTTTTCTAACCACCGATATGGAGATTGACCAATTAGCAGCAACGCCAATTTCCCTTACTTTCTGAACGAAGGCTTTCCTCGACGAATCCGATCATCTCGTGTCCTTAGACACACCCCATTATAGTTTTCCTCTGCAGCATCATCGCGACGGAGATTCATTCTCTCTCGTGAGGTCGTATTAGCGAGTTACTTAGAATCTGTACAAAGAGTCCGACTTAGAATTTGCCAGGACGTTAATCTATCATCCCGTCGACCGCGGATTCGTTATGGAAGCTAGGATCATTGTCATTAGTTTCTCGAGTAACTAATTACCGCGGTTACTTGTCCAGTTCTATGATAATCGTACTTGCACTAGTCAATGTCTTCTCTATTGCATATCGACGCGTGTAATCCAAACGAAGATTCGTTTCACGCCTCGTATTCTAATTCTAATGTAAACCCGACATATATATATATATGTATATATATATATATATATATATACATATATATATATATATATATGTATATATATATATATATATATATATATACATATATATATATATATACATAAACAAAGAAGCGTTAGACGCCCTCAAGTCTAATGTGAATCCGACATATATATATATATATATATATATATATATATATATATATATATATATATATATATATATATGTCGGGTTTACATTAGAATTAGAGTTAGGGGCGTGAAACGAATCTTCGTTTGGTCTACACGTGTCGTTAAGCAATAGAGAAGACATCGACTAGTGCAAGTACGATTATCATAGAACTGGACAAGTAACCGCGGTAATTAGTTACTCGAGAAACTAATGACAATGATCCTAGGTTCCATAACGAATCCGCGGTCGACGGGATGGTAGATTAACGTGCTCGCAAATTCTAAGTCGGACTCTTGGTTAAAACGTGAAACATCCACCGAGCGTACAGACTCTAAGTAACTCGCTAATACGACCTCACGAGAGAATGACTCTCCGTCGCGATGATGCTGCAGAGGAAAACTATGATGGGGTGTGTCTAAGGACACGAGATCATCGGATTCGTCGAGGAAAGCCTTCGTTCAGAAAGTAAGGGAAATTGGCGTTGCTGCTAATTGGTCAATCTCCATATCGGTGGTTAGAAAAAGATGCTAGCCACCCTCGGGGGAAAGTTGCTAGTGGGAGACGCCGTTCGTTGAAAAATAGGTCTCTCCTATCTTCCCGTAGCTGGGACAAAGACTGTTTGTTTGAAGGACTTTAGTCAACTAAATCCTAAGATTTATAACGGGCCCTCAGGCTAGCTGAACATGTACTGCGGAGACGCATCGACATCTGGCAATCATCTTACTCGAAGAATAGGGTCTGCGTGTGGCGAGCTACGGGACAGAGACCGTTGGAATGTTTACTGTCGCGTGCCGCCACGAATATTTCTTTTAAGGAGAGCTATAGAATTACTCCATACCTTTGTTAGACAAAGCGTTCATCCCGTGACCGCGGCTACGTTCGGCGACTGGCTGTCGCCTCGAGCCCAAGCTCATTATCACGAATCTCGAACAATTACAAATCGGATTGAATAACTACAATTGTTTAATTACAGCTAGGTTACAATGTTGCGGGATTATTATTCAAAATTCCAAAAGCTCCGGTGTTCTTTCATCTCCGACACGGCCATCCTGACTATCACACGTCCTCGTGTGTAACTAGAATATTGCGTTTTCCAACATTAGACTCGTAACTGATATTATTTACCGTTCAACTAAATGTTCCAAATAAGTCAAGGGTCCAGTTTGGCAACAAAATTCTGTTCGGAGGTTTGACAAGCAAGGAAATGAAAGAGAAATAAAATTAGTAGCGTTTTAATTTGTCTTCAAAGTGCTAGTTGCATTCTGTGAGTTACCAGTCAGACCGTAATGACACGACAGATCATTTTCCGATTTCGTACACTGATGAATCTCGGTTTGTTGGATCATACCACTACGTTGGTTATATTACATGTGTGCTCGTCGTCGCGGTGGACGTATCAGAAAATACAGTATGTCGCGGTGGACATATCATAAAACAGCACAAAGCATGTGCACTCGTTGTCACGGTGGACGTATCAGAAAACACAGTACGTCGCGGTGGACATATCATAAAACAACACAAAACATCAAAGTGGGTATATCACACGTGCGCTCGTTGTCTCGGTGGACGTATCAGAAAATACAGTACATCGCGGTGGACATAGCGCGTTATATTACATGTGTGCTCATCGTCGCGGTGGACGTATCAGAAAATACAGTATGTCGCGGTGGACATATCATAAAACAACACAAAACATCAAAGTGGGTATATCACACGTGCGCTCGTTGTCTCGGTGGACGTATCAGAAAATACAGTACATCGCGGTGGACATAGCGCGTTATATTACATGTGTGCTCATCGTCGCGGTGGACGTATCAGAAAATACAGTATGTCGCGGTGGACATATCATAAAACAGCACAAACATCAAAGTGGGTATATCACACGTGCGCTCGTTGTCTCGGTGGACGTATCAGAAAACACAGTACATCGCGGTGGACATAGCGCAGGGCCCCACTGGGAATATTACAAAAGGCGTGGTATTAATGATCCTCCGAGGTCAGTGTACTCGCATCGTTATTATCACTATCGTTGTCATCACAGCAGACGTCCAACTCAGCAGGGACGCAACTTCCCGGCATTTTCTCAGTCTGTCATGTCTGTCCTTATATGATCGTTTGCCGTCCAAGGTTTTTAAAGTATATCTATCTCCTTCCAAAACTTTTGCTATCTGGAATGGACTCCTGAATTTCGGATCTAACCTCGTTTGGTTTACTTCCTCATTCTTGCGTAATGCAAAATCACCGGGATTAAACCTACCTACTTTAGCTTTGGTTTTGTCGAATCCACCTCTGTCGTACCTAGCACTAGTTTCTATATTCTCTATTGCCTGCTGCCTTACATCGGAGATATCTACTTTTCTTTCTTCAATACCGTCGAGTATCAACGAGTCGTAGGATCTTTGCTGTTCTACCAATTAATAGTTCCAATGGACTCGATTTAGTCACGCGGTTGGTGGTGCAGTTCGAAGCCAACTGTATTTTGTCAATCGCGTCTAGCCGAGATCGCCCGGTCGTTTCTATGGTCGTGAATATGTTCTTTAGCGTACCCATGATACGCTCTACCTGTCCGTTGGCCCTACTCGCACCGGTTGAGATTAAGTGGAGTTTAATGTGTCTATCTAGACAATAATCTTGAAATTCTTTGCCCGTAGGACACCTCTCTTGATCCGCTATCATCCAGCAAAGACTGCCGAATAAAATATAGCATACTTAAGTGCTTGAAAGGTACTAGGAGAATCTATTCTACGAGTATGATGCAGATATGCGAATTTAGTGAAGCTGTCGAGCAAAACAATGACATATTCTTTCGAACCACTTTTACCGCTTAGTTTGTCCGTTATGTCCACGTGAACTGTATGCCAAGGTATGCTGGTCTTAGGTATAGGATGTAATTCAGCTTGTATTTTACCTGAACTGGCCTTCGAAACTTGACAAGCATGACAGTTCTCTACGAATTTGCGAACATACTTCGCCATTCCTTCGAACCAGTTATACTCGCACAGTTTCTCAAGCGTTTTATCCCAACCTAAGTGCATAATTGACTGTTGCACATGGTTAATAACGGACCACCTAAAACCTCTCGGGACAATGGGCAAGCAGAGAGTTCTGTCTTTTCTCTGTATTTTACGATGAAGGGTACCGGACCGTGACTCGTATGTATTCGCGACGTCTTCCGCGAGCTCTTCGTTCTGCAATTTGTTGACGATCTGAGAAATTTGTGGGTCGCGACGTTATTTCGCTAATAGCCAATCTTCGGAGGTTTCGGTCGGGTTGATTTCCCTCTCCATGACTTCGTTGATCGTACGGTGACCCAAGTCTACGGGATTTCGCGAGAAGAAGTCTACGTGGGCCACTCGTTTACCCTTCCGGTACAGAACGTCAAAAGTAAAAGTTTGTAAGTAAGCCCATCGCCTGTGAACCTTGTCTTTTAAATTTACTTTACTACTGGATGCCTTCAAAGAATTACAATCGGTGACGACAAGAAATTCTCGTCCGTGTAGATAATGACAGAAATGCTCGACGGCGTTTACAACCGTTAACGTTTCTAGTTCATAGGAATGATATCTAGATTCCGCAGGGCTACTCCTTATACTGTAATATTCTATTACTCTACTTTTTACCTTCAATCTTGTGCGTTAAAATAGCCTCGTGTCCATCCGAACTAGCGTCGGTATGAAGTCCTATCGGATAGTTCGGGTCAAATACCATTAACACCGGCGCGTCGATCAGGACGGAAATTACCTTTTGCGTTATTTTTCCATGCCTATCCGTCCAAGTCGTGTTTTTATTACCGGAAGTACGTGCATACATGGGTTTCGTTACCCGTGAAGCTTTAGGGACGAATTTTTCGGAAATGAAAGGTTAAACCTATGAACTGCCTGAGCTGTGTGACGGTCGTTGACGCAGGTAAAGAACTCAAGGCGTGTATTTTACCAGGACTGGGACGAATTTCTCCGTCGTGAATTACATATCCCAAATAGAGTACCGATGTCTTTAGAAAAGAACATTTTGAAAAGTTAAAGGAGATTCCGGCTTTTACGAGGGTATCTAACACGGTGTGCAATCCTCTTAGAGCTGGATCTATTGAGTCGGCAATAATTAGGACATCATCCGAATAGACAACAACGTACGAATGGCACGTTGGCTGCCATACGTGTTTTCAAAGGAGCCTCAAGAATGATCTCTCGTTTCGTTTGTTCGTAACATTAGAATCACCAGCCGCTGCTGGATACAATGAAGGAAAGTGTGGTACAGATCACTCCGATCAAATGGTTTCTTATGTGACTACAATTAGAAAAAGGGTCAAATGGTACAGATGACTTGGCATGCGACTCCTTCCGAGGATCTCCGTGGTAAACGCTTTGATGGTTTACAAAATTACAGCAAGGAAGAACACAAATATTAGAATATTCAGACAAGTATTAATTGCAGAATTATTAGGGTTGTCCGAAAATGCAAGAATCCCCGTTTTCGACGGAGTCAGCGTAATATCGCGGTTCGGAAAAACGATTCCGAAAGAAACACCAGACGCGCACGCAACCATGCCATGCAATTAAAAGACGTCGAATGGACCGAACAAGGGCACACAGGAATTTGAAGAAAGCAACAACTTATTGTCCAAATCGTCCAACGGGGGTAGCCGATGCTGTGTATTTCCTAGAATTAGAATGAATAGGGATTTGGCGAAACCCGCTGGCCATGTCCAGACTAACAAAATATCTCGCTTTGGCAATCTCGCGACTTGATCCGCAATAAAGGGTAAAGGATACCGATCCGCGACCGTATTTTCATTTAGTTCTCGAAAATCTACCAATCATCTATCTGAACCATCGTTCGTCTTCACGAGTAACACAGGGCTCGCGAACGGTGAATTACTAGGCCCTATGATTTTCGGCTCTAATTAATTCGCTTATTCTCTCACGTACTATTCTGCGCTCCTCCCCGCGAAGTCTATTAGGACACCTTGTACGGTGATGTTAGGATCAATTAATTGTACTTCTAACTGGCCTGTATTTACGCGAGTACGTAGGAAGCCCGTAACGGATGAATCTTTGAATCTTCGAAAAGAAAATTAATCGACTTTTATCACTACCACGTACCTCATTGTCAACTTCATTAACATCGATCTCGTTTTCAGCGGTCTTATTACAGGCATTAATTATTTTCGTTTTACACATAGCGAGGCTAGTTTGTGTAATATTACGCTAAAACCTTGACTTAAAATCTCACGATTAATCGCGACATCATACCTTAAATAACTATCAACGAGGATATAAAAATTTATCTTTAATCATTAGCACCTGCAACGAACAAGATTTGAGAGGTACGTTTAGTACAAATATTTCTTATTCCTCGCATTACTACTATATCAATCGTTCCTTTGCCGGAAAATCTCAAGACTACGAGTTCTTTAATTAATGAACACTCGGCTCCAAAATCGGGGTAAAATGGAAACGACTCACCCGGATGGCTTGATCTACCAGTTGGCGCCTCCAATACGTAGAAGTCGATTTCATACTCGTTATTGAAAGTATATTCAGGGCACTGCTTCGTAAGGGATTTTCCTCCATAATCAGATTGATAGCTGCGCGTCGTGCAGCGGAGTCGAAGCCCGCGGCTTCAGGGTTAAAACGCGGTGGCGAAAATTGTTAGGTTCCACACTCGATTTTGCACTAGCGACTGAATTAACTCGCGCACGATGGTCATAAGCTCTTGCACTGTTATAACCGGCACTGATCCCACTTCTGATGTCGGGTTTACATTAGAATTAGAGTTAGGGGCGTGAAACGAATCTTCGTTTGGTCTACACGTGTCGTTAAGCAATAGAGAAGACATCGACTAGTGCAAGTACGATTATCATAGAACTGGACAAGTAACCGCGGTAATTAGTTACTCGAGAAACTAATGACAATGATCCTAGGTTCCATAACGAATCCGCGGTCGACGGGATGGTAGATTAACGTGCTCGCAAATTCTAAGTCGGACTCTTGGTTAAAACGTGAAACATCCACCGAGCGTACAGACTCTAAGTAACTCGCTAATACGACCTCACGAGAGAATGACTCTCCGTCGCGATGATGCTGCAGAGGAAAACTATGATGGGGTGTGTCTAAGGACACGAGATCATCGGATTCGTCGAGGAAAGCCTTCGTTCAGAAAGTAAGGGAAATTGGCGTTGCTGCTAATTGGTCAATCTCCATATCGGTGGTTAGAAAAAGATGCTAGCCACCCTCGGGGGAAAGTTGCTAGTGGGAGACGCCGTTCGTTGAAAAATAGGTCTCTCCTATCTTCCCGTAGCTGGGACAAAGACTGTTTGTTTGAAGGACTTTAGTCAACTAAATCCTAAGATTTATAACGGGCCCTCAGGCTAGCTGAACATGTACTGCGGAGACGCATCGACATCTGGCAATCATCTTACTCGAAGAATAGGGTCTGCGTGTGGCGAGCTACGGGACAGAGACCGTTGGAATGTTTACTGTCGCGTGCCGCCACGAATATTTCTTTTAAGGAGAGCTATAGAATTACTCCATACCTTTGTTAGACAAAGCGTTCATCCCGTGACCGCGGCTACGTTCGGCGACTGGCTGTCGCCTCGAGCCCAAGCTCATTATCACGAATCTCGAACAATTACAAATCGGATTGAATAACTACAATTGTTTAATTACAGCTAGGTTACAATGTTGCGGGATTATTATTCAAAATTCCAAAAGCTCCGGTGTTCTTTCATCTCCGACATATATATATATATATATATATATATATATATATATATATATATATATATATATGTCGGAGACCAAAGGAACACCGGAGCCTCCGGATATCTGGATAATCCCGCAACATTGTAATTTAGAGTCTACTATAGCTGTAATTAAACAATTGTAATTATCCAACCCGATTGTAATAGTTCGAGATTGGTGATAGTGAGCTTTGGCTCGGGGCGACAGTCTGTCGCCCAACGTAGCCGCGGTCAACGGATGAACGCTTTGTCTAACAAGGGCAAGGAGTAATTCTATAGCTCTCCTTAGAAAAAGGAAGGAAAATAGTTGCAACGTTCCACAGCAAACATTCCAACGGTCTCCGTCCCGTAGCTCGCCACACGCAGACCCTATTCTTCGAGTAAGATGATTGCCAGATGTCGATGCGTCTCCGCAGTACATGTTCAGCTAGCCCGAGGGCCCGTTATAAATCTTAAGATTTCGTTTACTAAAGTCCTTCAAATAGACAAACAGTCTTTGTCCCTACTACGGGAAGATAGGGGAGACCTATTTTTTCAACGGACGGCGTCTCCCACTAGCGACTTTCCCTCGGGGGCGGCTAGCATCTTCTTCTAACCACCGTTATGGAGATTGACCAATTAGCATCAACGCCAATTTCCCTCACTTACTGAACGAGGGCTTTTCCTCGACGAATCCAATGATCTCGTGCCCTTAGACACACCCCACTATAGTTTTCCTCCGTGGCATCATCGGGACCGAAAAGGCATTCGCTCTCGCGATCCCATCGACAAAGATTAACACCTCTACAGTCAGTGATTATTTCAAAGAGAGCCAGACTTAGATTTGTGCGCGCGTTCTTTTATCGTCCCGTTGACCGCGGATTCGTTATCGAGCCTAAGACCATCGTCACTAGTGTCGCGAGTGTCTAACCGTCGCGGACGCCTGTCCAGGCTGTAATAACTCTATTATTGTAATAAACTACACCTGTGTGTACCGCACCAATGGCTAATTCCCGTGGAGATTCATTCGACGCCCCCAACCCAACTAACCGTGCCAATCCGACATCAGAAGTGGGATCAGAACGGTTCCGAGAGATGCAAGCGAGGATGGACGCCATGCAGGAGCTAATTCGGACACTGATGCAAAGGCCGAGTACAGAACCTACAAAATTGCCACGTTTCAACCCCGAAGTTGCAGGCGCCGATCCAGCCGCGTGGTGCGCGACTGTTAGCCGGCGTATGAAGAACCACCCCCTACGGGACGATGCGCTACACTCGGCCCTCAGTGAAGCCTTAGAGGGATCTGCAGCACATTGGCTGGCACAAACGACGGTAGACGAAGAGATCACCTGGCCTACTTTTAAGGAACGATTCCTCGAACATTTCGGCGGCCGTGAGACGACGTCCTCATCATTGATAAAGGTAGCCAGCGAACCACGGGGAAAGGACGAATCCCCAGGGGCGTTTGGTAGCCGTCGCCGCGCCCTCCTGAAGGCGCGGTGGCAAAGTTCTACGCTGGACGAAATACTAAACGCTGTCATTCTCTACATATCAATTCCACACGACCGACGTTTCCAACGGTTGGCCCTCACGGGTGACATCAGAACGGAGGAGCAATTTCAGAGCGAAATGAGACCCCTCTGTTACGAGGAGCCGACGCCCCCGCCAGGAAATTCATCGGCGGAACCCGAAGTAAAACGACGCAAGCTATCGGGCAACCTGGTGAGGTGCCATTTCTGCGGCGTTCGCGGACACAAAACGACGGACTGCCGCAGGAGGATGCGCCAAGAACAGCAGGGGAGTGCACGACGCCAGGAAGGAAGCCGACCGGCCGCAGCGTCCAAGGCGGTTTGCTTCAGGTGTCATGCGGAGGGCCATATCGCACCTGACTGCCCGGTACGACAGGACAGAAGACCCGGCCCCAAGGACGAACGTCGAGTCAACGCCTGCGTGGTGGAGTCCCCAGCGGGTAGTTTAAGTCACCTCGGTGAGTCGTTCCCGTTTTACTTTGATTCCGGAGCCGAGTGCTCGTTAATTAAGGAATCTGTCGCCCCGAAATTCTCCGGTAAGAGGACGACTGATATAGTAGTCATGCGAGGGATAGGAAATACCTGCGTTAAGAGTACATCCCAGATCTTATCCACGGTACGCATTAACGGTTTTACACTGGAGATAATTTTTCACGTTCTTGCCGATAGTTACCTGAATTACGATATCATGGTCGGTCGCGAGATCTTAAGCCAAGGCTTCGACGTAACTATTACGCGAAATAGCGTCGATATTTGTAAAACGAAGATAATTAACGCCTGCAGTAAAGCCCCCGAAGACGAGATCAATCTTAATACGGTTGATACTGACGTAGTTGGTGACGATAAAAGTCGGTTAATTTCTGTTCTCGGGAAATTCAAAGATTCGTTCATTACGGGCTTCCCACGTTCTCGCGTAAGCACGGGCCAGCTAGAAATACGGCTAATCGACCCTAATCTCACTGTGCAAAGAAGCCCGTACCGGCTTAGTGAAGAGGAGCGGAGGATAGTGCGTGAGAGAATAGACGAGTTAATTAGAGCAAAGATCGTAAGGCCTAGCAACTCGCCGTTCGCGAGCCCCATGCTACTCGTGAAGAAGAAGGACGGCTCGGATAGACTGTGCGTAGATTTCCGGGCGCTGAATAAAAATACGATCGCGGATAGGTATCCCTTACCCCTCATCGCCGACCAAATCGCGAGACTGCAAAGCGCGAAATACTTTATTAGCCTGGACATGGCCAGCGGGTTTCACCAGATTCCCATTCATCCTAACTCGACGGAGTATACGGCTTTCGTTACACCCGACGGACAGTACGAGTACATAACTATGCCGTTCGGATTGAAGAACGCACCATCCGTTTTTCAGCGGGCCATTCTCAACGCCCTAGGCGACCTCGCGTATTCGTACGTTGTTGTTTATCTGGACGACGTTCTGATCGTTGCCGACTCGGTGGATCAAGCCCTGGGAAGACTGAACGCCGTGTTAGATACCCTCGTAAAAGCCGGGTTCTCCTTTAACTTTTCGAAATGCTCCTTCCTAAAAACATCGGTACTCTATTTGGGATATGTAATTCATAACGGAGAAGTCCGTCCGAACCCGGGTAAAATACAAGCCTTGAGCTCCTTACCTGCACCGTCGACCGTCACACAGCTTAGGCAATTTATAGGTTTGGCCTCTTACTTCCGAAAATTCATTCCCAAATTTTCACAAGTAATGAAACCCCTGTATGCACTTACTTCGAGTAACAAGAATATAGCCTGGACGGACAGGCACGAACAAATAAGGCAAAAGGTAATTTCCGTCCTGACCGACGCGCCGGTGCTAATGATATTCGACCCCAATTACCCGATAGAACTACATACGGACGCTAGTTCGGAAGGATATGGAGCTATCCTAATGCATAAGGTCGAGGCCAATAATAGAGTAGTGGAGTATTACAGCAAAAGAACTAGCCCCGCGGAATCTAGGTATCATTCTTACGAATTAGAAACGTTGGCAGTCGTAAACGCCGTCAAGCACTTCCGCCATTATCTACACGGGCGAGAATTTCTTGTTGTCACTGATTGCAACTCCTTGAAAGCATCTAGTAACAAGGTACACCTAAATGACAGGGTTTACAGGTGGTGGGCTTACCTGCAAACTTTTACCTTTGACATTATGTATCGGGAAGGCAAACGAATGGCACACGTGGACTTCTTTTCGCGAAACCCCGTAGACTTGGATCACCGCGCGTTCAGCAAAATTGTAGAGAAAGAAATTAACCTGACCGAAATCTCCGACGACTGGCTACTAGCGGAACAACGGCGCGACCCACAAATTTCTGAGATCGTCAATAAATTACAGAACGAAGAGCTCGCGGAAGACGTCGCGAATACGTACGAGTTACGGTCCGGCACCCTCCATCGTAAAATACAGAGGAAAGGCAGGACTCTCTGCTTGCCCATCATCCCAAGAGGCTTTAGGTGGTCCGTTATTAACCACGTGCACCAGTCCATTATGCACTTAGGTTGGGATAAAACGCTTGAGAAGCTGTACGAGTATTACTGGTTCGAAGGAATGGCGAAGTACGTTCGCAAATTCGTAGAGAACTGTCATGCTTGTCGAGTTTCAAAGGCGAGTTCAGGTAAGATACAAGCTGAATTACATCCTATACCTAAGACCAGCATACCTTGGCATACGGTTCATATGGACATAACGGGCAAACTAAGCGGTAAGAGCGACTCGAAGGAATATGTCATTGTGTTGGTCGACGCCTTCACTAAATTCGTATACTTGCACCATACCCGCAAGGTAGACTCCCTTAATACTGTTAAAGCGCTTAAGTCCGCTATATTTTTATTCGGCAGTCCCTGCCGGATAATAGCGGATCAGGGAAGGTGTTTTACGGGCAAAGAATTCCAAGCTTTTTGCCAAGACAAACATATTAAACTCCACTTAATAGCAACCGGTGCTAGTAGGGCCAACGGTCAAGTAGAGCGCATTATGGGCACCCTAAAAAACATGTTCACAACAATAGAAACGACCGGGCGGTCTTGGCAAGACGCGATCGGGGAAATACAACTAGCGTTAAATTGCACCACCAACCGCGTAACCAAGTCGAGCCCATTGGAGTTGCTAATCGGTAAAACAGCGAGACCCTACGGCTTATCCCTACCCGACAATATCGAAGAAAGAGAAGTAGACATCTCCAGTGTAAGACAGCAAGCGATAAAGAATATAGACGCAAACGCCAAATACGATAAGAATAGGTTCGACAAAGATAAGGCTAAAGTAGTCAGGTTTAACCTTGGTGACTTTGTATTGCGCAAAAACGAGGAAAGGAACCAGACGAAGCTAGATCCGAAATTCAGGGGTCCATTCCAGATAGCAGAAGTTTTGGAAGGGGATAGATATACTTTAAAAACCTTGGACGGCAAACGATCGTATAAGGACAGACATGACAGACTGAGAAAAATGCCAGAAAGTTGCGTCCCTGCTGAGTTGGACGTCTGCGGCGATGACAACGATAGTGATAATAACGATGCGAGTACACTGACCTCGGAGGATCATTAATACCACGCCTTTTGTAATATTCCCAGTGGGGCCCTGCGCTATGTCCACCGCGATGTACTGTATTTTCTGATACGTCCACCGAGACAACGAGCGCACGTGTGATATACCCACTTTGATGTTTGTGCTGTTTTATGATATGTCCACCGCGACGTACTGTGTTTTCTGATACGTCCACCGTGACAATGGGTGCACATGTAATATACCCACTTTGATGTTTTGTGTTGTTTTATGATACGTCCACCGCGACGATGAGCACACATGTAATATAACGCGCTATGTCCACCGCGATGTACTGTATTTTCTGATACGTCCACCGAGACAACGAGCGCACGTGTGATATACCCACTTTGATGTTTGTGTTGTTTTATGATATGTCCACCGCGACATACTGTATTTTCTGATACGTCCACCGCGACGACGAGCACACATGTAATATAACCAACGTAGTGGTACGATCCAACAAACCGAGATTCATCAGTGTACGAAATCGAAAATGATCTATTGTGTCATTACGGTCTGACGGGTAACTCACAGAATGCAACTAGTACTTCGAATACAAATCATAACGCCACTAATCTTGGTTCTCTTCCGTTCCTTGCCCGTCAAAGCTTCCTTATTGAAATGGACCCTTGACTTACTTGGACGTTCCGTTAAATTGTAAATATTGTCAGCTGCATCGAATCTAATGTAAGAAAACACGATATTTTAGTTACACACGAGGACGTGTGATAGTCAGGATGGCCGTGTCGGAGACCAAAGGAACACCGGAGCCTCCGGATATCTGGATAATCCCGCAACATTGTAATTTAGAGTCTACTATAGCTGTAATTAAACAATTGTAATTATCCAACCCGATTGTAATAGTTCGAGATTGGTGATAGTGAGCTTTGGCTCGGGGCGACAGTCTGTCGCCCAACGTAGCCGCGGTCAACGGATGAACGCTTTGTCTAACAAGGGCAAGGAGTAATTCTATAGCTCTCCTTAGAAAAAGGAAGGAAAATAGTTGCAACGTTCCACAGCAAACATTCCAACGGTCTCGGTCCCGTAGCTCGCCACACGCAGACCCTATTCTTCGAGTAAGATGATTGCCAGATGTCGATGCGTCTCCGCAGTACATGTTCAGCTAGCCCGAGGGCCCGTTATAAATCTTAAGATTTCGTTTACTAAAGTCCTTCAAATAGACAAACAGTCTTTGTCCCTACTACGGGAAGATAGGGGAGACCTATTTTTTCAACGGACGGCGTCTCCCACTAGCGACTTTCCCTCGGGGGCGGCTAGCATCTTCTTCTAACCACCGTTATGGAGATTGACCAATTAGCATCAACGCCAATTTCCCTCACTTACTGAACGAGGGCTTTTCCTCGACGAATCCAATGATCTCGTGCCCTTAGACACACCCCACTATAGTTTTCCTCCGTGGCATCATCGGGACCGAAAAGGCATTCGCTCTCGCGATCCCATCGACAAAGATTAACACCTCTACAGTCAGTGATTATTTCAAAGAGAGCCAGACTTAGATTTGTGCGCGCGTTCTTTTATCGTCCCGTTGACCGCGGATTCGTTATCGAGCCTAAGACCATCGTCACTAGTGTCGCGAGTGTCTAACCGTCGCGGACGCCTGTCCAGGCTGTAATAACTCTATTATTGTAATAAACTACACCTGTGTGTACCGCACCAATGGCTAATTCCCGTGGAGATTCATTCGACGCCCCCAACCCAACTAACCGTGCCAATCCGACATATATATATATATATGTCGGATTCACATTAGACTTGAGGGCGTCTAACGCTTCTTTGTTTGAATTAGTCATTGTTTTATCAAAACAGAGATTGTGTTTACACGTATGCACACGATTTTTACAATGGTTTAATGAATGTTGTGTTAAATGAACAATGAGCTTAACAAATAATAAGTTTAACGAATGATTAGATTAACGAATAATAAATTTAACGAATAATAAAACTAACGATTAATAAGTTTAACGAACAATAAATTTTAGGAATACTAAATTTAACGAAGAATGAATTTAATATACGCTAATAACAATGTTTTCTTTGGGTTCAAACGAATCCACGGCCAACGGGATAATTATTCACTGAGACGCTCTGTATATTACTCGATGTGTCACTTTCCAAGACGATCACACGAATGCCCAATCTGATGGAATTCTTTCTCGCTGTACGATTGCATTTTGTTAGTTACATGCTCGCTGGAAGCATCGAGAAGGTTCCAATCACCGTTGCTAAGCAATCTCTGCCAAAAGTTTATTATTTACTCGTTGGAAGCATCGAGAAAGTTCCAATCGCCGTTGCTAAGCAATTTCTGTCTGGATTTTGATTCTTAATACAACGTGTGTCCCATAATATCGACACCTCCAAAATACAATCATATGTGACTAGACCCGTTCTTGAGGCCGTATGCCGCCACATACCACATATCTAGGGAAACCACACAACCGTTCTACACTTTCGTCAAGCTAAACGTTTATCCCGTGACCGTGGCTACGTTCGGCGACCAGTTGTCACCTCGAACCCAATTTCGCTATCGCAAATCTCGTACAATTATAATCAGATCGGATGATAAAAATTGCTTAATTACAGCTATGATAAAATCTAAACTATAACATTAGAGGACTTTTCCCAAAATTGCGAAGGGAAGGCTCCGGTCTTTCTTGCATCTCCGACACGGCCATTCTGACTATCACACGTCCTCGTGTGTAACTAAAATACAGAAAATTTTTTTTTTTTTTCACATTAGACTCGGTGCAACTGATATTATTTACTATTCAACTAAATGTTCCGAATAAGTCAAGGGTCCAGTTCAACAACAAAACTCTGTACGGGGATTTGACAAACAAGGAAATGAAAAAGAATTAATATTGGTAGTGTTATGGCTCATATTAAAAGTGCCAGTTACATTCCGTGAGCCACCAGTCAAACCGCAACGACACAACAGACCATTTTCGATTTCGCACACAGATCTCAGTTTGTTGGATCGTATCACCACGCTGAGTGTATTACGAACGTGCAGGACACCACACTGGGCGTATTACGAAGCGCACAGGACACCACACTGGGCGTATTACGAAGCGCACAGGACACCACACTGGGCGTATTACGAAGCGCACAGGACACCACACTGGGCGTATTACGAAGCGCACAGGACACCACACTGGGCGTATTACGAAGCGCACAGGACACCACACTGGGCGTATTACGAAGCGCACAGGACACCACACTGGGCGTATTACGAAGCGCACAGGACACCACACTGGGCGTATTACGAAGCGCACAGGACACCACACTGGGCGTATTACGAAGCGCACAGGACACCACACTGGGCGTATTACGAAGCGCACAGGACACCACACTGGGCGTATTACGAAGCGCACAGGACACCACACTGGGCGTATTACGAAGCGCACAGGACACCACACTGGGCGTATTACGAAGCGCACAGGACACCACACTGGGCGTATTACGAAGCGCACAGGACACCACACTGGGCGTATTACGAAGCGCACAGGACACCACACTGGGCGTATTACGAAGCGCACAGGACACCACACTGGGCGTATTACGAAGCGCACAGGACACCACACTGGGCGTATTACGAAGCGCACAGGACACCACACTGGGCGTATTACGAAGCGCACAGGACACCACACTGGGCGTATTACGAAGCGCACAGGACACCACACTAGGTGTATTACGATGCGCACAGGACACCACACTAGGTGTATTACGAAGCGCACAGGACACCACACTAGGTGTATTACGAAGCGCACAGGACACCACAACGCGGTATCAATGATCCCCTGAGAACAGTGTGCTCGCATCGTTATTATCACCGCCGTTGTCGTCACCGCAGACGTCCAACTCAGCAGGAACGCAACTATCTGGCATTTTCCTCAAATTGTCGTGTCTATCCTTATATGATCTCTTGCCGTCTAAGGTTTTTAGAGTATATCTATCCCCGTTCAAAATCTCTGTTATCACGAATGGACCCCTGAATTTCTGATCTAACTTTGTCCGATTCCTTTCTTCGTTCTTTCGTAACACAAAGTCCCCGAGACTAAACTTAACTATTTTAGCCTTCGTCCTGTCAAACCTGTCTTTATCATAACTAGCGCAAGACTCTATGCTCTGTATCGCCTGTTGCCTTACATTGGAGATGTCTACCTCTTTTTCCTCGATATTATCGGGCAACGACAAGCCGTAGGGCCTTGCTGCCTTCCCAATTAATAATTCCAGGGGACTCGAATTAGTTACACGATTGGTGGTGCAATTCAAAGCCAGTTGTATCTCGCCAATCGCGTCTTGCCATGCTCGCCCGGTAGTTTCCACCGTCGTAAGCATGTTCTTCAACGTGCTCATGGTACGCTCTACTTGTCCATTGGCCCTACTAGCACCGGTTGCTATTAAATGAAGTTTGATATGTCTCTCTTTACAGAAATTTTGAAAAACTTTACCCGTAAAACACCTTCCTTGGTCCGCTATTACCCGACAGGGATTGCCGAATAAGAATATAGCGGACTTAAGTGCTGTAATGGTGTTAAGGGCATCTAATCTACAGGTATGCTGTAGGTACACAAATTTGGTAAAAGCGTCGATCAAAACAATGATATACTCCTTCGAGCTACTCTTACCGCTTAACTTGCCCGTAATATCCATGTGAACCGTATGCCAGGGTATGCTGGTCTTAGGTATGGGATGTAGTTCAGCTTGTACTTTACCTGAACTAGCCTTCGAAACTCGACAAGCATGACAGTTTTCAACGAATTTGCGAACATATTTCGCCATTCCCTCAAACCAGTAATACTCGTATAGTTTCTCAAGCGTTTTATCCCAACCTAAGTGCATAATGGACTGATGCACATGGTTAATGACGGACCACCTAAAGCCTCTTGGGACAATGGGCAAGCAGAGTGTTTTACCTTTTCTCTGTATTTTGCGATGAAGTGTACCGGACCGTATTTCATATGTATTCGCACTGTCGTCCGCGAGCTCTTCGTTCTGTAACTTTTTGACGATCTCAGAAATTTGTGGGTCGCGACGTTGTTCCGCCAGCAACCAATCGTCGGAGATCTCTGTCAGATTGATTTCTTTCTCTATAATTTTGTTGTTCGCACGGTGGTCTAGATCTACGGGGTTTCGTGAGAAAAAGTCTACATGGGCCATTCGTTTGCCTTCTCGATACATAATGTCAAAGGTAAAAGTTTGTAGGTAGGCCCACCACCTGTAAACCCTATCATTTAAATGTACCTTGTTACTAGATGCCCTCAGAGAATTACAATCAGTAACAACAAGAAATTCCCGTCCGTGCAGATAGTGACGAAAATGTTTGACGGCGTTTACAACGGCCAACGTTTCCAGCTCATAGGAATGGTATCTAGATTCCGTAGGGCTAGTCCGTTTGCTGTAATACTCAACTACTCTATTTTTACCTTCGACCTTATGCATCAAGATAGCCCCATATCCTTCTGGACTAGCGTCGGTATGTAATTCTATAGGATATTTGGGGTCAAATATCATTAGCACCGGCTCGTTGGTCAGAATAGAAATTACTTTTTGCCTGATCCTTTCATGTTTATCCGTCCAATTTATGTTTTTGCTACCGGAAGTGAGTGCATACAAAGGTCTCATTACCTGCGAGAATTTAGGAACGAACTTTCGAAAATAGGAGGCCAGGCCAATGAACTGCCGAAGCTGCGTGACGGTCGTTGGCGCGGGTAGGGAATTCAAAGCTTGTATTTTACCCGGATTTGGACGAACTTCTCCGTTATGAATCACATAACCCAAATACAGAACTGACGTCTTCAAAAAGGAGCATTTCGAAAAATTAAAAGAAAATCCGACGCTTACGAGGATGTTTAATACAATGTGTAATCTTTCCAAAGCTTGGTCTATGGAGTCGGCAACAACCAGAACGTCGTCCAGATATACAATGACATACGAATAAGCAAGGTCGCCTAAGGCCTTGAGAATGGCCCTCTGGAAAACAGAGGGTGCATTCTTCAATCCAAACGGCATCGTTATGTACTCGTATTGACCATCGGGAGTTACGAACGCGGTATACTCTATCGAATTAGGATGAATGGGGATCTGGTGAAACCCGCTGGCCATGTCCAAGCTAATAAAATATCTCGCGCTCTGTAATCTCGCGATCTGATCAGCGATAAGAGGTAAGGGATACCGATCCGCTACCGTGTTCTTATTTAACGCTCGAAAATCTACGCATAATCTATCCGAGCCGTCCTTCTTTTTCACGAGTAACATAGGGCTTGCGAATGGTGAACTGCTAGGCCTTATGATTTTTGCCTGAATCAGCTCGCCTATCCTCTCTCGGACTATTCTCCGCTCCTCCTCGCTAAGTCTATAAGGACTTCTTTGTACAGTGATGTTGGGATCAATCAAACGAATTTCTAATTGGCCCGTATTTACACGAGTCCGCGGGAAACCCGTAATAAATGACTCTTTGAATTTTTCGAGAACAGAAATCAATCGATCTTTGTCATTACCAACTACATCAGTATCGACCTCGTTAATGTTAACCGCAGTCTCCGCGACTTTGCTGCAGGCGTTTACCATTTTTGTCTTGCAAATATCGACACTGTTTCGCGTAATACTCACATCAAAACCTTGGCTCAAAATTTCACGACCAATCATGATATCGTATTTTAAGTAGTTATCAGCAAGAACATGAAAAATTATCTCCAATGTAAAACCGTTAATACATACAGTGGACAAGATCTGAGATGTACTATTAACGCAAGTATTCCCTATGCCTCGCATTACTACCACATCAGTTGTTCGTTTGCCAGAAAATTTCGAGGCTATAGATTCTTTAATTAATGAGCATTCGGCTCCGGAATCGAAATAAAATGGAAACGACTCACCCAGATGACTCAATTTACCAGCTGGAGCATCCACTACGCAGGAGTCGACTCGACGTTCGTTCTTGGAGCCGGGTTTTCTGTCCCGCAGTTGCGGACAATCAGGTGCGATATGGCCCTCCGCACGACATTTGAAGCAAACCGTCTTGGACGATGTGACTGGTCGGCTTCCTCCCTGTCGTCGTGCATCCTTCTGGTGGCTCGATAACTTGCGTCGTTTGGCTTCAGGTTCCGCTAGTGCATTTCTTGGCGAAGATGTCGGTTCCTCCTCGTAACAGAAGGGTCTCATTTCGCTCCGAAATTGGTCCTCAGTTTTGATATCGCTTGTGAGAGCCAATCGATTAAAACGTTGGTAGTGCCAACTTGATAAGTAGAGAGCGACGGCGTTAAGAATTTCGTCCTTCGTAGAATGTTGCCATCTTGTCTTCAGGAGGGAACGGACACGATTGCAATACACCCCTGCGTGTTCGTTCTTCCTCGGTGTTTCCCTGGATACCTTTATTAACGATGAGGACGTCGTCTCTTGACCACCAAAATGCATAAGGAATCGTTCCTTAACAGTAGACCAGGTGATCTCTTCGTCTATCATCGTTTGCGTCAGCCAATGTGCCGCCGAACCCTCTAAAGCTTCATTCAAGGCAGAGTACAACGCACTGTCTCGTAGAGGGTTGTCCTTTATAAGCCGACTAACAGCCGAGCACCACGCGGCTGGATCGGCGCCTGCGACTTCGGGGTTAAAGCGTGGTAACGAAACTCTTCCGGGTTTTACACTCAACTCACACTCCCTCGGTTTAGTTATCCGGTCCACGATTCTCACGAGTTGTTCCATGGTTATACATGGGCCCGATCCCACTTCTGATGTCGGATTCACATTAGACTTGAGGGCGTCTAACGCTTCTTTGTTTGAATTAGTCATTGTTTTATCAAAACAGAGATTGTATTTACACGTATGCACACGATTTTACAAAGGTTTAATGAATATTGTGTTAAATGAACAATGAGCTTAACAAATAATAAGTTTAACGAATGATTAGATTAACGAATAATAAATTTAACGAATAATAAAACTAACGATTAATAAGTTTAACGAACAATAAATTTTAGGAATACTAAATTTAACGAAGAATGAATTTAATATACGCTAATAACAATGTTTTCTTTGGGTTCAAACGAATCCACGGCCAACGGGATATTTATTCACTGAGACGCTCTGTATATTACTCGATGTGTCACTTTCCAAGACGATCACACGAATGCCCAATCTGATGGAATTCTTTCTCGCTGTACGATTGCATTTTGTTAGTTACATGCTCGCTGGAAGCATCGAGAAGGTTCCAATCACCGTTGCTAAGCAATCTCTGCCAAAAGTTTATTATTTACTCGTTGGAAGCATCGAGAAAGTTCCAATCGCCGTTGCTAAGCAATTTCTGTCTGGATTTTGATTCTTAATACAACGTGTGTCCCATAATATCGACACCTCCAAAATACAATCATATGTGACTAGACCCGTTCTTGAGGCCGTATGCCGCCACATACCACATATCTAGGGAAACCACACAACCGTTCTACACTTTCGTCAAGCTAAACGTTTATCCCGTGACCGTGGCTACGTTCGGCGACCAGTTGTCACCTCGAACCCAATTTCGCTATCGCAAATCTCGTACAATTATAATCAGATCGGATGATAAAAATTGCTTAATTACAGCTATGATAAAATCTAAACTATAACATTAGAGGACTTTTCCCAAAATTGCGAAGGGAAGGCTCCGGTCTTTCTTGCATCTCCGACATATATATATATATATATATGTCGGAGATGGAAGAACACCGGAGCCTTTGGAATTTCGAATAATCCCGCAACATTGTAACCTAGAGTCTACTCTAGCTGTAATTAAATAATTGTAGTATTCGATCTGATTGTAATCGTTCGAGAGTTGTGATAGTGAGCTTGGGCTCGGGGCGACAGCCGGTCGCCGAGCGTAGCCGCGGTCAACGGAAGAACGCTTTGTCTAGCGAAAGTATGGAGAAATTTTATAACTCTCCTTAAAAGAAATATTCGTGGGGACATGCGACAGTAAACGTCCCAACGGTCTCTGTCCCGTGGCTCGCTACACGTGAACCCTATTCTTCGAGTAAGATGATTGCCAGATGTCGATGCGTCTCCGCAGCACATGTTCAGCCAACCTGAGGGCCCGTTATAAATCTTAGGATTTAGTTGACGAAAGTCCTTCAAACAAACAGTCTTTTGTCCCAGCTACGGGAAGATAGGAGAGACATATTTTTTAACGAACGGCGTCTCCGACTAGCAACTTTCTCCCGGGGGTGGCTAGCATCTTTTCTAACCACCGATACAGAGATTGACCAATTAGCAGCAACGCCAATTTCCCTTACTTTCCGAACGAAGGCTTTCCTTGACGAATCCGATGATCTCGTGTCCTTAGACACACCCCATCATAGTTTTCCTCTGTGGCATCATCAGGACGAAAAGGCATTCTCTCTCGCGAGCTCACCGACTAAAGAGTAACGTCTTTACGATTAGCAACTACTCAGACCTTGTTTTCTTGAGAACGTTCACCTATCATCCCGTTGACCGCGGATTCGTATCGAACCTGAGTACATCGTCACAAGTGTCGCGAACGCCTAACCGCCGTGTTGATTGTCGAATCTGTGTTATCCATACTTGTGTCAATAAACCGTATCTTTATCACACCGCAACGATGTCTAATTCCGACGGAGGTTCATCAAACACCCACAACCCTATCCTCACCGCCACCCCGACATCAGAAGTGGGATCAGTGCCGGTTATAACAGTGCAAGAGCTTACGACCATCGTGCGCGAGTTAATTCAGTCGCTAGTGCAAAATCGAGTGTGGAACCTAATAATTTTCGCCACCGCGTTTTAATCCTGAAACCGCGGGCAATCATGAAACTCCGCTGCATGGCGCGCAGCTATCAATCTGATTATGGAGGAAAATCCCTTAGAAAGCAGTGCCCTGAATATACTTTCAATAACGAGTGGCAAATCGACTTCTACGTATTGGAGGCACCAACTGGTAGATCAAGCCATCCGGGTGAGTCGTTTCCATTTTACCCCGATTTTGGAGCCGAGTGTTCATTAATTAAAGAATTCGTAGTCTTGAGATTTTCTGGCAAAGGAACGATTGATATAGTAGTAATGCGAGGAATAAGAAATAATTGTACTAAACGTACCTCTCAAATCTTGTTCGTTGCAGGTGTTAATAATTAGAGATAAATTTTTATATCCTCGCTGATAGTTATTTAAAATATGATATCGCGATTGATCGTGAAATCTTAAGTCAAGGTTTTAGCGTAATATTACACAAACTAGCCTCGCTATGTGTAAAACACAAATAATTAATGCCTGTAATAAAACCGCTGAAAACGAGATCGATGTCAATGAAGTTGACAATGAGGTACGTCGTAGTGATAAAAGTCGATTAATCTTTCTTTTGGAAAATTCAAAGATTCATTTGTTACGGGTTTCCTACGTACTCGCATACATACAGGCCAGTTACAAATACAATTAATTGATCGCAACATCACCGTACCAGGAAGTCCTTATAGACTTAGCGAAGAAGAGCGCAAAATAGTACGCGAGAGAACAAGCGAATTAATTAGAGCAAAAACTCATAAGGCTTAGTAATTCACTGTTCACAAGCCCTATGCTACTCGTGAAGAAGAAGGACGGCTCGGATAGATTGTGTGTAGATTTCCGAGCGCTGAATAAAAATACGGTCGCAGTTCGGTACCCCTTACCCCTCATTGCAGATCAAATCGCGAGATTGCAAAGCGCGAGATACTTTATCAGCCTGGACATGGTCAGCGGGTTTCACCAAATCCCCATTCATCCTAATTCGACGGAATACACGGCGTTCGTTACACCTGACGGACAGTACGAGTACATAACTATGCCGTTCGGACTGAAAAATGCACCATCCGTTTTTCAGAGGGCCATTTTCAACGCTTTAGGCGACCTCGCGTATTCGTACGTTGTTGTTTACTTGGATGACGTCCTAATTATCGCTGACTCGGTAGATCAAGCCCTAGAAAGATTGAACACCGTATTAGATACCCTCGTAAAAGCCGGATTCTCCTTTAACTTTTCAAAATGTACCTTTCTAAAAACATCGGTACTCTATTTGGGATATGTAATTCATAACGGAGAAGTCCGTCCAAACCCGGGCAAAATACAAGCCTTGAGCTCTTTACCTGCACCATCGACCGTCACGCAACTTAGGCAATTCATAGGTTTGGCCTCTTATTTCCGAAAATTCATTCCTAAATTTTCACAAGTAATGCAGCCCCTGTACGCACTTACCTCGGGTAGCAAGAACATAACTTGGACGGATAGGCACGAACGAATAAGGCAGAAGGTAATTTCCGTCCTGACCGACGCGCCGGTACTAATGATATTTGACCCTAACTATCCGATAGAATTACATACGGACGCTAGTTCGGAAGGATACGGAGTTATTTTAATGCATAAGGTCGAAGGGAAAAACAGAGTCATTGAATATTACAGTAAAAGGACCGCCCCCGCGGAATCCCGATATCATTCGTACGAACTGGAGACATTAGCAGTCGTAAGCGCCGTCAAGCATTTCCGACACTACCTACATGGGCGGAAATTCCTAGTTGTTACCGATTGTAATTCTTTGAAAGCCTCCAGCAACAAAGTAAATTTAAACGACCGGGTCTATAGATGATGGGCTTACTTACAAACATTTGATTTTGACATTATGTATCGAGAGGGTAAACGAATGGCCCACGTAGACTTCTTTTCGCGAATCCCCGCAGACTTGGATCACCGCACGTTCAGCAAAATTGTAGAGAAAGAAATTAACCTGACCGAAATCGCCGACGATTGGCTACTAACGGAACAACGGCGCGACCCACAAATTTCCGAGATCGTCAATAAATTACAGAACGAAGAGCTCGCGGAAGACGTCGCGAATACGTACGAGTTACGGTCCGGCACCCTCCATCGTAAAATACAGAGGAAAGGCAGAACTCTCTGCTTGCCCATCGTCCCAAGAGGCTTTCGGTGGTCCGTTATTAACTACGTGCACAAGTCCATTATGCACTTAGGTTGGGATAAAACGCTTGAGAAGCTATACGAGTATTATTGGTTCGAAGGAATGACGAAGTATGTTCGCAAATTCGTAGAGAACTGTCATGCTTGTCGAGTTTCAAAGGCGAGTTCAGGTAAGATTCAAGCTGAATTACATCCTATACCTAAGACCAGCATACCCTGGCATACGGTTCATATGGACATAACGGGCAAACTAAGCGGTAAAAGTGGTTCGAAAGAATATGTCATTGTTTTGTTCGACAGCTTCGCTAAATTCGCATATCTGCATCATACTCGTAAAATAGATTCTCCTAGTACCGTTAAAGCACTTAAGTATGCTATATTTTATTCGCCAGGCCTTTGCTGGATAATAGCGGATCAAGAGAGGTGTCCTACGGGCAAAGAATTTCAAGATTTTTGTCTAGATAGACACATTATACTCCACTTAATCTCAACCGGTGCGAGTAGGGCCAACGGACGGGTAGAGCGTATTATGGGTACGCTGAAAATTATATTCACAATCATAGAAACGACCGGGCGATCGTGGCTAGACGCGATTGGCGAAATACAGTTGACTTCGAATGACAGCACCAACCGCACGACTAAATCGAGTCCATTGTAACTATTAATTGGTAGAACAGCAAAGATCTTACGACTCGTTGATACTCGACAATATCGAAGAAAGAAAAGTAGATATCTCCAGTGTAAGATAGCAGGCGATAAAGAATATAGACGCAAGCACCACATACGATAGGGATAGGTTCGACAAAAATAAGGCTAAAGTAGTCAGATTTAACCTCGGTGATTTCGTATTGCGCAAAAACGAAGAAAGAAACCAGACGAAGCTAGATCCGAAATTCAGGGGTCCATTCATGATAGCAGAAGTTTTGGAAGGAGATAGGTATACTTTAAAAACCTTAGACGGCAAACGATCATATAAGGACAGACATGACAGACTGAGAAAAATGCCAGAAAGTTGCGTCCCTGCTGAGTTGGACGTCTGCGGCGATGACAACGATGGTGATAATAACGATGCGAGTACACTGACCTCAGAGGATCACTAATATCAGGTTGTGGTTGTAGTAACATGTCCAGCGCTTTCGTAATACGCCCAGTGTGGCTCCCAGCGCTTTCGCAATACGCCCAGTGTGGCTCTCAGCGCTTTCGCAATACGCCCAGTGTGGCTCTCAGCGCTTTCGCAATACGCCTAGTGTGGCTCCCAGCGCTTTCGCAATACGCCCAGTGTGGCTCTCAGCGCTTTCGCAATGCGCCCAGTGTGGCCCCCAGCGCTTTCGCAGTACGCCCAGTGTGGCATTCCGCGTGTGCACGACACGCTCAGTGTGGTAATACGACCCAACAAACTGAGATTCACCGGTGTACGAAATCGAAAATGACCCGTCGTGCCATTACGGTCTGACTGATAACTCACAGAACGCAACTGACACTTCGAACACAAGCTATAACGCTACTAATCTTAGTTCCCTTTCATTTCCTTGCTTGTCAAATCTCCGAACAAGATTTTGTTGTCGAACTGGACCCTTGACTTATTTGGAACATTTAATTGAACAGTAAATAATATCAGCTACATCGAGTCTAATGTTGGAAATACGCAATATTTTAGTTACACACGAGGACGTGTGACAGTCAGGATGGCCGTGTCGGAGATGGAAGAACACCGGAGCCTTTGGAATTTCGAATAATCCCGCAACATTGTAACCTAGAGTCTACTATAGCTGTAATTAAATAATTGTAGTATTCGATCTGATTGTAATCGCTCGAGAGTTGTGATAGTGAGCTTGGGCTCGGGGCGACAGCCGGTCGCCGAGCGTAGCCGCGGTCAACGGAGGAACGCTTTGTCTAGCGAAAGTATGGAGAAATTTTATAACTCTCCTTAAAAGAAATATTCGTAGGGACATGCGACAGTAAACGTCCCAACGGTCTCTGTCCCGTGGCTCGCTACACGTGGACCCTATTCTTCGAGTAAGATGATCGCCAGATGTCGATGCGTCTCCACAGCACATGTTCAGCCAACCTGAGGGCCCGTTATAAATCTTAGGATTTAGTTGACGAAAGTCCTTCAAACAAACAGTCTTTGTCCCAGCTACGGGAAGATAGGAGAGACCTATTTTTTAACGAACGGCGTCTCCAACTAGCAACTTTCCCCCGAGGGTGGCTAGCATCTTTTCTAACCACCGATACAGAGATTGACCAATTAGCAGCAACGCCAATTTCCCTTACTTCCTGAACGAAGGGCTTTCCTCGACGAATCCGATGATCTCGTGTCCTTTGACATGAGGTGATATGCGCGATAGGTGCGTAAGGAATACACAGAAGTTTAACTAACAATAGTTTAATAAGAACTAATTAACAAATAAAGTCAAAAAATTACAAGTAACAGATGCGATCAACCAATAACTAGTAACGATTAACAAGTAACAATAAACACTCAAAGTTCAAACGACGCGTTGTTATGCAATGTACTCAGGAGTTATTTATTTCACGGCTCAAGTCGGACTGCCTGTCCTTTTGTTCCGGCTCGCACGGATTCTTCCCTTCGTTGCCCATCGATATCCCCCACTAGCGTGCATTCATTAGATGTGCCGCCGCGGCTGGCACGTGTATGCTGTTCCCAGAATTCGGCGACAAGAGCGTGAGGATATCGATGGCGCATTGGGCACGTCGGTGTTTTGCTTTGACGGCGTAGCGCTTTGTATCCAGAGCCGTAAGAAAGTTCCGTGGCCTATGCCGCCACAGTACCCCCTTACCAGTGATAACGCTATATAAATGAAAAAAATATATATATAAGTGTTACAGGCAAGGGTGCACGTTCGCCGGCTCTTAATGCCTATCCGAGACCCGCCTGAAACCAATCAGGAAATCGAACTCTTCTGCCCGCGCGTGTGGTGTGATGCACTCTTGAGTCCCCCCCCTTCGCTTGGTTCGTTTCGGGCACCAGACGGTATTGTTATATTGCGCTTTTCAGTGCTCTGGTGTTCAAAGTTATCGTCAAATAAAAATGCGGGTTTCAATCGATCTATGGACACTATTACATTTTTGTTATTCATTTTGATCGTAAAGGTCTTTCTTCCTCGCTCTATAACCTGATACGGCCCGTCGTAGGGTGGTTGTAAGGGGTCTCCGATGGCGTCGCGGCGCAGAAATACGTAAGGCGATGTTTCGAGATCACGGAACACGAAGGTTCTCTTTTCACCGTGTCGCGTGATCGGGTGTGGCCTGATTTTTTCTATTCGGTCTTTTAGGCGACTTGCGTATTCGGAGTTGGCCGGTTGGTTAGTCGGTACGGAGAACTCTGCCGGCAATCGTATGCCGGTGCCATAAACCATTTCGGCTGCCGTCGCGTTCAGGTCCTCTTTAATAGCTGTTCGTATGCCTAATAAGACTATCGGTAAGATTTCTACCCAGTTGCTCGTATCGTGGCATTTGATTGCTGCTTTTAGTTGTCGGTGCAGGCGCTCTACCATCCCGTTGGACGCGGGATGATAGGCTGTCGTGCGCAAATGCCTGATGCCGAGCAACCGGCATAATTCGTTAAATAGATTCGATTCGAACTGGCGACCTTGATCGGTCGTTACTTTCAAAGGCACGCCGAAGCGCGATATCCACGTGGAAAGGAGGACCGAAGCGACGGTTGCCGCCTCCATGTCGGCGATGGGAATGGCTTCGGGCCAACGCGAAAAACGGTCGATACACGTTAGACAATATTGGTAGCCCTGCGAATATGGCATCATGATAATGTCTATGTGTATGTGTTCGAAACGGCCTGCTAATTCTCCGAATGTTCCGACGGGTGAGGATACGTGCCTGGTGACTTTACATTGTTGACAAGGGATACATTGTCGTGTCCAATTTCGGGCGTCCTTGTTTACGGACGGCCAGACGAAACGCGTCGTCACCAGGTTTTGAGTGGCACGTATCCCTGGATGGGAAAGTCCATGGAGCGAATTAAATACGTCGCGCCGCAAAGATTTCGGTACGTACGGTCGTACAAAGTCGCCCGATACGTCGCAATAAATTTCTACGTCGTGATCGGGGAAACGTATTTTCTTTAACTGTAACGCGGATGTACCGGAGTTTACGATGTCGCTTAGTTCATTGTCGGTTTCTTGCGCGGCGGCGAGAGCTCGATGGTCCACAGACTTTCCTATCGCCTCGATGCGTGACAGAGCGTCGGCTACATTATTATCTAACCCCTTAATGTATCGCACGTCCGTGGTGAATTGTTCGATGTAATCTAATTGTCGAAATTGTCGCGGCGAACACTTATCAGAATCTTGATTGAACGCATATGTAAGGGGTTTATGGTCGGTGAAAATTACAAAATTTCTCCCATTTATGGCGTGTCGAAATCGCTTGACCGCAGTGTACATAGCGAGTAGTTCGCGATCGTACGCGCTGTACTTTCGCTGCGCGGAGTTCAACGGTTTGGTAAGGAAACCTAACGGCTGCCAAGAGTTGTTCACGCGTTGTTGGAGGACCGCTCCTATTGCATAGTCGGATGCGTCTACCGCGAGGCTAACAGGTGCGCGAGGTATCGGATGCGCTAACATCGTGGCATTAGCGAGGGCGCGTTTCGACTCGCGGAAACTAGCTTCGGATTGCTCTGTCCATTTGATAGGCGCGTTGCCCTTTTTTCCTCCTTTTAATAGATTGCTTAGGGGTTGAAGAATTTTTGCGGCCCCCGGTATGAAACGTCGGTAGAAATTAATCATACCGAGGTACCTGCGTAGTGCTTTAACGGTTCCGGGGAGCGGTGCTTCTACAATGGCGTCAACGCGTTCGGCTAGCGGCTTTATCCCGTCGGCGTTAACGGTGTGTCCCAAGAATGTGTTTTCGTTCACACCGAATTCGCACTTTACCGGGTTAATGACTACGCCATAATCGTTTAAGCGTTCAAACAAAATCCGAAGGTGTTCGCGATGTTGTTCGTCGGTTTCGGAAGCGATTAAAAAATCGTCTATGTATGCGAACACGAAGTCTAGACCACGGGTAATTTCGTCGACGAATCTTTGACACGTTTGCGCGGCGTTTCGATGCCCAAACATCATGTTGGCTGCTTCGAAAAGCTCGAAAGGCGTCGTGATCGCGGTTTTCTTCACGTCTTCGGGCGCGATCGGGATTTGATGGTAAGCGCGGACAAGGTCGATTTTTGAGTAGACACGCTTACCATATAGATTTTGCGCGAAATCTTCGATATGCGGGGGGGGGGGGATACCTGTCGGGCATGGTGCGAGCGTTCAACGCACGATAGTCGCCGCATGGTCGTAGACTTCCGTCCTTCTTCGGGACGACGTGAAGGGGTGATGCCCATGGACTCTTCGATGGCCGCATCACTCCTTGCTCGATCATTGCTGCAAAATCGGCCTTGACCTGTCTGAGACGATCCGGTGCGAGACGTCGGGGTTTACTGTAGACGGGTGGCCCGGGTGTGGTTTCTATGTTATGTACCACACTGTGTCGGATTTTCTCTCGTCCAAAGGCCGGTGGACGAGTTAGATCCGGAAACTCCGCCAAAAGTCGATGGTAGACCGATTCGCCGATTGCGGTTTTAATGGATGCTTCTTCGGTCGTGGCAGCATATCCCTTTAATGATAATTGGGTTGTCGTGTCGAGGAGTCGTTTATTTCGCGGGTCCACGAGCAACCCATAATGGCTCAAAAAATCTACGCCTATGATAGGCGTTTGAACGTCAGCAATCACGAAGTTCCATTTAAAGGCTCGTCTTAGGGGCAGGTTAAGGCAAATCGCAGTGGTACCATACGTTGCGATGCGCGCCCCGTTGGCCGCGAACAGCTCGTACGCGTTTTTCTTGACGTGCCTATGTATTTTGCTGCGGGGATATACGCTGATGTCGGCGCCGGTGTCTACAAGGAAAGAGATCTTCGTTTTCTTGTCCGTAACGAAGATGCGGATCTTGGGAGCGCGAACGACGGTGGTATCGCGAGCGCGAGCGTGATCGTGGTCGTGGTCGACGATGATTAGTGATGCTCAACGCGTCTATCTGTGTCTGCAACTGTGACATTCGCTCGCTCAACACGTTGATTGCAGCGGACATCGGTTCGTATGTTCCAGCCGTTTTGCGCTGGTGGGTCCCCTACAGGTGTTATTCGGGCGGTGCGCTGATAATCTTCTTTGAATTCTTCAGCGATCAAATCCGCTTGCCGCAATAATCTTTCTGTATCCGAGTCGTCGACTGCGGCGAGGATACTCCTAAAGCGGGCGGGTAATCGGTTCCTCCACAGCGTGAGGGTAAAATCGTCGGGCGTGGAGGGGCTGGAGAATTTCTTCAAATGTTGGTAAAACTGAGATGGCTTTCCATCTCCCATCTCTTCGCTTTCCACCAGCTTCTTTATCCGGGTCGCGTCCGTATCGGATAATATGCGAATGAGCGCGTGTTTCAATTTCTCGTAGCGTCCGGTCTCTGGGGGGTTCGTCATCAGGTCCTGAAGCTGTTGATCATTTAGGCATTTTGCTAGCGTCACGTACTTTATGTAGTCCTCCGTAATCCACGCTGCCCCGAATTGTCTCTCCAGAAGGGCGAACCATGCCACCGTGTTCGTGGGCAGCAGTGGAGACATGCTGATCACTTGGCTGGCTAAAGTTCCCTGAGTATTATTTTCCATCGTCGCGGTGCACTCAATATCGGTGGTCAAAAGAAACGATAGCACTATCACGGTCACCTCTTTCACTATATATCACGTCGGTTGTCACCAATTTGAGGTGATATGCGCGATAGGTGCGTAAGGAATACACAGAAGTTTAACTAACAATAGTTTATTAAGCACTAATTAACAAATAAAGTCAACAAATCAGAAGTGACAGATGCGATCAACCAATAACTAGTAACGATTAACAAGTAACAATAAACACTCAAAGTTCAAACGACGCGTTGTTATGCAATGTACTCAGGAGTTATTTATTTCACGGCTCAAGTCGGACTGCCTGTCCTTTTGTTACGGCTCGCACGGATTCTTCCCTTCGTTGCCCATCGATATCCCCCACTAGCGTGGATTCATTAGATGTGCCGCCGCGGCTGGCACGTGTATGCTCTTCCCAGAATTCGGCGACAAGAGCGTGAGGATATCGATGGCGCATTGGACACGTCGGTGTTTTGCTTTGACGGCGTAGCGCTTTGTATCCAGAGCCGTAAGAAAGTTCCGTGGCCTATGCCGGCACAGACACACCCCATCATAGCTTTCCTCTGCAGCATCATCGCGACGGAGAGTCATTCTCTCGTGAGGTCGTATTAGCGAGTTACTTAGAGTCTGTACGCTCGGTGGATGTTTCACGTTTTAACAAAGACTCCGACTTAGAATTTGCGAGCACGTTAATCTATCATCCCGTCGACCGCGGATTCATTACGGAACCTGGGATCATTGACATTAGTTTCTCGAGTAACTAGTTACCGCGGTTACTTGTCCAGTTCTATGATAATCGTACTCGCACTAGTCAATGTCTTCCCTATTGCATATCGACACGTGTAATCCACACGAAGATTCGTTTCACGCCCCTAACTCTAATTCTAATGTAAACCCGACATATATATATGCTGTATGGCATCAAATTATAACGTATTACGTTATAAGGTAAAACGTTATAACGAATTACGTTATAAAGTATAACGTTAGAACGCATTACGTTATATAACATAACGTTATATGGTATAACGTTATAGCGTTATACGTTATATGGTATAACGTTATAGCGTAATACATTATATGGTATAACGTTATAACGTATTACGTTATATAACATAACGTTATATGGTATAACGTTATAGCGTAATACGTTATATAGTATAAAGTTATAACGTATTACGTTATATAACATACGTTATAAGGTATAACGTTATAACGTATTACGTTTTGTAGTATAACGTTATAACGTATTATGTTATACAACCTAACGTTATATGGTATAACATATTACGTTATATTGTATAACCATATTGCGCATTACGTTGTATAACATATCTTTATATGCGATAACGTTATAACGTATTTCGCTATATAACATAACGTTATATGGTATACTGTTGTCGCGTAGTACGTTATATAGTATAACGTTATAACGTATTACGTTATATAGCATAACATTATAACGCATTACGTTATATAACATAACGTTATATGGTATAACGTTACAGCGTAATACGTTATATGGTATAGCGTTATAACATATTACGTTATATAACATAACGTTATATGGTAACCCGTTATTGCGAAATACGTTATATGGTATAACGTTATAACGTATTAAGATATGTTGTATAACGTTATAACGTATTACGTTATATAACATAACGTTATATGGTATAAGGTTATAGCGTAATACGTTATATGGAATAACTTTATAACATATTACGTTATAGAGTATAACGTTGTATAGTATAACGTTATAAAGTATTACCTTATATGGTTTGACATTATAACGTAATACGTTATACGTTATAACCCTTTAACCTTTTACGTTATATAACATAACGTTATATGGTATAAAGTTATAAACAATTTCGTTTTATAGTATAACATTAGAATGTATTACGTTATAAGGTGTACCGTTACAACGTAATACGTTATATGGTATAACGTTATAACGCATTACGCTAAATAACATAACGTTATGTGGTACAACTTTATAACGTATTGCGTTATTATGGTATGGCGATATAACGTATTACGTTATATAACATAACGTTATATGGTATAACGTTATAACGTATTACGTTATATAGCATAACGCTATATGGTGTAACGTTATAGTGTATTACGTTATAAGGTATAACGTTATATTGTATTACGATATATTGTATTTCGATATATAGTATAACGTTATAACGCATTGCGCTATATAACATAACGTTATATGTTATAACGTTATAACGCATTACGTTATATAACATAACGTTATATGGCATAACGTAATAACGTATTCCGTTATATTGTGTAACGTTATATCGCATAAAGTTATTTAACATAACGTTATGAGGTATAACGTTATACCGCATTGCATTATATAGCATAACGTTATATGGTATAACGTTATAAACAATTACGTTTCATAGCATAACGTTATATCGCATTACGTTATATAACATAACCTTATATGGTATAACGTTATAAACAATTTCGTTTTATAGTATAACGTTATAACGTATTACGTTATATAACATAACGTTATACGGTATAATGTTATAACTTACTACGTTAGAAGCTATAATGTTATAACGTATTACGTTAGAAGCTATAATGTTATAACGTATTACGTTATATAACATAACGTTATATGATATAACGTTATAACGTATTACGTTATATAGTATAACGTTATACCGCATTGCGTTGTGTAACGTAACATTATATGGTATAACGTTATAAACAATTACGTTTCATAGCATAACATTATATCGCATTACGTTATATAACATAACATTATATGGTATAACATGACAAACAATTACGTTTTATAGCAAAACGATATAACGTATTACGTTATATAACGTAACGTTATACGGTATAATGTAATAACGTATTAACAAAACTTATACGCCCGAGATACCCACATTAGGGGTATTCGCAAGTGTCAGCCTAACCGTAGTGCAATGGAAAAGCCTCGCCATGGAGGAACCGCCTTCTTGATCACGGTAACCTCTGCGCCAGGTAAGTATACGTTATAAGGTATATCGTTATAACGCATTCCGTTATATAACATAACGTTATATGGTATAACGATATAACATACTACGTTAGAAGGTATAACGTTATAACGTATTACGTAATATAGTATAAATTTACAAAGTATTACGTTATAAGGTATAACGTTATAACGTATTATGTTATATAGTATAAAGTTATAAAGTATTACGTTATAAGGTATAACGTTATAACGTATTACGTTATATAACATACGTTATATGGTATAACGTTATAACGTATTACGTTTTATATAATAACGTAGTATCGCATTACGTTATATAACATACGTTATAAGGTGTAACGTTATAACGTACTTAGTTAAATAGTATAACGTTATAACGCATTCCATTATATAACATAACGTTACATGGTACAACGTTATAAAAAATTACGTTTTATAGTATAACGTTATAACGTATTACGTTATATGAGACAACGTTATATAGTATGACGTAATAACGTATTACCTTATATAACATAACGTTATATGGTGTTGTGTTATAGCGGAATTTGGTATTTGGTATAACGTTATAACGTATTACGTTATATAACACAACGTTATATGGTGTAATGTTATAACGTATTACGTTAGAAGGTATAACGTTATAACGTATTACGATATATAGTATAACGTTATAACGCATTACGTTAAATAACATGACGTTATATGGTATAACGTTGTAAACAATTACGTTTTATAGCATAACGTTACAACGTATTACGTTATATAACATATCGATATATGTTATAAAAATATACCCTACTTCCTTATATGGTAAAACGTTTTAATGTATTGCGTAATATAGTATAACGTTATAGCGTATTACGATATATCACATAACGATATATGATATAACGTTACAACGTATTACGTTATATAGTATAACGTTATAATGCATTACGTTACGTAGCATAATGTTATATGTTAAAACGTTATAGCGTACTACGGTATATGGTATAACGTTATAACGTATTACGTTATATAGCATAACGTTATATGGTATAACGGTATAATGAATTACGTTATATAACATAACGTTATATGGTAAAGCGCTATAACGTAATACGTCATATAACATAACGTCATACTGTATAACGTTATAACGTATTACGCTATATGGTATAACGTTATAACGTATTACGTTATACAGTATAACGTTATAACGTATTACGCTATATGGTATAACGTTATAACGTATTACGTTATACAGTATAACGTTATAACCTATTACATTATATAACATAACGTTATATGATATAGCGCTATAACGTATTACGTTATATAACATAACGTCATATTGTATAACGTTATAACGTATTACGCAGTATGGTATAACGTTGTAACGTATTACGTTATATAGTATAACGTTATGACGTAATGCATTATATAACATAACGTTATAATGTAATGCGCTACATAACATAACGTTATATGGTATAACGATATAACGTAATACGTTATATAGCATAACGTTATGTGGTATAACGTTATAACGTATTACTTTGTATAACAGAACTTCATATGGTTTAACGTTACATCGTATTACGCTATATGGTACAACGTTGTAACGTATTGCGATATATCGTATATCGTTTTATAGTATAGCGTTATAATGTATTACGCTGTATAACATAACGTCATTTTGTATAACGTTATATAGTATAACGTCATAACGTATTACGTTATATAACATAATCTTATATGGTATAACGCTATAAAGTATTACGTTATATAAAATAACGTCATATGGTATAACGTTATAACGTAGTACGCTATATGGTATAACGTTACAACGTATTACGTTATATGGTATAACGTTATAACTTAGTACGTTATATAGTATAACGTTATGACGTAATACGTTATATAACATAACGTTATAACGTATTGCGCTATATAACATAACGTTATATGGTGTAACGTTATAACGTAATACGTTATATAACATAACGTTATACCGTATAACGGTATGACGTATTATGTTATATGGTATAACGTTAGAACGTATTACGTTATAATACATATCGTTATATGGTATAAGGTGATAACGTATTACGTTATATAGTATGACGTTGTAACGTATTACGTTATATAGTATGTCGTTATATGGTATAACATTGTAACGTATTACGTTATATTGTACAACGTTATAACGTATTACGTTATATAGTATAACGTTATAACGTAATACGTTTTATAGCATAACGCTGAATGAATCGCCAATAAGGAAATGTCCGGGCGTAAGGACTGGGAGATCGTTTGGATCGTTAGAGATGGGAGTTAGCGGGCGTGAATTGAGGACTTCTTCTATTTCTATGATGAGAGTGTTCAGTTGTTAAGAGGTGAGTAACTCGTTGCCGACTACACGTCTAAGGTGGCGTTTAAATGACTTCACCGCTGCTTCCCATAGCCCACCGAAATGCGGGGAGTGAGGGGGGATGAAGCGCCATTCGGTTTGTTTGTCGGCTAAAAATGCGGTTACTTTTTCCTTGTGATCGTCTGATTGTAATAAATCATAAAGCTCTCGTAATTCGTTGTTTGCCCCGATGAAGTTGGTGCCGTTATCAGAGTGGATGGTGGAGCAATACCCTC
This sequence comes from Bombus hypnorum, assembly GCA_911387925.2. Lineage (NCBI taxonomy): Eukaryota > Metazoa > Arthropoda > Insecta > Hymenoptera > Apidae > Bombus > Bombus hypnorum. Next base: position 11,512,407 of record OU427020.1, on the reverse strand, counting down.
GTCGAGCGATAAATCTACGAAGAGCGGCGATGAAGGCTTCGCTAGTGAGATCGTCCACGAGCTAGATATGTACCGCTTTAATTGCTAGGCATACGAACATGGCTACGTATACCTTTATCTGACGGCGGTTACGATGTCGTTTTTCCTTGATGTGGAACGGCCCGCAATAATCGACGCCGACGTTTGTGAATGGGCGAGATTCTGTTACTCGCGCCTCCGGCAGATTGCCCATGACGTATTCTACCGACGGTGGTTGAGCGCGGCAGCAGCGGACGCAGCCTTTCATCGCCCGCCATACTTGACTTCGACCGTCGTTGGGCCAGTATCGTTGTCTTATTGCGTATAACGTAGCCTGCGATCCGGATTGCATGTGGATCTTGTGTTCATGTTCTATGATGCGTGTTGGAACGGATGACATAGGTAGTACTATGGGATGTTTCTCGGCGAAGGTCATTGACGACTGACTGAGCCGACCCCCGACTCGCAATATTCCTTCCTTGTCTATGAACGGGTTGAGTCTCGTGAGCTTACCCTTTATCGCCGCGTTTCGATCTTTTTGGAGAGTACGAATTTCCTCAGAGAAATGGACGTTTTGCAACAATCTTATTAGCTTGTCGTGTGTTGAGCTTAATTCGGTTACGGTTAGGGGTGCCGCTCGGTTCTTTTTTTGTTTCCAACGGAGGCAAAGAGCTATGATTCGTAATTGGCGGGATTTGCGGACAGACAAATCGCCCCTTTCTGTTCCGGTACTTCAATTTGAGGTGTTAGCGCCCATGTCGGCCAGTAGTCTTCCGACTGGTAGAGCGATGCAGGACCGTGCTGCCAAATGGTTTGCGCAGAAACTCTTCGGGTGTTTGACCACGCGATATTAAATCCGCGGGATTGTCGTTGGTAGGAACGTAGCGCCAATCGCGGATACTGGTTTTTGTTTGAATTTCGGAGACTCTGTTAGCGACGAACGTTTTGAGAGTGTGAGGTGATGTATTGAGCCAATGGAGGACGATAGTGGAATCGGTCCAATAGATAGTTCGAGTAATTTTATGCAATAGGGCTTGTTGTACTGTCGACATCAGGAACGTAAGAAGGAGTGCTCCGCTCAGTTCGAGCCGAGGAATGGCACTTGAGCGGGGCGACTTTCGATTTTGTGGTTAAAAACTTTTAACCACAAACACGGCCGTTAGCGTTAAGGGTTCGGAGATAAACACAAGCTCCATAAGCCTTTTCGCTGGCATCGCAGAAACCATGCAATTCAATTTCCGTTGCGGATTTAATTATAGCCTTTCGTTGGAACCTAATGTTGTTTAATAACGGTAATTGAGCGTAGTACCTGTCCCACTCTGTATGTAAATCGATCGGAAGTTATTCATCCCAATCGATCTTCGACGACCATATTCGTTGAAGCAGCATCTTGGCCCGAACAATCACCGGTGCGAGCAAACCGAGCGGATCGTAGATTTTTGCGATCTCCGAGCTGATGATTCGTTTCGTGACTCGGGAGGGAGTGGGTTCGACTTCGACCGAGTAAAGAATGGAATCATCGGATGAATTCCAAAACACCCCCAGCGTCTTCAAGGTTTGTGAATCCCCCAACAAATGTTGATGAGTTGTTTCTTCTATGGAAAGTCCGTCTAATAAGTCCTTGTCATTTGATGCCCATTTTCGTATGTTTAAGCCGGCCAGTTGAAGTAAATTGGAGAGTTCTGTTCTAAGCGCGAGGGCTTCGTCCTTCGTCTCAGCTCCTGTGAGAGCATCGTCGACGTAGAAATCCCGCTGCAGTACCTGCGCTGCACGTGGAAATCGATGTCCTTCGTCCTCTGCCAGTTGCTTGAGGCACCGAATGACTAGATACGGGGCTGCGGATAAACCGAACGTTACGGTGTTGAGCTGATAGGTTTCTGTTTCTCCACTCGCGCTGCGGCATAATTTCCTTTGATATTTCCGATCCTCTGGTCGTACGAGGAATTGCCGATACATTTTTTCGATGTCGCCAGTGAGTACGTATTGATGAGAGCGGAATCTAATTAGTATGCAAAATAAATCTTCCTGTAATTTGGGTCCTGTGTGAAGTGTATCGTTTAGGGAGATTCCGGTAGTGCTTGGTGCCAATCCGTCGAAAACTACACGGAGTTTGGTGGTTTGACTCGATGCTTTGATCACCCCATGATGGGGTAAATAATATTAGCTGTCTTCGGAGTGGTTGACATTGACCTTCGTCATGTGTCCCAATGCCAGATACTCCTGTATTAACGATCGATATTCTGATTAGAAGCGTTTGTCGTGCTGGAATCGGCGATTGAGTGAGGCGAGTCGTTTAATTGCCAGCGTTTTAGAGGATCCGAGTGACTGAAGCTGGACGTTGAATGGCAGAGCGACGATGTATCGTCCTTAGCCGTTGCGTCGGATGTGGGCTTGGAGGTGTTCTTCGCATCGTCTGTCTGCCTCTGAGATATGTTTAATCGAGGGTCCTTCGTCGATTTCCAAAAACCGCGCGAGGTCTGCTTGTAGAGTCGTCGTGGATGTGTGAAATGTATTTGTCGCGGTTTGGGAAGTTGGACTCCCCCCGATTACCCATCCGAATCGCGTTTTTTGCAGGCGCAGTTCAGGCTCGTCTGGCTGGGTCAGGTTGATCTGTCCTACACACACCGACGCGAGTGTTGTACCTGAGCTTAGTAGCACATCGATCGGAGCTGGTACATGAAATCGTGGATCGGTCAATTTGAGATTTTTGGGTATCTCAAGTGTTGAACGATCGATGGGTTCGCTTGGAATTAAGGTTGATATGGTCGGAATGACAAGGAACGTTAATGTCCGTGTGTATGTGCCGTCATTGGAAGCGATCGTGGCCGTGATGTGTCGCTTAGAGGTCGTCGTGAAGGTGTCTAGAGCTCCGATTGGGACCGAACATTTGTTTTGCTTTATTTTTAGCGATTTTGCTAATTCCTCAGTAATGAAATTCATACTTGATCCGGTGTCGAGCAACGCTCGACGACGGATTGGTTGCTGTTTATCATTCAAAACGTTAATCTGCGCTGTGATGACTAGATCATTGGATAATGATCGGATGCTACTGGTCTGGTATGTTCGGTCGTCAACGGAGTCGTCGAGCGTCGGCGTCATTGGTTATGTGTTCGTCTGTCACTGGGAGGTGGACTTGGAGACGCGGATGCTCGTGGTGTTTCCGATCTGTGGTCTGTTGTGTGTCTTTTGCGACGAGTGGGTGATGGGTTGGGTGGCAACGAAGGTGTTGTGGATCGGCTATTTGATGGGGAAGATTTCGTGCTGGACGTGCTGGAACGAGACCCTGAATGGCGTTTTGCCCTATGCAGCATCGTATGATGTCGTTCTCCGCATACGCGGCATGATCCCGCGAAACAATGCTTCGTTGTGTGCCCTTTCCCGAGGCAGTTGAGGCATAGTGATGCTTCCTTGACTTCCCGAATGCGTTCGCGAAAGGACTTGGTTTTGAAGGTGTCACACCTCCAAATGGGGTGTGGTCCTTGACAGGTGGGGCATGTCGGAGTAACCTGTGTCGCCGTAAATGCATGTCCTCGTGGTGCGCGTTGGCGGATTGGAGCGGTTTGTTCCGGTGATTCTCTTGTTTGTTTGACCGTGGTGATCGGTCTGGAGCTTCGTGATAATCTCTCTAGGAAGTTTAATAAATTAATGTACGGAGGCACTTCGTCATTAGGCAGCGTCATTTCCCATTGTTTTTGGATACTTAGCGGTATTTTCGAGAGGATGAGGCTGTTAAGCATGGCACTGGTATCGGGGTAGGATTCTCCTAATTTGTTCAATGCATATATGTGTTGTTTAAATGTGTGGACTAAGCGCCTTAATTCCGTTGGAGATTCTTTGGTTAACCTTGGATAATCAATTATTGCCATGCCACTGCATGTCACTACTGAAAGCTGTGTATCGTGGGCATTGGAAACTCTCCTTGAGAACGGCTATAGCGTGACTGTAGTTTACATTGCTAAGGGGTAACGCGTTTAAACAATCCGCTGCTTCACCTTGCAGGGCGGACTGCAAGTAATGGAATTTCTGTACGTCCGTAAGACTAAGATTTTTATCGATTGTGGAAGAAATGGTATCGTAAAACGTGTTCCATTTCTCTAAACATCCGTCAATAGTAGGGAGCCCAAGATCTGGTAATTTAATAGCTATCGGATTTAAACTTGCGGATGATGCACAGGTTGGAGGATTTATGGATATTTACGGCGATACTGCTCGCGCGTTCCTGAGAAGATTTTGTAGCTTTATATCTACCGCGACGTACCGATCCCTTATTTCGAAGACGCGCGCTTGTTCCTCCTCGTCTAATACTTCTAACTCGAGTTGGATCGCTTCGAATTGACTCGCAGCTTCGGTCAGTTGTTTCTCGTAGTTCGTTAACAAGGAGTTTTCCTGGCGCCCGGATTGTTCGTACTCGTCCAGTCGGTTCGATACGTATGTGAATCGGCCGCTACAGTAGCCTCGTCTCCGACGCAAGGAGATGAGTTGGTCTTCGCTTGCCATCGTTGCCGAGGATAGGAGATGGTCGATATAAGGAACGAGCTTACCTTACTGTCGTGTGGCGTGAGGTCGCGTGTATGCTTGTCGAGGAACGCCTTGTATGTTCCCGACGGCCACTCGTTTGGTTGTATTATTAAGTTGTGGAATTCGTTGCTTTGATGACTGTCCAGCTGCGGCGAGAGGTTGCGTGGTTGCGTTCCCTTGCAATGGGTTCTGCTTCTTCGAAAGTGACGCGCCTGACGTCACTGGTTTCGCTGTGGTGATAACGCTCCCGCTGCTGGTTTTGATGTAGTCACGTGGCACTGTGTGGTCACTGGTAGTGCACTCTTCACTGGCACGTTATCCGGCTCGAAGGACCAAAAATGTTTCGACAGTTCGCGGAGAGACGCGATCGCGAAATAGCACGTCAACGAGAGTTGTAAGTTCCCGTTACAATTAAATAATCGACGCCACGAACTGAAAGATTCCCTTATTTCTATTATGATAATAAGGGTGGTTCAATGAAATTGCACAGATTTAACACAAATAAATTAATGTTTATTTTAACAACTTATTAACTAGAGAGATATAGATAAAACAAAAATGTAACTGCGTGTTTGTTGATAAGTAATGCGCGACGTATGATATGTATTGACAGTTTGATTTCTCGAAAGGTTCTGATCGCCCTTCAATCTTTTTCGTCTTTTCTGGAAGACGACCCCCCACTACGTTCGGATCACGCCACATTCTTTTATGCGAGGTAAAATAACGGCCACGAGTCGACGTTTCTGGAAGTCGCCCTGCTTAATGAACCATGCGCTTGCTACTATGTCACGGTGGCCGTGACAAAATGCAGCGAAAGGATAATTATATCTCACATACCTTAGCCGTCGAAATAGCAACTAAGCAGTAACGGAATCCCTATGTGACCGGCATCCAGCGATAACCCCTCCACAGGAACCAAACCCTTGATATAAAATACCTCCCAAGTCAGCACTCGACATTGTATTCTGTACTGTCATAACACTCTGTATCGTTACTCTATCAGTTTTAAAAATTTTGTAATAACTAAAATACGAATCTATCACTTTGCGTGCGGAACGTGAAATTACCCCGAATCGACGTGACAACTACAATGTTTATTTGCCGGGCAGACGCGACGATCCGTCTGCGACGTTGTAATGCCACGATCGACGGTTAAGAATATAGCCTATGTCAAGCCGCATGACGTAACAAACGTATTACGTTATATGGTATAACGTTGTAACATATTACGTTATATAACATAACGTTATATGGTATAACGTTATAACGTATTATGTTATATAGCATAACGTTATAACGTATTAAGATATATAACATAACGTCATCAGGTACAACGTTATAACGTAATGCGTTATATGGTATAACGTTATAACGTAATGTGTTACATGTTATAACGTTATAACTTATTACGTTATATAGTTTAGCGTTATAACGTATTACGGTATATAACATAAAGTTATATGGAATAACGTTATAACGTATTACGTTATATTGTATAACGTCATAACGTATTACGTTATACAGTATAACACTATTACGTATTACGATATATAAAATAACGTTATATGGTATAACGTTGTCGGGATTACATTAGAATTAGAGTTAGGGGCGTCAAACGAATCTTCGTTTGGATTGCGTGTCGATACGCAATAGGGAAGACATTGACTAGTGCAAGTACGATTATCATAGAACTGGACAAGTAACCGCGGTAATTAGTTACTCGAGAAACTAATGACATTGATCCTAGGTTCCATAACGAATCCGCGGTCGACCGGATGATAGATTAACGTGCTTGCAAATTCTAAGTCGGACTCTTTGTTAAAACGTGAAACATCCACCGAGCGTACAGACTCTAAGTAACTCGCTAATACGACATCACGAGAGAATGACTCTCCGTCGCGATCATGCTGCAGAGGAAAACTATGATGGGGCGTGTCTAAGGACACGAGATCATCTGATTCGTCGAGGAAAGCCTTCGTTCAGAAAGTAAGGAAAATTGGCGTTGCTGCTAATTGGTCAATCTCCATATCGGTGGTTAGAAAAAGATGCTAGCCACCCTCGGGGGAAAGTTGCTAGTGGGAGACGCCGATCGTCGAAAAATAGGTCTCTCCTATCTTCCCGTAGCTGGGACAAAGACTGTTTGTTTGAAGGACTTTAGTGAACTAAATCCTAAGATTTATAACGGGCCCTCAGGCTAGTTGAACATGTACGGCGGAGACGCATCGACACCTGGCAATCATCTTACTCGAAGAATAGTGTCTGCGTGTGGCGAGCCACGGGACAGAAACCGTTGGAATGTTTACTGTCGCGTGCCGCCACGAATATTTCTTTTAAGGAGAGCTATAGAATTACTCCATACCTTTGTCAGACAAAGCGTTCATCCCGTGACCGCGGCTACGTTCGGCGACTGGCGGTAGCCTCGAGCCCAAGCTCACTATCACAAATCTCGAACAATTACAAATCGGATTGAATAACTACAATTATTTAATTACAGCTATAGTAGACTCTAGATAACAATGTTGCGGGATTATTCAAAATTCCTAAGGTTCCGGTGTTCTTTCTTCCCCGAAAACGTTATAACGTAATACGTTATATGGTGTAACATTATAACATATTACGTTATGTGGTATAACGTTATAACGTAATACGTTATATAACATAACGTTACACGGTATAACGTTATACCGTAATACGTTATATAGTGTAACGTTATAACGTATTACGTTATATGGTATAACGTTATAACGTAATACGATATAAAACACAAATGTTAGATGGTATAACGTTATAACAGAACACATTATATGGTATAACGCTATAACGTATTACGTTATATAGCATAACGTAGTAGCGTATTACGTTATGTAGTATAATGTTATATGGTATAACGTTATAACGTATTACGTTTTACTGTATATCGTTATATCGTATTACGTTATATAGTATAACGCTGTAACGTATTACGTTATATAACATAATGTTATATGGTATAACGTAATAGCGTATTACGTAATATGGAATAACGTTATAACGTATTACGTAATACGGTATAACGTTGTAACGGATTACGTTATATGGTATATCGTTATGTGGTATAACGTTATACCGTATTACGTTATATAATATAATGTTATATGGTATAACCTTATAGCGTATTACGTTATATGGAATAACGTTATAACGTATTATGTTATATGGTATAGCCTTATAACGTATTACGTTATATAGTATAACGTTGTAACGTATTACGTTATATAGTATATCGTTATATGGTATAACGTTATAACTTTTTACGTTATATAACATAACGTAATTGGTATAACGTTATAATGTATTACGTTGTAGAACATAATGTCATATGGTATAACGTTATAACGAACTACGTTATATAACATAACGTTATATGGTGTAACGTTATAACGTATTACGTTATATGGTATAACGTTATAACACATATACGTCATGTAACATAACGTTATATGGTATAACGTTATAACGCATATACGTTATATAACATAACGATACATGGCATAACGTTAAATCGTACTGCGTTATATAACATAACGTCATGTGGTATAACGTCATAACGTATTACGTTATATGGTATAACGTTATAACGTATTACGTTATATGGTATAACGATTTAACGTATTACGTTATATAGTATAACGTTGTAACGTATTATGCTATATAGTATATCGTTATATGGTATAACGTTACAACGTATTACGTTATATGGTATAACGTTACAACGTATTACGTTATATGGTATAACGTTATAACGTATCACGTTATATGGTATAACGATTTAACGTATTACGTTATATAGTATAACGTTGTAACGTATTATGCTATATAGTATATCGTTATATGGTATAACGTTATAACGTATTACGTTATATGGTATAACGACATAACGTATTACGTTATATAGTATAACATTGTAACGTATTACGTTATATAGTATATCGTTATATGGTATAACGTCATAACGTTTTACGTTATATGGTATAACGTTATAACGTATTACGTTATATGGAATAACGCTATATCGTATTACGTTATATAACATAACGTCATACGGTACAACGTTATAACGAACTACGTTATATAACATAACGTTATATGGTGTAACGTTATAACGTAATACTTTATATACCATAACGTTTTTTGGTATAACGTTATAATGTAATACGTTATATGGTATAACGTTATAACGTATTATGTTATATATTATAACGTTGTAACGTAATACGTCATATAGCATAAGGTTATAACGTAATACGATATATAACACAAATGTTAGGTGTTATAACGTTATAACAAAACACGTTATATGGTGTAACGTTGTAACGTATTACGTTATATGGTATAACGTTATAACGCATATACATCATATAACATAACGTTATATGGTATAACGTTCTAACGTATTACGTTATATGGTATAACATTATAACGCATATACGTTATATAACATAACGTTACATGGCATAACGTTAAATCGTACTGCGTTATATAACATAACGTCATGTGGTATAACGTCATAACGTATTACGTTATATGGTATAACGTTATAACGTATTACGTTATATGGTATAACGATTTAACGTATTACGTTATATAGTATAACGTTGTAACGTATTATGCTATATAGTATATCGTTATATGGTATAACGTTATAACGTTTTACGTTATATGGTATAACGTCATAACGTATTACGTTATATGGTATAACGTCATAACGTATTACGTTATATGGTATAACGTTATAACGTATTACGTTATATGGTATAACGATTTAACGTATTACGTTATATAGTATAACGTTGTAACGTATTATGCTATATAGTATATCGTTATATGGTATAACGTTATAACGTTTTACGTTATATGGTATAACGTTGTAACGTAAAACGTTATATAGCATAACGTTATAACGTAATACGATATATAACACTAATGTTAGATGGTATAAAGTTATAACAAAACACGTTATATGGTATAACGCTATTACGTATTACGTTATATAGCATAACGTAGTAGCGTATTACGTTATGTAGTATAATGTTATATGGTACAACGTTATAACGTATTACATTATATGGTGTCACGTCCCGCGCTACGCACGCACCGTAACGAAAAACGGAAAACCATAATATACAAATAATACGAGTGACAATTCGAATATTCAAAACAAACGCACGGTACAATGATAATGGAAATTTTTTTAATAAAAGATTAATTAAATGTAGTCATATATAGAAAATTACTATACGAGGGCAAACAACAGATAATAAAATAAAAATCGGTACTCTAACGAAATAGTAAATATAAAGAGTACAACATAACCTATAATTTCATAATTCGACTAAGGATAAACTATGAAGAACTAATTAACCAAAAATGACTCGCAAATTAATTAATAAATCACGACATAATCAGGATAACCTACAATTCGGCAATTTAATCAAATCTCACAATAATATCATGAATAAGGAATGGAAGGATAGGAATACACATTTTTATAACAAATATGAAATATCAAACAATTTAATATATAGCAAATATGGACACACAAAACCACAATAAACAAAATATATCTTATATACAACCAGATATAAAATATATAAAACACCTAGGCATATTAACACACTTCGATAAACCAGGCACTATTGTCAGAATCCACACACGAAACGTCAAGATCGAAGTAAAAGGAATTCCACGAGCAGTACACTTGAACAAGTTAAAACTAACACATAATCGAAACAGACCACGAGAACGATTTCAAGAGACAACGTAGTACGGTCGTATAAGGAACAACACTGCTTGTCGAATTGCAAATGGTGATAACCTAAAGGGAAAAAGAAAATTATTATGTGCGTTCTAACCATTAAATATAAAATGTGTAATTCACTAAAATAATTACAAAACAGTGGAAGTGAAAAATATCTCGTGAACAATTACTCATCGTAGAAGGAAGTGTATGTGCGTAGACAGGTTATGTATCCATATGAGTAGAACATAATGTATGACAGCCAGCTGAAACAAATGTAAGAATTAACTCCAATTGTTCCGATATAAAACAATATTGTGCCTAAACCAAAGGAAGTGTGACAGTGCTTATCGAATCATGCAGATAGTAGAAACGTAAAAGAAACAGGAAAAATATTATGTGTGTGTTCTAACCATCATTTAAATAAACAACATGTTAATTCAATAAAATAATTAAAAGCAGTGAAATTTAAAAGCACCTAGTGCACAATTAATCATCGTAAAAGGAAACGTACATACAGGAATTTCGCAGAAACAAGTTGTGGACCCACTCCGTAGAACATAGTATACGACTGTCAGCAGAAACGAATGAATAAACTAACCTCAATTGCCTTAATATATATGGAAGAAAATAATGCTATTAAAGATTTACAATCATATAACAATTAAACTAAATGAAGCACGATAACAATCAATAATTGATACTCGACAACAGACTTACAGTTGCCCAATGGAAAATAAAACCGAAAAATCAAGAAAAGTAGTGACGTTATAACGAAATAACTCAGTGTTGACTCAGCAGTCTTTAATAAGAAGAAATAAAATCAGTTAATAAGTGCAGGAAGAGTCAAGAAATAACTAAGATAGGTTAAGTGAATGACAACGATAATTCACTACTCACATCGAAGTTTATACAAGGTTCAATGCATTTATGAGAAACCAAATACCAAATTGGAGTAAACGTGTACAAAGAATCGAAGTTGATACTACTGGAATGGTCTTAGGAAACAAGAAAAGGTACCTTTATAAGTTAACGAGGTTTGTATGCAACCAATCATCGTAGAAGGAAGTATCCATGCAGGAACTCCACGAGGAATGGCTACGGATCCAACTTTGCAAAACATAATATACGACTGTATGAAAATATCAAAGGTAATAAATACCGAGGTAACCAATCATAACCTAAAAAGGGGAAGAATGTTGTAAACCATCTTGGAATAAAAATTGATAATAATAAGAAGCTCGTTGCTCACATCGGAAGATATACATTAAAGCCGACGCAGTTACAAGAAGCCTACTACCAAACTTAAGTGAATACTTATAGAATACTGAACCAGATACTACCAAAACAATCAAGACGGCAACAGGAAACTGGAAAATGAAGGAAATGTTCTGACACTATAACAAAATAATCCGACGCTAGCAAACAAGATAAAGGACGGATTATTTTACTATACAGATATTTACAAAATATAATGTTTTATATATATCTATATATATACTTACAATGCTAGGATAGGTAAAAGTAGTCATAATAAGTGTTGGAAATATAGCGAAGAACCAGAAGATACCAAACGCACACCATGTAACTGTTCCGAGTAAAGGACTAAGCGTTGAAGGATTAGGATTGTAGAACCTATAAACAATAAAGATTTTAACTAACAATGTACAGATTAGCTCCAAAATTCTATGTAAAGGCGACAAATTACACGCACAAGGTAACGACAGCATCATAACAGAGAAACAGAAAATAGCCAATAATATAAGAATAGGTTAGAAATTAATCAAGATCGAGTATCAACGATAAACGCGATTAAGATAAGAAATTATTATATTGTACTAAGTTATTATAGTATAATTATATTAAGTCTGGCGTAGAGAAATAAGGTTATGTTACGCAGTAGAACTGGTAATAAGACAATCCACATGCTATCATATTAAAATAACACACTATGCACGTATTAGTATTAAATTAATTAAGTGAACACTCTATAAAAACAAACTACTCGAAACACAACAATAAAACAGTACTATTGATAAATAGTAATATTTAACAATAACACAATTCACATGCTATCATATTAAAATAACACACTATGCACATATTAGTATTAAATTAATTAAGTGAACACTCTATAAAAACAAACTATTCGAAACACAACAATAAAACAGTGTTATTAATAAATTATAAAATTTAACAATAATACAATCCACATGATATTATATTAAAACAACACACAGAATATATATATATACACGTTTTAATGATTACACAAACAATACTATTGTCATTTAAAAAATTCTAACTGCGCTAAAATAGGGGAAACTAAGAGACGGACGAATAATTATTTCAGTATTAAACAAATTAAGGACGCGTCACTATACTTTTACTAGAGACATTCACGAGCGGCCATCTTGAACTGTCATGAACATAGGATAGCTCTTAGACGTGCGCATCGGAATACATTCAATAATTATACACATTAAATAAATGCAAAATAATATTATTCCCACTTCAATTATACGTCAATTATTGAAATAAAGTTACGAATAATTAACAGATAAATAATAGATTCGACACTAATAAAAGTCACTATATACTAGGGACACTCACAGGCGGCCATTTTGGATAATTAATACGTGCGTTATAAAATAAATTATTTTTTCGATGAAAAAAGTAAATATTTAATAGGTGATAATACAAATGGAAGATCGTAACGAGGAGAGAATAAATAATAATTAATACAATATAACACATTATTATATGATAACAGGAATATTAGAAATTAATAGGTACCAGCCGTGAGAAAGAAATCATGAAAACACATTGTTAAGATTAATTAACATTTTTAAAACCGAATAAACTCTATATGAAACTACATTATGAAATACAAATATAAAAATACATAATTTAATATACATAATTTAACAAACATAAAAGAAATAAAATACATGACTTTATACTATCAAAACTAATCAACATTTGGATAAACCTAAAATCATATTGTGAAACATATATATATATATATATATATATATATATATATATATATATTTAAACATAAAATCACATATACGAAACTACACTTCAACAAACAAAATGCTATATGAAAATTATATAATTATACGACTACATATATGTATATATATATATCTAGATGTTATCAAAAACTACACCTCAACGAAATTACTTTGTGAAAACTACAACCGAGGACTTAAACAACAAAATAAATAAATATATCATACTGTTCTTTCTGTAATTTACAATAAACATTCCTACATAAATATATATATATATATTGAACATATAACAAAATACATATAAAATAAATAAGAAACTAAAATTGTTAAACAGCGAACCAACAAATTTAGAGCAAATATATACATATATCTAAATATGCAAAAAAAGTCCGATGCACCGACACACACAAGTCTTGCACAGAGAGTATCAAAATTAATCGTAGGTTGCGACCTCTCGAATCACTCACGGTTTCTTCACAATCGCTATTCCTCTTGCGCTGAAACGATAAAATGTAACGAATCAATAAAAAACGAACGAAACGGGATAAATTTAAGCAGAATAAAACAAAACAAAATACGCACTAGGGCGGCCTGCATAACAATCTCTGATGAAGATGCCTCCGCAACCATCGTTTAAACGTTAATGTCAAAATCACTGAAACCTACGTTCACAGAAATAGCAAAAATTGTAAATCAAATCAAACACCGAAAGCAACCATGATATAGAAATATTAATTATACGTAATGATAATATAACAAACCAACAACCCGGATGCACCTACCGTTATCCGGAAGACGACAAAACCCACAACGTGCTACTGCAAGAGAAGAAAACGAATAAAATTATATCACGTGCAATCATTCCGCCACTTTCCATAAATCAAAACCAAACTTACGCAAAATAACTCGGAGGAAATCCTTATTATGGGAGAGCAACGGATTACGCGTGTTGCCTGAGCGAGCGTCGATATAATAATAAGACTTCAGCCGTCGGCCCTTCCACGCGCCGAGGAACACTGTTTATTCTCACGATATTAACATGGAAGTTTTTCGAGAGAAGACTAGATCAGCATGGAAGGCTCCAAGCCTCCTAGACACTACCTCAGCAGAAATATAAGAACTAAGTCGAAATACAGATTTTGCATTCTCTCAGGTACCAACGACGGAAATCTAGAAATCCAAGACAAGAAAACGAAGCAGAAGAAGTCACCAACGATCACGGAATTTACATTCTCTCACGTACGATTTCAGGAAACCTAAACTGCAACATCCGGACTCCCACGGAAGCGAACTATCGGATGGCCACCACCCTGTGGTTGATGCTATTATAAATAAACTCTGTGCAACAAAATCAAATATTTATTTTATCCAACTTTAAACCTCTCCCGTGTCAGTATTCCTGCACATAGCAGGTTAGCCAAAAACGTGGAATTTATCTATCAGTAGCCTAAACACTAGCTAACGCTACCCATAAGTAATTAAGTTATCGATAAACTATTTAAAGAAATTTCTCTAATCGAAACAGTCCTTAGACTGTTTCTGGAGGCAGTAACTACCGTGTGAATCGTAGTTTTCGAATGTATGTTTAAATATTCAAAATAGTATTGTCCAATAAAAGAAAATATATTTTGAAATAGTTTTTAGACTATTTCTGGTGGCAGCAACTACCGAATTTAATTGGGAATTTTAAATCAATATTCCATATACAATCATGTCATTTAAATTTTCCGACTAAATTCAAATCAAACAGAAAATTTTATTTAAACAAAAAATGTTTACAAATTTAAATTTGATTTAAACGTGGACGTAACAATGGTATAACGTTATAACGTAATACGTTATATAGCATAACGTAGTAGCGTATTACGTTATGTAGTATAATGTTATTTGGTATAACGTTATAACGTGTTACGTTATATAGTATAGCGTTACAACTTATTACGTTATATAACATAACGCTATATGGTATAATGTTATAACGTGTTACGTTAGAAGGTATAACGTTAAAACGTATTACGTTATATAGTATAACGCATTATGTTATATAACATAACGTTATATGGTATAATGTTATAACGTGTTACGTTAGAAGGTATAACGTTATAACGTATTGCGTTATATTGTATAACGTTATATTCGCAATACGTTATATAACATAACGTTATAAGGTATAAAGTTATAACGTATTACGTTATATAGTATGACTTTATAACGCATTACGTTATGTAGCATAATGGTATACGGTTAAACGTTATAACGTACCTCGGTATATGGTATAACGTTATAACGTATTCCGTTATATTACATAATGCTATATGGTATAATGTTTTAACGTGTTACGTTTGAAGGTATAACGTTAAAACGTATTACGTTATATAGTATAACGTTATATGCATTATGTTATATAACATAACGTTATATGGTACAATGTTATGACGTGTTACGTTAGAAGGTATAACGTTATAACGTATTACGTTACATTGTATAACGTTATATCGTATTACGTTATATATCATAACGTTATAAGGGATAAAGTTATAACGTGTTACGTTATAAGATATAACGTTCTAACGTATTGCGTTATATTGTATACCGTTATATCGCATTACGTTATATAACATAACGTTATAACGTATTACGTTATATTGTGTAACGTTATATCGCATTACGTTATATAAAATAACGTTATTAGGTATAAAGTTATAACGTGTTACGTTATATAGTATAACGTTATAACGCATTACGCTATGTAGCATAATGTTAAACGGTAAAACGTTATAACGTACTGCGATATATGGTATAACGTTATAACTTATTACGTTATATAACATAACGCTATATGGTATAATGTTATAACGAGTTACGTTAGAAGGTATAACCTTAGAACGTATTACGTTATATAGTATAACGTTGTATAGCATTACGTATTATAACATAACGTTATAAGGTATAAAGTTATAACGTATTACGTTATATAGGATAACGTTAAAACGCATTACGTTATGTAGCATAATGTTAAACGGTAAAACGTTATAACGTACTGCGATATATGGTATAACGTTATAACTTATTACGTTATATAACATAACGCTATATGGTATAGTGTTATAACGAGTTACGTTAGAAGGTATAACGTTAAAACGTATTACGTTATATAGTATAACGTTGTATAGCATTACGTTTTATAACATAACGTTATAAGGTATAAAGTTATAACGTATTACGTTATATAGTATAACGTTATAACGGATTACGTTATGTAGCATAATGGTATACGGTAAAACCTTATAACGTACTGCGGTATATGGTATAACGTTATAACGTATTACGTTTTATAACATAACGTTATATGGTGTAATGTTATAACGTGTTACGTTAGAAGGTATAACGTTAAAACGTATTACGTTATATAGTATAACGTTATATGCATTATGTTATAAAACATAACGTTATATAGGTATAACGTTATAGCGGAATACGATGTATGGTATAACGTTATCACCTATTACGTTATATAACATAACGCTATATGGTATAATGTTATAACGAGTTACGTTAGAAGGTATAACGTTAAAACGTATTACGTTATATAGTATAACGTTGTATCGCATTACGTTTTATAACATAACGTTATAAGGTATAAAGTTACAACGTATTACGTTATATAGTATAACGTTATAACGGATTACGTTATGTAGCATAATGGTATACGATAAAACCTTATAACGTACTGCGCTATATGGTATAACGTTATAACGTATTACGTTATATTGTGTACCGTTATATCGCATTACGTTATATAAAATAACGTTATTAGGTATAATGTTATAACGTGTTACGTTATATAGTATAACGTTATAACGCATTACGCTATGTAGCATAATGTTAAACGGTAATACGTTATAACGTACTGCGATATATGGTATAACGTTATAACTTATTACGTTATATAACATAACGCTATATGGTATAATGTTATAACGAGTTACGTTAGAAGGTATAACGTTAAAACGTATTACGTTATATAGTATAACGTTGTATAGCATTACGTTTTATAACATAACGTTATATGGTATAATGTTATAACGAGTTACGTTAGAAGGTATAACGTTAACACGTACTACGTTATATAGTATAACGTTATAACGCATTACGCTATGTAGCATAATGTTAAACGGTAATACGTTATAACGTACTGCGATATATGGTATAACGTTATAACTTATTACGTTATATAACATAACGCTATATGGTATAATGTTATAACGAGTTACGTTAGAAGGTATAACGTTAAAACGTATTACGTTATATAGTATAACGTTATATGCATTATGTTATATAACATAACGTTATATAGGTATAACGTTATAGCGGAATACGATGTATGGTATAACGTTATCACCTATTACGTTATATAACATAACGCTATATGGTATAATGTTATAACGAGTTACGTTTGAAGGTATAACGTTAAAATTTATTACGTTATATAGTATAACGTTGTATAGCATTACGTTTTATAACATAACGTTATAAGGTATAAAGTTACAACGTATTACGTTATATAGTATAACGTTATAACGCATTACGTTATATAACATAACGTTATATGGCATAATGTTATAACGTGTTACGTTAGAAGGTATAACGTTAACACGTACTACGTTATATAATATAACGTTATAACGCATTACGTTATATAACATAACGTTATATGGTATAAAGTTATAACGTATTACGTTATATTGCATAACGTTATAACGTAATACGTTATAATGTATAACGTTATATCGCATTACGTTATATAACATATCGTTATATGGTATAACTTTATAACTTATTACGTTACATAACATAACGTTATATCGCATTACGTTATATAACACAACGTTATATGGTATAACGTAATAACGTATTACGTTATATGACATACGTTGTAAGGTACAACGTTGTAACGTATTACGTTATATAGTATAACGTTATAACGCATTACGTTATGTAACATAAGGTTACATGGTATAACGTTATAACGTATTAGGTTATAAGGTATAACGTTATAACGTATTACGTTACATAATATACCGTTTTAAGCATAAGGATATACAACATAACGTTATATGGTACAACATTATAAAGAATTACGTTTTACAGTATAACGTTATAACGCATTACGTTATATAACATAACGTTATATGGCATAACGTCATAACGCATTACGTAAGAAGGTAAAACGTCATAACGTATTACGTTATTTTGTATAACATTATGCCGCATTACGTTATATAACGTAACGTTATATGGTGTAATGTTATAACGTATTAGGTTAGAGTGTATAACGTTATAACGTATTAGGTTAGAGTGTATAACGTTATAACGTAATACGTTATATTGTATAACGTTATATCGCATTACGTTAAATAACATAACGTTATAAAGTATTACGTTATATTACATAACGTTATGTGGTGTAATGTTATAACGTATTACGTTAGAAGGTATAACGTTATAACGTATTACGTTATATTGTATAACGTTATCTCGCATTACGTTACATGGTATAACGTTATAACTTATTACGTTATATAACATAACGTTATATGGTATAACGTTATAAACAACTACGTTTTATAGCATAACATTATAACGTAATACGTTATATAACACAAGGTTGTATGGTATAACGTTATATCGTATTACGTTATTTAACATAACGTTATATGGTATAACGTTATAAACAATTACGCATTATAGCATAACGTTATAACGTATAACGTTATATAACACAACGTTATATGGTATAACGTTTTAACGTATTAGGTTGTATAGCATATCGTTATGTGGTATAACGTTATAGCGGAATTCGTGACATGGTATAACGTTATAACATATTACGTTATATAACATAATGTTACATGTTATAATGTTATAGCGTATTACGTAAGAAGGTATAACGTTATAACGAATTACGTTATGTTGTATAACGTTATATCGCATCACGTTATATAACATAACGTTATATGGTATAATGTTATAACGTACTACGTTAGAAGGTATAACGCTATAACGTATTAGGTTATATTGCATATTGGTATATCGCATTACGTTATATAACGTGACGTTACATGGTATAACGTTATGAACAATTACGTTTTATAGCATAACATTATAACGTAATACGTTATAGAGTATAACGTTATAATGCATTACGATATGTAGCATAATGTTATATGGTAGGAGGTTATAACGTGTTACGTTATATAGTATAACGTTATAACGCATTACGTTGTCTAACATAACCTTATATATTTTTTTTATTTTTTTATTTAATGTTTCATATTCACAATTTTTCCAATTTGGACATTTGGTGGAATTCTTAGCTGTTTATTATCATGTGGGTGGCTACCCCCAATGGGGTACCATCTTCGTGTTTGTAAGGGTATATCCTTTATGAGATCTGATGGGTGTTTCCTTTTTAATCTCCTCTCAATGAATGTGATGATCGTTTCCGCTGCCAGCCGGTTCGGGTGCGTTGCTAATCTTTCTCTGTACCTTCTTGCGAATCTGCTAATCTCTTCCTTGACCGTTGGTATTCCAAGGTCTTTCCGTATGTCCTCGTTTCTAACGTACCATGGGGCGTTTACTATTGTTCTGAGTATTTTAGATTGCATTGCCTCTAATTTGGTTATATGGCTCATTGCTGCTGTACCCCATAGTGGTATTCCGTACGTCCAGATTGGTTTTATAATGGATTTGAAAATTTTTAATTTGTTTTCTATACCCAGTTTAGATTTTCCACTTCTTAACCAGTACATCTGTCTCCTTGCTATCTGTATTTTGCTTTTTATCGATTTAATATGTTGCTTCCATGTGAATCGTGTATCAAAGTGGAGTCCATGGTATTTGACTTGCCTTGTTTGTATTATATGCGTGCCGTTGTGTGTAATGTTTGGTGGTATCTGTTTTCGCAGTGTGAATGTAATGTGGTTGCATTTATCAGGGTTCGCTTTAATTTGTTTAAGTTGAAGCCACTTTTCTATTTTTACAATATGTTCTACTAGTATTGTGACTGCTGTTGCAGGGTTAGTGTGCCTGACTAGTACAACTGTGTCATCCGGGAATGTGAGTATTTTGCTATTGGTAGTTGTTGGTATGTTGGCCGTGTATAGTGTGTATAGAATTGGTCCCAAGACGCTTCCTTGCGGAACCCCTGCCTTGATGTCTGTAACTTGAGAGTATGTTTCTTTAATTTGTACTGAAAAAGTTCTGTTGCTTAAGTAAGATTTGATTAAATGGTATATCTGCTCCGGGAATTGTTTTCTGATTGATTGAAGTAGACTATCGTGGTTTATTTTGTCAAATGCTTTCTCGATATCCATAAAGAGGGGTGATAACCTTATATGGCATAACGTTATTACGTATTACGTTACATGACACAACGTTATATGGTATAACGTTATAACTTATTACGTTATATAACATAACGTTATAACGTATTACGTTATATAGTTTAACGTTATAATGCATTACGTTATGTAGCATAATGTTATATAGTACAACGTTATAACGTATTACGTTATATAGTATAACGTTATAACGCATTACGTTGTATAACATAACCTTATATGGTATAACGTTATAACGTATTACGTATTATACTATAACGTTATAACGCATTACGTTATATAACACAACGTTATAACTTATTACGTTATGTAACATAACGTTATAACGCATTACGTTATATAACACAACGTTATAACTTATTACGTTATGTAACATAACGTTATAATGCATTACGTTATATAACATAACGATATATGGTATAATGTCATAACGTATTACGTTAGAAGGTGTAACGTTATAACGTATTACGCTATGTTGAATAACGTTATTTCGCATTACGTTATATAATATAACGCTACATGGTATAACGTTACAAACAATTACGTTTTACAGCATAACGTTATAACGCATTACGTTATATAACATAACGTTATATGATATAACGTTATAACGTATTACGATATAGTATAACGTTATAATGCATTACGTTATGCAGCATAATGTTATATGGTACAAAGTTATAACATGTTACGTTATATATTATAACGTTAGAACGGATTACGTTGTATAACATAGCCATATATGGTATAACGTTATAACGTATTACGTTATATGGTATAACGTTATAGCGCATTACGTTGCAAAACATAACGCTAAGTGGTATAACGTTATAACGTATTACGTTATACAGTATAACACTATAACGCATTACGTTATATAACGTGACATTATATGGTATAACGTTATAACGTATTACGTTATATAGTATAACGTTATAGCGCATTATGTTATATAACATAACGTTATATGGTATAATGTTATAACGTGTTACGTTAGAAGGTATAACGTTAAAACGTATTACGTTATATAGTATAACGTTATAACGTACTACGTTATATAGTATAACGTTATATCGACATTACGTTATATAACACATCGTTATATGGTATAACGTTATAACTTATTACGTTATATAACATAACGTTATATGGTGTAATGTTATAACGTGTTACGTTAGAAGGTATAACGTTAAAACGTATTACGTTGAATAGTATAACGTTATAACGCATTATGTTATATAACATAACGTTATATGGTATAATGTTATAACGTGTTACGTTAGAAGGTATAACGTTAAAACGTATTACGTTATATGGTATAACGTTATAGCGCATAACGTTGCAAAACATAACGCTAAGTGGTATAACGTTATAACGTATTACGTTATACAGTATAACGCTATAACGCATTACGTTATATAACGTGACATTATATGGCATAACGTTATAACGTATTACGTTATATAGTATAACGTTATAGCGCATTACGTTATATAACAAAGCGTTACATGGTACAACGTTATAAACAGTTACGTTTTATAGAATAACGTTATAACATATTAGGTTATATAACACAACGATATATGGTACAACATTATAACATATTACGTTATATAACACAACGTTTTATAGTATAACGTTATAAGGCATTACGATGTATAACATAACCTTATATGTTATAACGTTATAACGTACTACGTTATATAGTATAACGTTATATCGACATTACGTTATATAACACAACGTTATATGGTATAACGTTATAACCTATTACGTTATATAACATAACGTTATAAGGTATAAAGTTATAACGTGTTACGTTATATAGTATAACGTTATAACGCATTACGTTATGTAGCATAATGTTATACGGTAAAATGTTATAACGTACTGCGATATATGGTATAACGTTATAACTTATTACGTTATATAACATAACGCTATATGGTATAATGTTATAACGTGTTAGGTTAGAAGGTATAACGTTAAAACGTATTACGTTATATAGTATAACGTTATAACGTACTACGTTATATAGTATAACGTTATATCGACATTAGGTTATATAACACAACGTTATATGGTATAACGTTATAACTTATAACGTTATATAACATAACGTTATATGGTGTAATGTTATAACGTGTTACGTTAGAAGGTATAACGTTAAAACGTATTACATTGTATAGTATAACGTTATAACGCATTATGTTATATAACATAACGTTATATGGTATAATGTTATAACGTGTTACGTTAGAAGGTATAACGTTAACACGTATTACGTTATATAGTATAACGTTATAACGCATTACGTTATATAACATAACGTTATATGGTATAAAGTTATAACGTATTACGTTATATTGGATAACGTTGTAACGTATTATGCTATATAACATAACGTTATATGGTATAATGTTATAACTTATTACGTTAGGTTGTATTGCGTTATAACGTATTACGTAATATTGTATAACGATATATCGCATTAAATTATATAACATAACGTTATTACGTATTACGGTATATAGTATAACGTTATAACGTATTACGTTATATAACATAACGTTATGTGATATGACGTTATAACGTATTGCGTTATATAGTATAACGTTATGATGCATTACGTTATGTAGCATAATGTTATACGGTAAAACGTTAAAACGTACTGCGATATATGGTATAACGTTATAACTTATTACGTGATATAACATAACGCTGTATGGTATAATTTTATAACGTGTTACGTTATATTGCATAACGTTATAACGCATTACGTTATATAACATAACGTTATATGCTATAATGCCATAACGTATTACGTAAGAAGGTATAACGTTATAACGTATTAGGTAATGTTGTATAATGGTTTATAGCATTACGTTATACAACATAACGTTGTATGGTATAAGGTTATAACGTATTACGTTAGAAGCTATAACGTTATAACGTATTAAGTTATGTTGTATTACGTTATATCGCATTACGTTACATAACATAACGTTACAAGGTATGACGTTATAAACAATTACGTTTTATAGCATAACATTATAACGTATCACGTTATATAGTATAACGTTATAACGTATTACGTTATATAGCACAACATTATGTGGTATAACGTTATAGCGGAATACGGTGTATGGTTTAACGTTATAACGTATTACGTTATATAACATAACGTTATATGGTATAATGTCATAACGTATTACGTTAGAAGGTGTAACGTTATAACGTATTACGTTATGTTGAATAACGTTATATCGCATTACGTTATATAACATAACGTTACATGGTATAACGTTATAAACAATTACGTTTTATAGCATAACGTTATTACGTATTACGTTACATGACACAACGTTATATGGTATAATGTTATAACTTATTACGTTATATAACATCACGTTATATGAAATAACGTTATAACGTATTACGTTACATAGTATAACGTTATAACGCATTACGTTATATAACATAAGGTTATATGGTATAAAGTTATAACGTATTACCTTGAAAGGTACAACGTTATAACGTATTACATTATATAGTATAATGTTATAACGTATTACGTTATATAGCACAACATTATGTGGTATAACGTTATAGCGGAATACGGTGTATGGTATAACGTTATAACGTATTACGTTATATAACATAACGTTATATGGTATAATGTCATAACGTATTACGTTAGAAGGTGTAACGTTATAACGTATTACGTTATGTTGAATAACGTTATATCGCATTACGTTATATAACATAACGTTACTTGGTATAACGTTATAAACAATTACGTTTTATAGCATAACGTTATTACGTATTACGTTACATGACACAACGTTATATGGTATAATGTTATAACTTATTACGTTATATAACATCACGTTATATGAAATATCGTTATAACGTATTACGTTACATAGTATAACGTTATAACGCATTACGTTATATAACATAACGTTATAACGTATTACGTCATATAACATAACGTTATATGGTATAAAGTTATAACGTATTGCGTTATAAGGTATAACGTTATAACGTATTACGTTATATAGTAAAAAGTCACAACGCATTACGTTATATAACATAACGTTATATGGTATAATGTAATAACGTATTACGATAGAAGGTGTAACGTTATAACGTATTACGTTATGTTGAATAACGTTATATCGCATTACATTATATAACATAACGTTACATGGTATAACGTTATAACTTATTACGTTATATAACATAACGTTATATAGTATAACGTTATAAACAATTACGTTTAATAGCATAACATTATAACGTAATACGTTATATAACACAAGGTAATATGGTATAACGTTATATCGTATTACGTTATTTAACATAACGTTATTAGGTATAACGTTATAAACAATTACGCATTATAGCATAACGATATAACGTATAACGTTATATAACACAACGTTATATGGTATAATGTTTTAACGTATTAGGTTGTTTAGCATATCGTTATGTGGTATAACGTTATAGCGGAATTCGTGATATGGTATAACGTTATAGCATATTACATTATGTAACGTAATGTTACATGGTATAATGTTATAGCGTATTACGTAAGAAGGTATAACGCTATAACGTATTAGGTTATGTTGCATAATGGTATATCGCATTACGTTATATAACGTAACGTTACATGGTATAACGTTATGAACAATTACGTTTTATAGCATAACATTATAACGTAATACGTTATATAGCACATGGTTATATGGTACAACGTTATATCGTATTACGTTATTTAACATAACGTTATTTGGTATAACGTTATAAACAATTACGTTTTATAGCATAACGTTATAACGTATTACGTTGTCTAACATAACCTTATATTTTTTTTTTATTTTTTTATTTAGTATTTCATATTCACAATTTGTCTAATTTGGACATTTGGTGGAATTTTTAGATGTTTATTATCATGTGGGTGGCTACCCCCAATGGGGTACCATCTTCGTGTTTGTTAGGGTATATCCTTTATGAGATCTGATGGGTGTTTCCGTTTTAATCTCCTCTCAATGAATGTGATGATCGTTTCCGCTGCCAGCCGGTTCGGGTGCGTTGCTATTCTTTCTCTGTACCTTCTTGCGAATCTGCTAATCTCTTCCTTGACCGTTGGTATTCCAAGGTCTTTCCGTATGTCCTCGTTTCTAACGTACCATGGGGCGTTTACTATTGTTCTGAGTATTTTAGATAGCATTGCCTCTAATTTCGTTATATGGCTCATTGCTGCTGTACCCCATAGTGGTATTCCGTACGTCCAGATTGGTTTTATAATGGTTTTGTAAATTTTTAATTTGTTTTCTATACCCAGTTTAGATTTTTCACTTGTTAACCAGTACATCTGTCTCCTTGCTATCTGTATTTTGCTTTTTATCGATTTAATATGTTGCTTCCATGTGAATCGTGTATCAAAGTGGAGTCCAAGGTATTTGACTTGCCTTGTTTGTATTATATGCGTGCCGTTGAGTGTAATGTTTGGTGGTATCTGTTTTCGCAGTGTGAATGTAATGTGGTTGCATTTATCAGGGTTCGCTTTAATTTGTTTAACTTGAAGCCACTTTTCTATTTTTACAATATGTTCTTCTAGTAATGTGACTGCCGTTGCAGGGTTAGTGTGCCTGACTAGTACAACAGTGTCATCCGCAAATGTCAGTATTTTGCTGTTGGTGGTTGTTGGTATGTTGGCCGTGTATAGTGTGTAGAGAATTGGTCCCAAGACGCTTCCTTGCGGAACCCCTGCCTTGATGTCTTTAACTTGAGAGTATGTATCTTTAATTTTTACTGTAAAGGTTCTGTTGCTTAAGTAGGATTTAGTTAAATGGTATATCTGCTCCGGGAATTGTTTTCTGATTGATTGAAGTAGACTATCGTGGTTTATTTTGTCGAATGCTTTCTCGATGTCCATAAAGAGGGCTGTGCAGTATTGTTTGTTTTCTATTGCTAGTATTATTTCGTTTGTGAGTCTGTGCATTTGCTCTATCGTGGAGTGTTTGTTCCTGAATCCAAATTGGTGATCTGGTATTAGTTTTTCCTTCTCTATTATTGGTTTTAGGCGGGCGTAAATTATTTTTTCCAGTATTTTGGAGAATACTGGAAGTAGTGATATTGGTCTGTACGATACTGTTTGATGTGGGTCTTTGCCTGGTTTAGGTAACATTATGATCTGTGCTAGTTTCCATAGTTTAGGATAGTATTGGATTCTTAATATTGCATTAAAGATTATTGTAATTAGCCGTATCGCTTTTGGAGGAAGATTTTTCAAGATTATACCATTGATTAGGTCAATTCCTGGTGCCTTATTATTTTTTGTTTTCTCGATTATGTTTCTAATTTCATGTGCTGTTGTTTTAGGTATTATGTAATGATTGTCAGTTGCAGTACTAGTGATTACCTCATCCTCGTCCATATGACAGTTGTGGTTGCTATTATTGATATTATGTGGTGTAAATATGTTGCTTAGGTGGTTGGAAAATTCTTCAGCTTGTTCTTCGTTGCTTCTTGCCCATGTATTATCTGCTTTTCTGATTGCTGGGACTAGTTTTATTGGCTTCTTTATTTTTTTTGTGGCTTTCCAAAGGGAGTAGTTAGAGTTCTCGTGTGCAGATAGTGACTCTATGAATTTTGTGAACTCATTGTTATTGTGTTCTTTTATTTTGTTTTTTATTTCCTTTGCAAGTTTATTTAGGTGTTTTTTGTTTTCTTTTGATCTATGTTTTTGCCATTTTGCTTTCGCTTTTCTTTTTTCTCTAATTTTTTCAAGGATGTCTGGCGGAATTATTTTTGTTGGTCTATTAGTTGATTCAGGTATGGTGGTTGCCCATGCTGCTTCCTGAATAGTTTCTGTAAGCGTTATTACTGCTTGTTCGATATGTTCGGGTGTTTTCAATGGGATGTTGCAGTTAATTTTGCTCTCAATTATTTCTTTAAATGTTTGCCATTTGGTGGTTTTATTGCATAGTGTCTCTGAATTTTTATAAATTATTGGTTTGTTTAAGTATGTAATAATTATGGGTGTATGATCGGAGCTAAGCTCGAGGCTGGGTTCTATATTTAGTTTATTTACATTTAGTCCTTTTGTAACTGCAAAATCAAGTAGGTCAGGTATTTTGCTCAAGTCTGTCGGCCAGTAAGTCGGTCTTCCTGTGGATAATATATTGAGGTTATTGTTTCTAATGTATTTCTCCAAAGTTCTACCTCGAGGTGTATTGATTCTTGATCCCCATAGTGTGTGCTTTGAATTATAGTCTCCCGCTGCAATATACTTATCACCTAAATGTTGAAAGTAATCTTCCCACATTTGAGATGTAATTTTATGTCGCGGTGGTACATATACTGCTGACAGCTGTAGATAGTTGCTGCTAGTTTGTACTGTAACGGTGGTTGCTTGGATATATTCTTTACTAACCTGACTGTGTAGATGGTGTTTAATATCGTTTCTTATTATTACTGCGGTTCCTCCGTGTGCTTTTCCTGAGGGATGCTTGGTATCATATATGGTGTAGTACGGTATTTTTAAATAGTTTTTTATAGTGAAGTGTGTTTCTGAAACAAGAAGTATATCGATATTATTGTTGTACAGGAATGTTTTAGTTTCTAGGGCCCTTTGTTGTAGGCCGTTAGAGTTCCAGGCTGCTATTTTAAGCGTGTCCATTTTTATTTTTTAGTTGGCGTGTTTGTAAGTAGCTGTAGCATGAGTGTGATTTGTTGCGTTTGCTGTTTAAGGATTGCGTTTTGTTCACTTATCATTTTTGCCAGGAATTCTGTGTTTTTGATGGATATCTTTAATAGTTCTTTAATTTCTGCAGCGTCGTCGATGTTAATGTTCTGGTTGTGATTATCTAAAGGTGTTGACTGTTTGGCTACTTGCGCGTAGCTTCGGCTACCAAGGGTGTTGGTATTGTTATGGTTCATTACATTCTGAACGTTTGTTGATGTTTCAGTTACTGTGCTATCCTGTTGAGTGTTAGAGTTATTATATGTCCTGTTACGAAGCGGCGGAAAAAGTTTTTTTTGTAGTTGCTTTCTGACTAAACAGCCTTTGTAACTAGCTGGGTGGTTTCCACCGCAATTGAAACACTTTGCGTTATTTATTTTTCCCGTATGTGGGCAGTTAGCTGTTAGGTGCTTTCCTGCGCATTTGACACACGCCGGGTTTCTGTTACAGTAGTTTTTTGTATGCCCATATTGTTGACACCTCATACATTGCGGTATGTCTTCTTTTTGTCTGGGTGGCTCAACTGTGATTATCGTGTTTAAAATTTTCTTAATTTCAAAAATTTCTTTGTTATTGTTTTTAGGTTCTAATTCTATTAAAAATAGCGGTAGTGGTTGCTTGGTGTCAAATCTGGTTATATTGTTAATCGTGCTCACCTGGTGTCCGATTTTGGCTAATTCCTCACATATGTTGTTTGTGTTCGATTTAGGATGTAAGCCTCTGATTACTGCTTTGTAGCTTTTATCAGATTTGGGTTGGTAGGTATGATACCCGGCGTTTTTTTCCTTTAGCGCTTTTGTTACTTTTCTATATATTTCAGGGGTATTGGTTTGTACTTTTACCTGTTCTAGTTTCAGTTGTTTGATGGTGTAATTTTCTTTTCCTGCCGTGATGTTTAGCAGTTCGATGAGGGGGTCTATTATTTTAGCATCAATGAAGATTGGTGGAGGTTTAGGAATGTTTGTTATTGGTTTATCAGCTGGGTCTACGTTCATCACTTCTGGCAGTGAGCTGAAAGAGTTATGTATAGGAATTTCCTGTAGCCATTTTTGTCCTTCTGGTTCTATCGTCCTCTTAGCATTTGTGTTAGTGTTTATCCTTCGTTTTTTGCTGGGAGTTGCAGTCTTCCAGCTTTCGTTGTAATGTGGTGGAACATTGCTAGTATTATTTTTTCCTTCATCTTTTTTCGTAATTTCCATCGCTATTTCGTTTGTATCTGAGCAATCCACTTCACTTGTTGATTTATTTGAGCTCTGTTGGTCTATTGCTCTGTTTATGGCATATGTTTCGCCTTTGTTTAGGATTTTTATAGTTGGTATTTTTTGGATGTTTTCCATCCTTTAGTTTTAGTATATTGGTTGTGTTACACTTCACTTTTCTTTTCTCTTCTCTTTTCTTTCCCACTTGTCGCACTTACGGAAGCACTGGTTCTCACGTCCGCATAGCTCGACTGCTCGGGCAGAACTGATGGTATAAAGTTGTAACGTATTACCTTACAAGGTACAACGTTATAACGTATTACGTTATATAGTATAACGTTATAACGTATTACGTTACATGGTATTACGTTATAACGCATTACGTTATATAACATAACGTTGTATGGTATAACGTTATAACGTATTACCTTATATAGTATAACGTCATAACGCATTACGTTATATAACATAACGATATATGGTATAAAGTTATCACGTATTACCTTACAAGGTACAACGTTATAACGTATTACGTTATATAGTATAACGTTATAACGTATTACGTTATATAGTATAACGTTATATCGCATTACGTTGTATACCATAACCTTATATGGTATAACGTTTTAACGTATTACGTTAGATAGTATAACGATATAACGCATTACGTTATATAACACAACGTTATATGGTATAAGGTTATAACGTATTACGTTATATAGTATAACGTTATAACGCATTACGTTATATAACATAACGATATATGGTATAAAGTTGTAACGTATTACCTTACAAGGTAAAACGTTATAACGTATTACGTTATATAGTATAACGTTATAACGTATTACGTTATATAGTATAACGTTATAACGTATTACGTTACATGGTATAACGTTATAACGCATTACGTTATATAACATAACGTTGTATGGTATAACGTTATAACGTATTACCTTATATAGTATAACGTCATAACGCATTACGTTATATAACATAACGTTATATGGTATAACGTTATAACTTATTACGTTATATAACATAACGTTATTGCGTAGGACGTTATATAATACAACGTTATATGGTATAACGTTATAAACAATTACGTTTTATAGCATAACGTTATTGCGTATAACGTTATATAATACAACGTAATATGGTATAACGTTATAACTTATTACGGTATATAACATAACGTTATATGGTAAAACGTTATAAACAATTACGTTTTATAGCATAACGTTATTACGCATTACGTTACATGACACAACGTTATATGGTATAATGTTATAACTTATTACGTTATATAACATCACGTTATATGAAATAACGTTATAACGTATTACGTTACATAGTATAACGTTATAACGCATTACGTTATATAACATAAGGTTATATGGTATAAAGTTATAACGTATTACCTTGAAAGGTACAACGTTATAACGTATTAGATTATATAGTATAATGTTATAACGTATTACGTTATATAGTATAACGTTATAACGTATTACGTTATATAGTATAACGTTATGATGCATTACGATATGTAGCATAATGTTATATGGTAAAACGTTATAGCGTACTACGGTATATGAAATAACGTTATAACGTATTACGTTATATAGCATAACGTTATAACGTATTACGTTATATGGTATGACGTTATAACGCATTACGTCATAAAACATAACGTTATATGATATAACGTTATAACGTATTACGTTATATAGTATAAAGTTATAACCTATTACGTTATATGGTATAACGTTATAACGTATTACGTCATAAAACATAACGTTATATGATATAACGTTATAACGTATTACGTTATATAGTATAAAGTTATAACGTATTACGTTATAAGGTACAACGTTATAACGTATTACGTTATATAGCATAACGCTATAACGAATTACGTTATATAACATGACGTAATACGATATAACGTTATAACGTATTGCGTTATGTAGTATAACGTTATAACGCATTACGTTGTATAACTTAACGTTACATCGTATAACGTTATAAACAATTACGTTTTATAGCATAGCGTTATTGCGTATAACGTTATATAATACAACGTAATACGGTATAACGTTATAACTTATTACGGTATATAACATAACGTTATATGGTAAAACGTTATAAACAATTACGTTTTATAGCATAACGTTATAACGTATTACGTTGTATAGCATATCGTTATGTTGTATAACGTTATATCGCATTACGTTATATAACATAACGTTACAAGGTATGACGTTATATAATATATCGTTATATGGTATAAAGTTATAACGTATTACCTTACAAGGTACAACGTTATAACGTATTACGTTATGTTGAATAACGTTATATCGCATTACGTTATATAACATAACGTTACATGGTATAACGTTATAAACAATTACGTTTTATAGCATAACGTTATTACGTATTACGTTACATGACACAACGTTATATGGTATAATGTTATAACTTATTACGTTATATAACATCACGTTATATGAAATAACGTTATAACGTATTACGTTACATAGTATAACGTTATAACGCATTACGTTATATAACATAAGGTTATATGGTATAAAGTTATAACGTATTACCTTGAAAGGTACAACGTTATAACGTATTACATTATATAGTATAATGTTATAACGTATTACGTTATATAGTATAACGTTATAACGTATTACGTTATATAGTATAACGTTATGATGCATTACGATATGTAGCATAATGTTATATGGTAAAACGTTATAGCGTACTACGGTATATGAAATAACGTTATAACGTATTACGTTATATAGCATAACGTTATAACGTATTACGTTATATGGTATGACGTTATAACGCATTATGTCATAAAACATTACGTTATATGATATAACGTTATAACGTATTACGTTATATAGTATAAAGTTATAACCTATTACGTTATATGGTATAACGTTATAACGTATTACGTCATAAAACATAACGTTATATGATATAACGTTATAACGTATTACGTTATATAGTATAAAGTTATAACGTATTACGTTATAAGGTACAACGTTATAACGTATTACGTTATATAGCATAACGCTATAACGAATTTCGTTATATAACATGACGTAATATGATATAACGTTATAACGTATTGCGTTATGTAGTATAACGTTATAACGCATTACGTTATATAACTTAACGTTACATGGTATAACGTTGTAAACAATCACGTTTTATAGCACAACGTTATTACGTATTACGTTATATCACACAACGTTATATAGTATAACGTTATAACGCATTACGTTGTATAACATAACCTTATATGGTATAACGTTATAACGTATTACGTTATATAGCATAACGTTATAACGTATTACGTTATATAATACAACGTTATATGGTACAACGTTATAACGTATTACGTTGTATAGCATATCGTTATGTGGTATAACGTTATAGCGGAATTCGTGATATGGTATAACGTTATAACGTATTACGTTAGAAGGTATAACGTTATAACGTATTAGGTTATGTTGTAGAATGGTTTATCGCATTACGTTATACAACATAACGTTATATGGTATAACGTAATAACTGTAGAGGAGTGGTTAACAATTAACTATTGCGAGATAGTTTATAAATTGTTTATTAGTGTAGACACAATACACACGTCACCGTTTACAATTCTTCGAGAATAAATACGCGAGTGTCCGGGGAATTCTGAGAGTACTTCTTGCATGCGATGGCTAGAATAGCGAACGTTATACTCTCCCGCTCAGCACACGGTTTGTTTATTTATACTGGTCGGGGGACAGTCGGCAAATTCAAATTCGACTTTGTTTGACGGTTGAGAGTAGCTGCAGCATTGCTTTGCTCGGAGCTCATGACTCATCACCATACCTACGTCGTAACGGTCATGATACTCCGAACAAAACAATAACAGGATTTGAATTGATCTGCTCGCGTGCCGCTACATTACCCCCCTCCCAGTGATAGCGTTTACATTAAAATTTTGAAGTATCTTCCAGAATTCCCTGTCGTCGTTATTTTCGTCACGCCGATCCGACATATTAAGACGCTTTGTCAAGTCCTGCCTGAAACTGGTCAGGAAAGCGAACTCTGCGTCCGTACCTCGTAACATACCTATCCCGGGTATTTTCTTCTGCTCTGCCGTTGTTTACGCTATCTTCGTCGTGTGCTTTCGCATGCTTCACCGGAATAAGTATGTCCCGAGGCTCGGCAGTCTTTTCTTCTAAATCGTCCGGAACCACGCAAGCCGGTTTTAAACGACCTATGGAAAACGTTACGTCTCGATCGTTTATCTTGATGACAAAATTTTTGTCATCCCTACTGACTACTTTATACGGTTCGTCGTACTGAGGCTGTAAAGGGTCTGCTATGGCGTCATGACGCAAGAAAACATAAGGCGACGATTCCAATTTCATAAAAACAAAAATTTTTTGTTTTTACTTACACTTACGCACGACCGCTTATCATCCCGCAGCTAACGGGATGGTAGAGCGGCTGCACAGACAGTTAAAGGCGGCGATAAAATGTCACGGCACGAGCAACTGGGTTGAAATTTTACCTATTGTGTTGTTAGGCATCCGAACCGCGATAAAGGAGGATTTGAACGCAACGGCTGCCGAAATGATCTATGGCACCGACATACGATTGCCGGCGGAATTTTTCGGTACAACAGAGCAGCGAGCCAACACAGAGTTTGCGAACCGGTTTAAAGATCAGATGGGAAAGGTCAGGCCGCATCCGGCTACGCGTCATGGCGAAAGAAAAATTTTACAATTACAATGCTATAACGTATTACGTTATATAGTATAACGTTATATCGCATTACGTTGTATAACATAACCTTATATGGTATAACGTTTTAACGTATTACGTTAGATAGTATAACGATATAACGCATTCCGTTATATAACACAACGTTATATGGTATAATGTTATAACATTATAACGCATAACGTTATATAACACAACGTTATATGGTATGACGTTATAACGTATTACGTTATATAGTATAACGTTATAACGCATTACGTTATATAACATAACGATATATGGTATAAAGTTGTAACGTATTACCTTACAAGGTACAACGTTATAACGTATTACCTTATATAGTATAACGTCATAACGCATTACGTTATATAACATAACGTTATATGGTATAACGTTATATGGTGTTACGTTATATAGTATAAACTTATAACGCATTACGTTAAATAACACAACGTTATATGGTATAACGTTATACCTTATTACGTTATGTAACATAACGTTATAACGCATTACGTTATATAACACAACGTTATATGGTATAAGGTTATAACGTATTACGTTATATAGTATAACGTTATAACGCATTACGTTATATAACATAACGATATATGGTATAAAGTTGTAACGTATTACCTTACAAGGTACAACGTTATAACGTATTACGTTATATAGTATAACGTTATAACGTATTACGTTAAATGGTATTACGTTATAACGCATTACGTTATATAACATAACGTTGTATGGTATAACGTTATAACGTATTACCTTATATAGTATAACGTCATAACGCATTACGTTATATAACATAACGATATATGGTATAAAGTTATCACGTATTACCTTACAAGGTACAACGTTAATACGTATTACGTTATATAGTATAACGTTATAACGTATTACGTTATATAGTATAACGTTATATCGCATTACGTTGTATACCATAACCTTATATGGTATAACGTTTTAACGTATTACGTTAGATAGTATAACGATATAACGCATTACGTTATATAACACAACGTTATATGGTATAATGTTATAACATTATAACGCATTACGTTATATAACATAACGTTATATGCTATAAAGTTATAACGTATTACCTTACAAGGTACAACGTTATAACGTATTACGTTATGTTGAATATCGTTATATCGCATTACGTTATATAACATAACGTTATAAGGTATAAAGTTATGACGTATTACCTTACAAGGTACAACGTTATAACGTATTACGTTATGTAGTATAACGTTATAACGCATTACGTTATATAACATAACGTTGTATGGTATAACGTTATAACGTATTACCTTATATAGTATAACGTCATAACGCATTACGTTATATAACATAACGTTATATGGTATAACGTTATATCGTATTACGTTATATAGTATAAACTTATAACGCATTACGTTATATAGTACAACGTTATAACGTATTACGTTAAATGGTATTACGTTATAACGCATTACGATATATAACATAACGTTGTATGGTATAACGTTATAACGTATTACCTTATATAGTATAACGTCATAACGCATTACGTTATATAACATAACGATATATGGTATAAAGTTGTAACGTATTACCTTACAAGGTACAACGTTATAACGTATTACGTTATATAGTATAACGTTATAACGTATTACGTTAAATGGTATTACGTTATAACGCATTACGTTATATAACATAACGTTGTATGGTATAACGTTATAACGTATTACCTTATATAGTATAACGTCATAACGCATTACGTTATATAACATAACGATATATGGTATAAAGTTATCACGTATTACCTTACAAGGTACAACGTTATAACGTATTACGTTATATAGTATAACGTTATAACGTATTACGTTATATAGTATAACGTTATATCGCACTACGTTGTATACCATAACTTTATATGGTATAACGTTTTAACGTATTACGTTAGATAGTATAACGATATAACGCATTACGTTATATAACACAACGTTATATGGTATAATGTTATAACATTATAACGCATTACGTTATATAACATAAAGTTATATGCTATAAAGTTATAACGTATTACCTTACAAGGTACAACGTTATAACGTATTACGTTAGGTTGAATATCGTTATATCGCATTACGTTATATAACATAACGTTATATGGTATAAAGTTATGACGTATTACCTTACAAGGTACAACGTTATAACGTATTACGTTATGTAGTATAACGTTATAACGCATTACGTTATATAACATAACGTTGTATGGTATAACGTTATAACGTATTACCTTATATAGTATAACGTCATAACGCATTACGTTATATAACATAACGTTATATGGTATAACGTTATATCGTATTACGTTATATAGTATAAACTTATAACGCATTACGTTAAATAACACAACGTTATATGGTATAACGTTATAACTTATTACGTTAGATAACATAACGTTATAACGCATTACGTTATATAACACAACGTTATATGGTATAAGGTTATAACGTATTACGTTATATAGTATAACGTTATAACGCATTACGTTATATAGTATAACGTTATAACGTATTACGTTACATGGTATTACGTTATAACGCATTACGATATATAACATAACGTTGTATGGTATAACGTTATAACGTATTACCTTATATAGTATAACGTCATAACGCATTACGTTATATAACATAACGATATATGGTATAAAGTTATCACGTATTACCTTACAAGGTACAACGTTATAACGTATTACGTTATATAGTATAACGTTATAACGTATTACGTTATATAGTATAACGTTATATCGCATTACGTTGTATACCATAACCTTATATGGTATAACGTTTTAACGTATTACGTTAGATAGTATAACGATATAACGCATTCCGTTATATAACACAACGTTATATGGTATAATGTTATAACATTATAACGCATAACGTTATATAACACAACGTTATATGGTATGACGTTATAGCGTATTACGTTATATAGTATAACGTTATAACGCATTACGTTATATAACATAACGATATATGGTATAAAGTTGTAACGCATTACCTTACAAGGTACAACGTTATAACGTATTACCTTATATAGTATAACGTCATAACGCATTACGTTATATAACATAACGTTATATGGTATAACGTTATATCGTATTACGTTATATAGTATAAACTTATAACGCATTACGTTAAATAACACAACGTTATATGGTATAAGGTTATAACGTATTACGTTATATAGTATAACGTTATAACGCATTACGTTATATAACATAACGATATATGGTATAAAGTTGTAACGTATTACCTTACAAGGTACAACGTTATAACGTATTACCTTATATAGTATAACGTTATAACGCATTACGTTATATAACACAACGTTATATGGTATAAGGTTATAACGTATTACGTTATATAGTATAACGTTATAACGCATTACGTTATATAACATAACGATATATGGTATAAAGTTGTAACGTATTACCTTACAAGGTACAACGTTATAACGTATTACGTTATATATTATAACGTTATAACGTATTACGTTAAATGGTATTACGTTATAACGCATTACGTTATATAACATAACGTTGTATGGTATAACGTTATAACGTATTACCTTATATAGCATAACATCATAACGCATTACGTTATATCACATAACGATATATGGTATAAATTTATCACGTATTACCTTACAAGGTACAACGTTATAACGTATTACGTTATATAGTATAACGTTATATCGCATTACGTTGTATACCATAACCTTATATGGTATAACGTTTTAACGTATTACGTTAGATAGTATA
Organism: Bombus hypnorum; assembly: GCA_911387925.2. Classification (NCBI taxonomy): domain Eukaryota; kingdom Metazoa; phylum Arthropoda; class Insecta; order Hymenoptera; family Apidae; genus Bombus; species Bombus hypnorum. The sequence goes on along the minus strand of OU427020.1, from coordinate 11,474,109 downwards.
ACGATATAACGCATTACGTTATATAACACAACGTTATATGGTATAATGTTATAACATTATAACGCATTACGTTATATAACATAACGTTATATGCTATAAAGTTATAACGTATTACCTTACAAGGTACAACGTTATAACGTATTACGTTATGTTGAATATCGTTATATCGCATTACGTTATATAACATAACGTTATATGGTATAAAGTTATTACGTATTACCTTACAAGGTACAACGTTATAACGTATTACGTTATGTAGTATAACGTTATAACGCATTACGTTATATAACATAACGTTGTATGGTATAACGTTATAACGTATTACCTTATATAGTATAACGTCATAACGCATTACGTTATATAACATAACGTTATATGGTATAACGTTATATCGTATTACGTTATATAGTATAAACTTATAACGCATTACGTTAAATAACACAACGTTATATGGTATAACGTTATAACTTATTACGTTAGATATCATAACGTTATAACGCATTACGTTATATAACACAACGTTATATGGTATAAGGTTATAACGTATTACGTTATATAGTATAACGTTATAACGCATTACGTTATATAGTATAACGTTATAACGTATTACGTTACATGGTATTACGTTATAACGCATTACGTTACATGGTATAACGTTATAACGCATTACGTTATATAACATAACGTTATATGGTATAAAGTTATTACGTATTACCTTACAAGGTACAACGTTATAACGTATTACGTTATGTAGTATAACGTTATAACGCATTACGTTAAATAACACAACGTTATATGGTATAACGTTATAACTTATTACGTTAGATAACATAACGTTATAACGCATTACGTTATATAACACAACGTTATATGGTATAAGGTTATAACGTATTACGTTATATAGTATAACGTTATAACGCATTACGTTATATAATATAACGATATATGGTATAAAGTTGTAACGCATTACCTTACAAGGTACAACGTTATAACGTATTACGTTATATAGTATAACGTTATAACGTATTACGTTATATAGTATAACGTTATAACGTATTACGTTACATGGTATAACGTTATAACGCATTACGTTATATAACATAACGTTGTATGGTATAACGTTATAACGTATTACCTTATATAGTAAAACGTCATAACGCATTACGTTATATAACATAACGTTATATGGTATAACGTTATAACTTATTACGTTATGTAACATAACGTTATAACGTATTACGTTATATAGTATATCGTTAGAATGCATTACGTTATGCAGCATAATGTTATATGGTATAACGTTATAACATATTACGTTATATAGCATAACGTAATGTGGTGTAACGTTATAGCGGAGTACGGTATATGGTATGACGTTAGAACATATTACGTTATATAACATAACGTTATATGGTATAATGTTATAGCGTATTACGTTAGACGGTACAACGTTATAACGTATTACGTTATGTAGTATAACGTTATAACGCATTACGTTATATAACATAACGTTGTATGGTATAACGTTATAACGTATTACCTTATATAGTATAACGTCATAACGCATTACGTTATATAACATAACGTTATATGGTATAACGTTATATCGTATTACGTTATATAGTATAAACTTATAACGCATTACGTTAAATAACACAACGTTATATGGTATAACGTTATAACTTATTACGTTAGATAACATAACGTTATAACGCATTACGTTATATAACACAACGTTATATGGTATAAGGTTATAACGTATTACGTTATATAGTATAACGTTATAACGCATTACGTTATATAGTATAACGTTATAACGTATTACGTTACATGGTATTACGTTATAACGCATTACGTTATATAACATAACGTTGTATGGTATAACGTTATAACGTATTACCTTATATAGTATAACGTCATAACGCATTACGTTATATAACATAACGATATATGGTATAAAGTTATCACGTATTACCTTACAAGGTACAACGTTATAACGTATTACGTTATATAGTATAACGTTATAACGTATTACGTTACATAGTATAACGTTATATCGCATTACGTTGTATACCATAACCTTATATGGTATAACGTTTTAACGTATTACGTTAGATAGTATAACGATATAACGCATTACGTTATATAACACAACGTTATATGGTATAATGTTATAACATTATAACGCATTACGTTATATAACATAACGTTATATGCTATAAAGTTATAACGTATTACCTTACAAGGTACAACGTTATAACGTATTACGTTATGTTGAATATCGTTATATCGCATTACGTTATATAACATAACGGTATATGGTATAAAGTAATGACGTATTACCTTACAACGTACAACGTTATAACGTATTACGTTATGTAGTATAACGTTATAACGCATTACGTTATATAACACAACGTTGTATGGTATAACGTTATAACGTATTACCTTATATAGTATAACGTCATAACGCATTACGTTATATAACATAACGTTATATGGTATAACGTTATATCATATTACGTTATATAGTTTAACGCTATGACGCATTACGTTATATAACGTAACATTATATGGTATAACGTTACAACGTATTACGTTACATAGTATAACGTTATAGCGCATTACGTTATATAACAAAGCGTTACATGGTATAACGTTATAACTTATTACGTTATATAACATAAGGTTATATGGTATAACGTTATAAACAATTACGTTTTATAGCATAATGTTATAACGTATTACGTTATATAACACAACGTTATATGGTATAACGTTATAACGTATTACGTTGAATAGCATATCGTTATGTGGTACAACGTTATAGCGGAATTCGTGGTATGGTATAACGTTATAACGTATTATGTTATATAACATAACGTTATATGGTATAATGTTATAACGTATTACGTTAGAAGGTATAACGTTATAACGTATTAAGTTATGTTGTATAATGGTTTATCGCATTACGTTATACAACATAACGTTGTATGGTATAAGGTTATAACGTATTACGTTAGAAGGTATAACGTTATAACATATTAAGTTATGTTGTATAACGTTATATCGCATTACGTTATATAACATAACGTTACAAGGTATAACGTTAGAAACAATTACGTTTTAAAGCATAACGTTATAACGTAATACGTTATATAACACAACGTTACATGGTATAACGTTATTACGTATTACGTTACATGACACAGCGTTATATGGTATAATGTTATAACGTATTACGTTAGACGGTATAACGTTATAACGTATTACGTTATACAGTATAACGTTATAACGCATTACGTTATATAACTTAACGTTACATCGTATAAGGTTATAAACAATTAGGTTTTATAGCATAATGTTATAATGCACTACGTTATGTAGGATAATGTTATATGGTACAACGCTATAACATATTACGCTATATAGTATAACGTTATAACGCATTACGTTGTATAACATGACCTTATATGGTATAACGTTGTAACGAATTACGTTATATAGTATAACGTTATAACGCATTACGTTATATAACACAACGTTATATGGTATAATGTTATAACGTATTACGTTTTATATTATGACGTTATAACGCATTACGTTGTATAACATAACGTTATATGGTATAAAGTTATAACGTATTACCTTACAAGGTACAACGTTATAACGTATTACGTTATGTGGAATAACGTTATATCGCATTACGTTATATAACATAACGTTACATGGTATAACGTTATAATTTATTACGTTATATAACATAACGTTATAACGTATTACGTTATATAGTTTAACGTTATAATGCATTACGTTATGTAGCATAATGTTATATGGTACAACGTTATAACGTATTACGTTATATAGTATAACGTTATAACGCATTACGTTGTATAACATAACCTTATATGTTATAACGTTATAACGTATTACGTATTATAGTATAACGTTATAACGCATTACATTATATAACACAACGTTATATGGTATAACGTTATAACTTATTACGTTATGTAACATAACGTTATAACGCATTAAGTTATATAACATAACGTTATATGGTGTAATGTCATAACGTATTACGTTAGAAGGTGTAACGTTAGAACGTATTACGCTATGTTGAATAACGTTATTTCTCATTACGTTATATAACATAACGTTACACGGTATAACGTTACAAAAAATTACGTTTTACAGCATAACGTTATAACGCATTACGTTATATAACACAACGTTATATGGTATAACGTTATAACTTATTACGTTATATAACATAACGTTACACGGTATAACGTTACAAACAATTACGTTTTACAGCATAACGCTAAAACGCATTACGTTATATAACATAACGTTATATGGTATAAAGTTATAACGTATTACCTTATAAGGTTCAACGTTATAATGTATTACGTTATATAGTAAAACGTTATAACTTATTACGTTATATAACATAACGTTATATGATGTTACGTTATAACGTATTACGTTATATAGTATTACGTTATAATGCATTACGTTATGCAGCATAATGTTATATGGTACAACGTTATAACATGTTACGTTATATAGTATAACGTTAAAACGGATTACGTTGTATAACATAGCCATATATGGTATAACGTTACAACGTATTACGTTATATGGTATAACGTTATAGCGCATTACGTTACAAAACATAACGTTAAGTGGTATAACGTTATAACGTATTACGTTATATAGTATAACGCTATGACGCATTACGTTATTTAACGTAACATTATATGGTATAACGTTTCAACGTATTACGTTATATAGTATAACGTTATAGCGCATTACGTTATATAACAAAGCGTTACATGGTATAACGTTATAAACAGTTACGTTTTATAGAATAACGTTATAACATATTAGGTTATATAACACAACGATAAATGGTACAACGTTATAACATGTTACGTTATATAGTATAACGTTAAAATGGATTACGTTGTATAACATAGCCATATATCGTATAACGTTATAACGAATTACGTTATATGGTATAACGTTATATCGCATTACGTTACAAAACATAACGTTAAGTGGTATAACGTTATAACGTATTACGCTATATAGTTTAACGCTATGACGCATTACGTTATATAACGTAACATTATATGGTATAACGTTACAACGTATTACGTTATATAGTATAACGTTATAGCGCATTACGTTATATAACAAAGCGTTACATGGTATAACGTTATAAACAGTTACGTTTTATACAACAACGTTATAACATATTAGGTTACATAACACAACGAAAAATGGTACAACGTTATTACATATTACGTTATATAACACAACGTTATATAGTATAACGTTATAACGCATTACGTTGTATAACATAACCTTATATGTTATAACGTTATAACGTACTGCGTTATATAGTATAACGTTATATCGACATTACGTTATATAACACTACGTTATATGGTATAACGTTATAACTTATTACGTTATATAACATAACGTTATAACTCATTACTTTATGTAACATAACGTTATATGGCATAATGTCATAACGTATTACCTTACAAGGTACAACGATATAACGTATTACGTTATATAGTATAACGTTATAGCGCATTACGTTATATAACAAAGCGTTACATGGTATAACGTTATAAACATTTATGTCTTATAGAATAACGTTATAACATATTAGGTTATATAACACAACGATATATGGTATAACGTTATAACATATTACGTTATATAACATAACGTTATATGGTATAATGTTATAACGTATTACGTTAGACGGTATAACGTTATAACGTATTACGTTATATAGTATAACGTTATAACGCATTACGTTATATAACTTAACGTTACATCGTATAAGGTTATAAACAATTACGTTTTATAGCATAACGTTATTGCGTATTACGTTATATAATGCAACGTTATATGGTATAACGTTATAACTTATTACGTTATATAACATAAGGTTATATGGTATAACGTTATAAACAATTACGTTTTATAGCATAATGTTATAACGTATTACGTTATATAACACAACGTTATATGGTATAACGTTATAACGTATTACGTTGTATAGCATATCGTTACGTGGTACAACGTTATAGCGGAATTCGTGGTATGGTATAACGTTATAACGTATTATGTTATATAACATAACGTTATATGGTATAATGTTATAACGTATTACGTTAGAAGGTATAACGTTATAACGTATTAAGTTATGTTGTATAATGGTTTATCGCATTACGTTATACAACATAACGTTGTATGGTATAAGGTTACATCGTATTACGTTAGAAGGTATAACGTTATAACATATTAAGTTATGTTGTATAACGTTATATCGCATTACGTTATATAACATAACGTTACAAGGTATAACGTTAGAAACAATTACGTTTTAAAGCATAACGTTATAACGTAATACGTTATATAACACAACGTTACATGGTATAACGTTATTACGTATTACGTTACATGACACAGCGTTATATGGTATAATGTTATAACGTATTACGTTAGACGGTATAACGTTATAACGTATTACGTTATACAGTATAACGTTATAACGCATTACGTTATATAACTTAACGTTACATCGTATAAGGTTATAAACAATTACTTTTTATAGCATAATGTTATAACATATTACGTTATATAACACAACGTTATATGGTATAACGTTATAACGTATTACGTTGTATAGCATATCGTTATGTGGTACAACGTTATAGCGGAATTCGTGGTATGGTATAACGTTATAACGCATTACGTTATATAACACAACGTTATATGGTATAACGTTATTACGTATTACGTTACATGACACAACGTTATATGGTATAACGTTATAACTTATTACGCTTTATAACCTAAGCTTATATGGTATAACGTTATAACGTATTACGTTATATAGTATAACGTTATAACGCAATACGTTATATAACATAACGTTTTGTGGTATGACGATATAACGTATTACGTTATATAGTATAACGTTATGATGCATTACGATATGTAACATATTGTTATATGGTAAAACGTTATAGCGTACTGCGGTATATGGTATAACGTTATAACGTATTACGTTATATAGCATAACGTTATAACGTACTAAGTTATATAACATAACGTTAAAGCGTATTATGTTATATGGTATAACGTTATAACGTATTACGTCATAAAACATAACGTTATATGATATAACGATATAACGTATTACGTTATATAGTATAAAGTAATAACGTATTACGTTATAAGGTACAACGTTATAACGTGTTACGTTATATAGTATAAAGCTGTATCGTATTACGTTATATAGCATACGTTATAAGGTATAGCGTTATAACGAATTACCTTACAAGGTTCACCGTTATAACGTATTACCTTATGTTGAATAACGTTATGTCGCATTTCGTTATATAACGTAACGTTATATGGTATAACGATATAAAGCATTACGTTATATAACATAACGTTATATGGTATAACGTTATAAGAAATTACGTTTTATAGCATAACGTTATAACGTATTACGTTATATAGCGCAACGTTGTATGGTATAACGTTTGAACGTATTACGTTGTATACCATATCGTTATATGGAATATCGTTATAGCGGAATTCGTGATATGGTATAACGATATAACGTATTACGTTACATAACATAACGTTACGTGGTATAATGTTATAACGTATTACCTTATAAGGTAAAACGTTATAACGTGTTACGTTATATAGTATTATGTTATAATGCATTACGTTATGTAGCATAGTGTTATATGGTATAACGTTATAAAAAATTACGTTTTATAGCATAACGTTTTAACGTATTACGTTATATAACGCAACGTTATATCGTATAACGTTGTAAAGTATTACGCTGTATAACATAACGTTGTATGGTATAACGTTATAAACAGTTGCGTTTTATAGCATAACGTTATAACGTAATACTTTATATAACACAACGTTATATGGTACACCGTTATAACATATTACGTTATATAACATAACGCTGTATGGTATAATGTTAAAACGTATTACGTTAGAAGGTACAACATTATAACGTATTATGTTATGTTGTATAACGTTATATCGCATTACGTTATATAACATAACGTTATATGGTATAACGTAATAACGTATTCCGTTATATATTATAATGTTATAACGCATTACGTTGTATAACATAACGTTACATGGAATTACGTTATAAACAATTATGTTTTATAGCATAACGTTACAACGTATTACGTTATATAACATAACGTTATATGGTATAAAGTTATAACGTATTACTGTTACGTCCTCGTTTAAATCAAATTTAAAGTTGAATTTATGTTTAAATTAAATTTTCTGGTTGATTTGAATTTAGTCGGAAAATTTAGTTTGATATGATTGTATAAGGAAATATTGGTTCAAAATTTCCAATTAAATTCGGTGGTTGCTGCCACCAGAAATAGTCTAAGGACTATTTCAAAAATATATTTTCTTTTATTGGACAATACTATTTTGAATATTTAAATATGCACTCGAAAACTACGATTTACACGGTAGTTACTGCCTCCGGAAACAGTCTGAGGACCGTTTCGATTAGAGGGATTTCTTTAAATAGTTTACCGATAAATTAATTACTTATGGGTAGCGTTAGCTAGTGTTTAGGCTATTGATAGATAAGTTCCACGTTTTCGGCTAACCTGCTATGTGCAGGAATACTGGCGCAGGAGAGGATTAATGTTGGATAAAATAAATATTTGATTTTGTTGCACAGAGTTTATTTAGGTTTAAATATTGATTTAAGATGTTATAATATGTATATATACATATATATATATATATATATATATATATATATATATATATATATATATATGTCGGATTTACATTAGAATTAGAGTTAGGGGCGTGAAACGAATCTTCGTTTGGTCTACACGTGTCGTTAAGCAATAGAGAAGACATCGACTAGTGCAAGTACGATTATCATAGAACTGGACAAGTAACCGCGGTAATTAGTTACTCGAGAAACTAATGACAATGATCCTAGGTTCCATAACGAATCCGCGGTCGACGGGATGGTAGATTAACGTGCTCGCAAATTCTAAGTCGGACTCTTGGTTAAAACGTGAAATATCCACCGAGCGTACAGACTCTAAGTAACTCGCTAATACGACCTCACGAGAGAATGACTCTCCGTCGCGATGATGCTGCAGAGGAAAACTATGATGGGGTGTGTCTAAGGACACGAGATCATCGGATTCGTCGAGGAAAGCCTTCGTTCAGAAAGTAAGGGAAATTGGCGTTGCTGCTAATTGGTCAATCTCCATATCGGTGGTTAGAAAAAGATGCTAGCCACCCTCGGGGGAAAGTTGCTAGTGGGAGACGCCGTTCGTTGAAAAATAGGTCTCTCCTATCTTCCCGTAGCTGGGACAAAGACTGTTTGTTTGAAGGACTTTAGTCAACTGAATCCTAAGATATATAACGGGCCCTCAGGCTAGCTGAACATGTACTGCGGAGACGCATCGACATCTGGCAATCATCTTACTCGAAGAATAGGGTCTGCGTGTGGCGAGCTACGGGACAGAGACCGTTGGAATGTTTACTGTCGCGTGCCGCCACGAATATTTCTTTTAAGGAGAGCTATAGAATTACTCTATACCTTTGTTAGACAAAGCGTTCATCCCGTGACCGCGGCTACGTTCGGCGACTGGCTGTCGCCTCGAGCCCAAGCTCATTATCACAAATCTCGAACAATTACAAATCGGATTGAATAACTACAATTGTTTAATTACAGCTAGGTTACAATGTTGCGGGATTATTATTCAAAATTCCAAAAGCTCCGGTGTTCTTTCATCTCCGACATATATATATATATATATATATATATATATATATATATATATATATATATATATATATATATATATATATATATATATATATATATATATATATATATATGTATCAACAGGTTGAAAATTAAATTATCCTGGAAATTCGATCTCGTTACGCAGAATTTAGTTAGGTCTGAATATCTGGTTGTTTAAATCGTATTGGGTATATATATAGATATGTATATTTCTTCGCGTATGGTTGGTTCGAGAATTCAATTATTTTCAAGATTTGATTTTGCCGCACCGAGTCTATTCGAATTCGGATATTAGATTGGTTAACTAGCGAGGAATATATATATATATATATATATATATATATATATATATATGTCTACTTATGGTTCGCGTGCGAATGGTTAGAGAATCGGAGGGTTTCCAAAATTCGGTTTTCACTACACAAAGTTTATTTAAATTTGGATATCGGGTTGTCTAAGAAGTTATGAAAATATATATATTTATTTTTATGGTTCGCGTGTGATTGGTTAGAGGATTGAATTATCTTCAAAATTTGGTTTCGCCACGCAGAGTTTACCAGGTTGAAATGTCTGGTTGTTTAGATTTGAATACTGAATTATTCAAATTGATGTGTGGGTATATATATATATATATATATATATATATATATATATATATATACACGTACATTGATGTGTTGGTATTGGAACCAGCGGGACATGAAATTTACGTATTTGGAGTTCGGATAGGAGCTTGGGGTTCTGTTGGTTTAACACAAATTTATTCTTACGTTTCCCTTCTTCTTTCCTTAGGTTTTAGGATTTGTCGTTTCAACTAAATCTCAGTTTGTCTGCTAGGGTGGTTTTGTCATTACGATTTCCCCGCCTCTCAAATTCAATAATTAAGAAAATGACTTTAACGATCCTCTCTGTGTGAGATTTGTGTGATTTCGCAAGCCTTGCCCAAAGACGGGCGATATTTGCCAACAGTGGGAGAAGGAATGCGAAGATCAATAGGTGTCTCCGACAATCGACAACACCTTTATTCACAAGCTGACACAGCGAATGATCCTTCAGTTAAAATCCTGGAGGAAACTACTCTCCCTTTTAATGATCGTATGCAAGGATGGCGAGGATAAAGATATCAATTAATCGAATGACAGTGGTGGTGCAACCCTGCTGCAGGAGTTCGGTCTTGTATTATATATTTTATTAATCTGCAACGATGAGTTTAATGGTCCTCTCTGTGTAAAATTTGTGTGATTTCGCAAGCCTTGCCCAAAGACGGGCGATATTTGCCAACAGTGGGAGGAGGAATGCGAAGATCAATAAGTGTTTCAATAAATGAAAACACCGTAGCACAAGATCACACAGCGAACGACTCTTTGTTAAAGTTCAACACTAATGGTTTAGATTTGAACCCCTTCCAGGATAAAAAAGGAAAATAAGACCGGATGTATTACTTGGGGGTAAAGGGATTTAATTCGCCTCTTAATTATAATGAATTTATCGAAGGAGAAGGAGTTTTATAAAGTTAATATTTCTTACCTTGAAGAGTACGTGCTATCAGGAGCCATATCTTCGTCGGTGTTGGTGACCGTCGGTGTATTTATTATCGGATTTAATATTCGAACTCGGGTATAATTATTATTAAACCTTTCGTTTTACTGGTTTATTCTAAGTATAATATACATCGAATAAGACTTATACCGTGGTTATTGGTATGTTTTATTTTCTCTTGATTTCGCCAATGGAAGAGGAATACTTATAAAGTTTAGCACGACTTAACTACTGACAAAAGACCGCTGAATGAGACGTACAATAGACGACAAAATAATGCGCGAATTCTTTGTTGCTGCGTTTATTTATAATAGCATCCCCCGCAGGGTGGAGGCTATCCGATAGTCCGCTTCCGTGGGAGTCCGGATGTCGAAGTTTAGAGTTTCTGAAATCGTACGTGAGAGAATGTAAATTCCGTGATCGTTGGTGATTTCTTCTGCTTCGTTATCTTGTCTTGAATTTCTAGACTTCCGTCGTTGGTACCTGAGAGGTTGCAATATTCCGTATTTCAACTTAGCTCTTGTATTTCTGCTGAGGCAGTGTTTAGGAGACTTGGAGTCTTTCGTGCTGATCTAGTTTTCTCGAGAACTTCTATGTTAGTGCTGTGGGAATTGTCTGTATTCCTCGGTGGCGACTGGAGTCTCATTATTATATCGACGTTCGCTCGGACGACACGCGTGGTCCACTGCTCTCCCGTACTAAGGGTTTCCTCCGGGTTATTTTGCGTAAGTTTGGTTTTGATTAATATTTCCACATCCTGGTTGTTTTCAGTATTCAGTTAAATTTGATTTTGCTAGTTCCGTAGGTTTCGGTGGTTTTTGGTCTGTGACGCTTGAACGATGGCCGTGGAGGCATTTTCTTCAGGGGTTCCTATGCAGTCTGTCCTGGTGCGTTTTGTCTTGTTTTAGACTGCTTATTTTATCCTGTTTCGTTTCATTATATTATATCATTTTAGCGCAAGAGGAAGAGAGACTGCGAAGAAACCGTGAGTGAGTCGTGCGAACGGAATCAACGCCCGAGGTGTTATGACCAAACACAAGTATCAGAGTTGTTGGAAGAGTTATGCGATATTGATATTGATATTGACATTGATGTCGATGCCTTGGATTTTCCGTCAGAGTCGAGCTCTGCTGCTGATGAAAGCTTCTTCGATGCGGAAACTATCATTTTCGAGTGGGATGGTCCTCTGCTCGAAGTTGTTGATACCGACCGATGTGTGAAGATGCGTTTCCCCGATGAAGTTCCTGAAGAAGTTTTGGAAGCACATCTTCGTCACCATACTTCCGGAAAAAGGGGAATTTCCCCTGTAGTGCGTCGTTGGTGCATGTGTAAGTTTAGCGAGCTTTATCCTGGAGCTCCGTGTTTCGATTTCGATTTAGTGTAGTTGCTCTACATTAGTTCGCTGTTTAACAATTTTGTTACATGTTCAATATATGTGTGTGTATATATGCATACATGTTTCATGATATAGTTTTATCGGATTGTTGTTTTGCTAGTATAAGGTTATGTTTTTTCTTTTTATACTTACTGAGTATATGTGTATTCATTATATATATTTTATTATATATGTATATGTCGGGTTTACATTAGAATTAGAGTTAGGGGCGTGAAACGAATCTTCGTTTGGATTACACGTGTCGATATGCAATAGGGAAGACATTGACTAGTGCGGGTACGATTATCATAGAACTGGACAAGTAACCGCGGTAACTAGTTACTCGAGAACTAATGACAATGATCCTAGGTTCCATAACGAATCCGCGGTCGACGGGATGGTAGATTAACGTGCTCGCAAATTCTAAGTCGGGCTCTTGGTTAAAACGTGAAACATCCACCGAGCGTACAGACTCTAAGTAACTCGCTAATACGACCTCACGAGAGAATGACTCTCCGTCGCGATGATGCTGCAGAGGAAAACTATGATGGGGTGTGTCTAAGGACACGAGATCATCGGATTCGTCGAGGAAAGCCTTCGTTCAGAAAGTAAGGGAAATTGGCGTTGCTGCTAATTGGTCAATCTCCATATCGGTGGTTAGAAAAAGATGCTAGCCACCCTCGGGGGAAAGTTGCTAGTGGGAGACGCCGTTCGTTGAAAAATAGGTCTCTCCTATCTTCCCGTAGCTGGGACAAAGACTGTTTGTTTGAAGGACTTTAGTCAACTAAATCCTAAGATTTATAACGGGCCCTCAGGCTAGCTGAACATGTACTGCGGAGACCCATCGACATCTGGCAATCATCTTACTCGAAGAATAGGGTCTGCGTGTGGCGAGCTACGGGACAGAGACCGTTGGAATGTTTACTGTCGCGTGCCGCCACGAATATTTCTTTTAAGGAGAGCTATAGAATTACTCCATACCTTTGTTAGACAAAGCGTTCATCCCGTGACCGCGGCTACGTTCGGCGACTGGCTGTCGCCTCGAGCCCAAGCTCACTATCACAAATCTCGAACAATTACAAATCGGATTGAATAACTACAATTGTTTAATTACAGCTATAGTAGACTCTAGGTTACAATGTTGCGGGATTATTCAAAATTCCAAAAGCTCCGGTGTTCTTTCATCTCCGACATATATATATATATATATATATATATATATATATATATATATATATATATATATATATATATATAGATATTTTGTTTTTACTTCTGTATTCGATAATGTAGTTACGCATAGGATTTACTCAAAATTTAAAAGTGTTAGTTAATAGTGCGTTTTCATGATGTGTTTCTTATGGCTGATTTTTATCAATTTCTAACATTCCTGTTACAATAATGTGTTATGTTGTATTTATTTTTTTTTATATATATTTTTTATCTTCTACTTGTATCAAGTATTTACTGTTCTTTTATATTATATTTTTCCCTTTTTTCTTTTCTTGTGAAAAAGAAAATATAACTTATTTGTAACGCGTAAAAATTACTATGCGTGTTGATTATCCAAAATGGCCGCCTATGAATGTCCCTAGTACATGGTGACTTTTATTGATATCAAATCTCATTGTTTATTAATTATTTATGACCTATTTTAACATTTGACGTATGATTAAAGTGGGAATAATATAATTTGCATTTATATGGTTATTGCATGTATTCCGATGTGTACGTGCAAGAGCTATGACAGTCTAAGATGGCTGCTCGTGAATGCAGAGTGACGGGTTTTAATATTGAAATAATTATTCGCCCGTCACTAAATTTCTTTTATTCTAGTACGGTTTAGAATTGAAATGACCATAGTGTTGCTCGTGTAATTTTAATGTACAAATATATATATATATATATATATTTATATATATTCATACACATACATATATACATCTATGCATAAGTATTGGTGGTGTGGATTTCGTACAAAATTTCTTTAAAGTTGTCTGAACAATTTGTTTTAATAATATTATGTCGTGTATTCTATTTCTTTTATTGTTCATTTGGATCATCAGTGGTTAGATTTTGAAGTATAGGTGTCATATATATATATATATATATATATATATATATATATATATATATATATATATATATATGTATATATATATATGTATATATATATATATGTATATGTATATATAATTCATTACCGAAATTTGGCTGATTTTAATCACTCATTTTATGTTTGATTTAATATATATATATATGTATATATATATATATTTTTTTTTTTGATAGAGTAGTATGATATTATACATTTGAGGTTATGTGTCAATTATTTAATTTCATATATGTATTTTGTATTATAATAGTATGGTATTGTAGTTTTGTTTCTGATGTTTATTATAATTTGGTGTGATTATACATATTTATACTGGATGGTAGAGTTACTGTGCGTAATTCTCCAAGTCGTTGCAGTGTTAATTTTGATCGGGTGATTAATTAATAGTTAGTTCTGATGCTGTTATGTTGTGTGTTCTATTTTATGTTCATTTAGATGCATGTATGTTCCGTAATGTAGTTTTCATATAAAATTATTTACTGAGATGGTGCCTAGCTTGATTATGTATTTCGTGTTACGTTTACTAGATTATCAATTTGATTTTATAACATAGAACACGCACACACACACACACACACACACACAGATATATATATATATATTTCTGATAGTATGATTTAAAGGTAATATTGTGTATTTGAGGTGCTGTGTCAATTATTTGATTTCACGTTCGTGACATGATAGCATAGTATTGGAGGTTTCGTTCCTGATATTAGGTTATTGTATGTTTGATATGGTTATACATATTTATGCTGGACGGTAGAATTACAGTGCGTAATTCTCCAAGTTGTTACAATGTTAACTGTTTTGATCGTGTGATTAGTTAATAGTTAGTTTCAATGGCATTACGTTGTGTGTTCTATTTTTCTTTGTGCTCATTTGGATTATTAGTAGTTCAATTTAAAATGTAGATTTTATGTATATACATGCATGTTTCATAGCATAGTTATCATATATGATTCTTTTGCTGGAATATTGGCTGGTTTTTAATTATTAATTTAATTATGAATTTAATCATTAATTTGATAGAACACGCACACATATATATTTTCTAACAATGTGATTTTATGTAAATTCTTCAATATTGTGTATTTTAGGTTATGCGTTCATTAGACTGTTAATTATTTGGCTTCTTATATACACATATATATATGTAGTTTGATAAGTTTGGATTTGTTACGTAGCATTGAGGATTTTGTCGCCAATATATTTATATTTGTATGTAGATCTCTAAGTTATTGCGGTATTAATTGTTTTGATCATTTTGATTTGTTAGTAGGTTTACTTAGTCGTTAATGTTTTATCCTTGCATTAAAATATTTATTCCTGTTGTTTTGATTATTTCCCTTCCATAGTTATTCTTGTTTGGTTCGTCGGGGCAGTTAGTGTACTGTTGGTTAATTAGTTTCTCCAGTCGTTTACATATTTTATACTTGTAGATCAATTAACATGTGTTCTCCTATTGTTCTATTTATTTTCCTTTACTGATTGTTCTTATTTCTTGATTTATTTGTTTGGTTCGTGACTCAGTTGATTCGTTAGTTAGTTTTATTTAAATTCTTCCTTCTTGATATTGAGCCATGTGTTTTCAAATTGCGGGTCAGCTATTGGCTAGCTCACTGAATGTTACATTCATATATTTTGTTTATTGGATGATTGAGCCATTGATTTCCAAATTACAAGTTGGTTATTGGTAGACTTATTTAATGTTATATTCATTTATTTCGTGTATTGGTTGGTTTACACGGTACTGAGCCATGGGTTTTCAAATCGCAAATCAGTTATTGGTAGTTTTATTCAATGTTGTATACATAGATGTTTGAACTATATATATATATTCGTCCTTATATGCTAGTCTATTAGTCGTCCCCTTATTTAATAATATTTTATGTTAATTTCTTATTTAACTTCGCAGTAGCGTGCGTTGATTGGTGTGTTCGAGTCCTTTTCTCGCGTTAAT
This sequence comes from Bombus hypnorum, assembly GCA_911387925.2. Lineage (NCBI taxonomy): Eukaryota > Metazoa > Arthropoda > Insecta > Hymenoptera > Apidae > Bombus > Bombus hypnorum. The sequence continues at coordinate 11,457,239 of OU427020.1, read as the reverse complement.
TGGCGTATAGTAGTTTTGTTTCTTCGTTACGGCACGTGCGGAGCGCGGGACGTGACATTACCTTATAAGGTAAAACGTTATATCGTGTTACGTTATATAGTATAACGTTATAACGTATTACGTTATATAGTATAACGTTATAGCGCATTACGTTATATAACATAACGTTACATGGTATAACGTTAGAAACAATTACGACTTATAGCATAACATTATAACGTAATACGTTATATAACACAACGTTATATGGTACACCGTTATAACATATTACGTTAAATAACATAATGTTATATGGTATAATGTTACAACGTATTACGTTAGAAGGAATAACGTTATAACGTATTACGTTATGTTGTGTAACTTTATAACGCATTACGTTATATAATATAACTATACAAGGTAAAACGTGATAAACTATTACGTTTTATAGCATAACGTTATAACGTATCACGTTATATAACACAACGTTATATAGTATAACGATATAAAGCATTACGTTATATAACATAACGTTATATGGTATAACGTTATAAACAATTACGTTTTATAGCATAACGTTATAACGTATTACGTTATATAACGTAACGTTTTATGGTATAACGTTATAACGTATTACGTTATATAACGTAACGTTTTATGGTATAACGTTATAACGTATTACGTTATATAGAATAACGTTGTATAGTATAACGTTATAAAGTACTACCTTATATGATTTAACGTTATAACGTAATGCGTTATACGTTATAACGCTCTAACGTTTTACGTTATATAACATAACGTTATATGGTATAATGTTATAACGTAGTACGTTATATACCATAACGTTATATGCTATAACGTTATAAAGTATTACGTTATAAGGTATAACGTTATATTGTATTACAATATATTGTATTACGATATCTAGTATAACGTTATAACGCATTACGGTATATAACATAACGTTATATGGTATAACGTTATAGCGGAATACGGTGTATGGTATAACATTATAATCTATTACGTTATATAACATAACGTTATATGGTATAATGTTATAACGTATCACGTTAGAAGGTATAACGTTATAACGTTTTACGTTATTTTCTATAACGTTATATCGCATTACGTTATATAACATAACGTTATATGTTATGACGTTACAACGTATTACGTTATATAGTATAACGTTATAACGCATTACCTTATATAACATAACGTTATATGTTATAACGCTATGGCGTAATACGGTATATAGTATAACGTTTTAACGTATTGCGTTATATAACATAACGTTACATGGTATAAGGTTATAACGTAATACGTTATATGGTATAACGTTAAAACGCATTACGTTATATAACATAACGTTATATGGTATAACGTTATAACGTATTACGTTATATAGTATAACGTTATAACGCATTACGTTATATTACATAACGTTATGTGGTATAACATTATAAAGTATTACGTTTTATAGTATATGGTTTTAATGTATTACGTCATATAACATAACGTTATATGGTATAACGTTAAAGCGTATTACGTTACAAGGTATAACGTAATAATGTATTACGTTATATAACATAACGATATATGATATAACGATATAACGTATTACGTTATATGGTATAACGTTATAACGAATTACTTTATATAACATAAGGTTATATGGTGTAATGTTGCAAAGTATTACGTTATAAGGTATAACGTCTTAACGTATTACGTTATATAGCATAACGTTATTACGTATTACGTTATATAACATAACGTTATGTGGTATAACGTTTTATAGTATAGCGTTTTAACGTATTACGTCATATAACATATCGTTATATGGTATAAATTTATAACGTATTACGTTATAAGGTATAACGTTATAACGTAGTACGTTATGTAGTATAACGTTATAACGCATTACGTTATATAACATAACGTTATATGGTATAAGGTTATAACGTATTACGTTATATAGTATAACGTTATAACGCATTACGTTAAATAACATAACGATATATCGTATAACGTTATAGCGTAATACGTTATATGGCATAACGTTATAACGTATTACGTTATATAACATAACGTTATATGGTATAACGTTATAGCGTAATCCGTTATATGGTATAACGTTATAACATATTACGTTATAGAGTATAACGTTGTATAGTATAACGTTATAAAGTACTACTTTATATGATTTAACGTTATAACGTAATGCGTTATACCTTATAACGCTCGAACGTTTTACGTTATATAACATAACGTTACATGGTATAACGTTATAACGCATTACGTTAAATAACATAACGATATATCGTATATCGTTATAACGCATTACGTTATATTGTATAACGTTATAACGTATTACGTTAGAAGGTATAACGTTATAACGTATTACGTTAGAAGGTATAACGTTATAACGTATTACGTTATTTTGTATAACGTTATATCGCATTACGTTATATAACATAACGTTATATGTTATGACGTTACAAAGTATCTCGTTATATAGTATAACGTTATAACGCATTACCTTATATAACATAACGTTATATGTTATAACGCTATGGCGTAATACGGTATATGGTATTTCGTTTTAACGTATTGCGTTATATAACATAGCGTTATATGGTATAACGTTTTTTTTTTTTTTTTTTTTTTTTTTTTTTAAATTTTACAATTTGTCCAGTAGGACATTTGGTAAAATGTTATAGCTGCTTAATAATATAACATGTGGGTGGCTACCCCCAGTGGGGTACCATCTTCGTGCTTGTTAGGGTATATCCTTTATGAGATCTGCTGGGTGTTTCCTTTTTAATCTCCTTTCAATGAATGTGATGATCGTTTCCGCTGCCAGCCGGTTCGGGTGCGTTGCTATTCTTTCTTTGTATCTTCTTGCGAATCTGCTAATCTCTTCCTTGACCGTTGGTATTCCAAGGTCTTTCCTTATATCCTCGTTTCTAACGTACCATGGGGCGTTTACTATTGTTCTGAGTATTTTAGATTGCATTGCCTCTAATTTGGTTATATGGCTCATTGCTGCTGTTCGCCATAGTGGTATTCCGTACGTCCAGATTGGTTCTATAATGGTTTTGTAAATTTTTAATTTGTTTTCTATACTCAGTTTAGATTTTCGACTTGTTAACCAGTACATCTGTCTCCTTGCTATCTGTATTTTGCTTATTATTGATTTAATATGTTGTTTCCATGTGAATCGTGTATCAAAGTGGAGTCCAAGGTATTTGACTTGCCTTGTTTGTATTATTTGCGTGCCGTTGAGTGTAATGTTTGGTGGTATCTGTTTTCGCAGTGTGAATGTAATGTGGTTGCATTTATCAGGGTTCGCTTTAATTTGTTTAACTTGAAGCCACTTTTCTATTTTTACAATATGTTCTTGTAGTAATGTGACTGCTGTTGCAGGGTTAGTGTGAATGACTAGTACAACAGTGTCATCCGCAAATGTCAGTATTTTGCTATTGGTAGTTTTTGGTATGTTGGCCGTGTATTGTGTGTACAGAATTGGTCCGAAGACGCTTCCTTGCGGAACCCCTGCCTTGATGTCTTTAACTTGAGAGTATGTGTCTTTAATTTTTACTGAAAAATTTCTGTTGCTTAAGTATGATTTGATTAAATGGTATATCTGTTCCGGGAATTGTTTTCTGATTAATTGAAGTAGTCTATTGTGGTTTATTTTGTCAAATGCTTTCTCGATATCCATAAAGAGGGCTGTGCAGTATTGTTTGTTTTCTAATGCTAGTATAATTTCATTTGTGAGTCTGTGCATTTGCTCTATCGTGGAGTGTTTGTTTCTGAATCCAAATTGGTGATCTGGTATTAATTTTTCCTTCTCTATTATTGGTTTTAAGCGGGCGTAAATTATTTTTTCTAGTATTTGGAAAATACGGGAAGTAGTGATATTGGTCTGTAAGATGCTGATTGGTGTGGGTCTTTGCCTGGTTTAGGTAACATTATGATCTGTGCTAGTTTCCATAATTTAGGATAATATTGGATTCTTAATATTGCATTGAAAATTATTGTAATTAGTCGTATCGCTTTTGGAGGAAGGTTTTTCAAGATTATACCATTGATTAGGTCAATTCCTGGTGCCTTATTATTTTTTGTTTTCTCGATTATGTTTCTAATTTCATGTGCTGTTGTTTTAGGTATGATGTAATGATTGTCAGTTGCAGTACTAGTGGTTACCTCATCTCGTCCATATGACAGTTGTGGTTGCTATTATTGATATTATGTGGTGTAAATATGTTGCTTAGGTGGTTGGAAAACTCTGCAGCTTGTTCTTCGTTGCTTCTTGCCCATGTATTATCTGCTTTTCTGATTGCTGGGACTAGTTTTATTGGCTTCTTTATTTTTTTGTGGCTTTCCAAAGGGAGTAGTTAGAGTTCTCGTGTGCAGATAGTGACTCTATGAATTTTGTGAACTCGTTGTTATTGTGTTCTTTTATTTTGTTTTTTATTTCCTTTGCAAGTTTATTTAGGTGTTTTTTGTTTTCTTTGGATCTATGTTTTTGCCATTTTGCTTTCGCTTTTCTTTTTTCTCTAATTTTCTCAAGGATGTCTGGCGGAATTATTTTTGTTGGTCTATTAGTTGATTCAGGTATCGTGGTTGCCCATGCTGCTTCCTGAATAGTTTCTGTAAGTGTTATTACTGCTTGTTCGATATGTTCTGGTGTTTTCAATGGGATGTTGCAGTTGATTTTGCTCTCAATTATTTCTTTAAATGTTTGCCATTTGGTGGTTTTATTGCATAGTGTCTCTGAATTGTTATAAATTATTGGTTTGTTTAAGTATGTAATAATTATGGGTGTATGATCGGAACTAAGCTCGAGGCTGGGTTCTATATTGAGTTTATTTGCATTTAGTCCTTTTGTAACTGCAAAATCAAGTAGGTCAGGTATTTTGCTCAAGTCTGTCGGCCAGTAAGTCGGTCTTCCTGTGGATAATATATTGAGGTTATTGTTTCTAATGTATTTCTCCAAGGTTCTACCTCGAGGTGTATTGATTCTTGATCCCCATAGTGTGTGCTTTGAATTATAGTCTCCCGCTGCAATATACTTATTGCCTAAATGTTGAAAGTAATCTTCCCTCATTTGAGATGTAATTTTATGTCGCGGTGGTACATATACTGCTGACAGCTGTAAATAGTTGCTGCTAGTTTGTACTGTAACGGTGGTTGCTTGGATATATTCCTTACTAACCTGGCTGTGTAAATGGTGTTTAATATCGTTTCTTATTATTACTGCGGTTCCTCCGTGTGCTTTTCCTGAGGGATGCTTGGTATCATATATGGTGTAGTACGGTATTTTTAAATAGTTTTTTATAGTGAAGTGTGTTTCTGAAACAAGAAGTATATCGATATTATTGTTATACAGGAATGTTTTAGTTTCTAGGGCCCTTTGTTGTAGGCCGTTAGAGTTCCAGGCTGCTATTTTAAGCGTGTCCATTTTTATTTTTTAGTTAGCGTGTTTGTAAGTAGTTGTAGCATGAGTGTGATTTGTTGCGTTTGCTGTTTAAGGACTGCGTTTTGTTCACTTATCATTTTTGTTAGGATTTCCGTGTTTTTGGTGGATATCGTTAATAGTTCTTTAATTTCTGTAGCGTCGTCGATGTTAATGTTCTGGTTGTGAGTATCTAAAGGTGTTGACTGTTTGGCTACTTGCGCGTAGCTTCGGCTACCAAAGGTGTTGGTATTGTTATGGTTCATTGCATGCTGAACGTTTGTTGATGTTTCAGTTACTGTGCTATCCTGTTGTGTGTTAGAATTATTATATGTCCTGTTACGAACCGGCGGAAAAAGTTTATTTTGTAGTTGCTTTCTGACTAAACAGCCTTTGTAACTAGCTGGGTGGTTTCCACCGCAATTGAAACACTTTGCGTTATTTATTTTTCCCGTGTGTGGGCAGTTCGCTGTTAGGTGCTTTCCTGCGCATTTGACACACGCCCGGTTTCTGTTACAATAGTTTTTTGTATGCCCATATTGTTGACACCTCATACATTGCGGTATGTCTTTTTTGTGTCTGGGTGGCTCAACTGTAATTATCGTGTTTAAAATTTTCTTAATTTCAAAAATTTCTTTGTTAATATTTTTAGGTTCTAGTTCTATTAAAAATAGCGGTAGTGGTTGCTTGGTGTCAAATCTGGTTATGTTGTTGATCGTTCTCACCTGGTGTCCGATTTTGGCTAATTCCTCACATATGCTGTTTGTGTTCGATTTAGGATGTAAGCCTCTGATTACTGCTTTGTAGCTTTTATCAGATTTGGGTTGGTAGGTATGATACCCGGCGTTTTTTTCCTTTAGCGCTTTTGTTACTTTTCTATATATTTCTGAGGTATTGGTTTGTACTTTTACCTGTTCTAGTTTGAGTTGTTTCATGGTGTAATTTTCTTTTCCTGCCGTGATGTTTAGCAGTTCGTTGAGGGGATCTATTATTTTAGCATCAATGAAGATTGGTGGAGGTTTAGGAATGTTTGTTATTGGTTTATCAGCTGGGTCTACATCCATCTCTTCTGGCAGTGAGCTGAAAGAGTTATGTATAGGAATTTCCTGCAGCCATTTTTGTCCTTCTGGTTCTAACGTCCTCTTAGCATTTGTGTTTGTGTTTATCCTTCGTTTTTTGCTGGGAGTTGCAGTCTTCCAGCTTTCGTTGTAACGTGGTGGAACATTGCTAGTATTATTTTTTTCTTCATCTTTTTTCGTAATTTCCATCGCTATTTCGATTGTATCTGAGCAATCCACTTCACTTGTTGATTTATTTGAGCTCTGTTGGTCTATTGCCCTGTTTATGACATATGTTTCGCCTTTGTTTAGGATTTTTATAGTTGGTATTTTTTGGATGTTTTCCATCCTTTAGTTTTAGTATATTGGTTGTGTTGCACTTCACTTTTCTTTTCTCTTCTCTTTTCTTTCCCACTTGTCGCACTTACGGAGACACTGGTTGTCACGTCCGCATAGCTCGACTGCTCGGGCAGAACTGTTATACCATATAAGGTTATGTTATACAACGTAATGCGGTATAACGTTATACTATATAACGTAATACGTTATAGCGTTGTACCATATAACATTATGCTAAATAACGTAATGCATTATAACGTTATACTATATAACGTAATACGTTATAACGTTATATCATATAACGTTATGTTATATAACGTAATAAGTTATAACGTTATACCATATAGCGTTATGTTATATAACGTAATACGTTATAACGTTATCCAATATAACGTAATACGTTATAACTTTATACCATATAACGTTATGTTATATAACGTAATGCGTTATAACGTTATACCATATAACGTATTACGTTATAACAATATACCATGTAACGTTATGTTATGTAACGTAATACGTTATAACGTTATACCATATACCGAGGTACGTTATAACGTTTAACCGTATACCATTATGCTACATAACGTACTGCGTTATAACGTTAAACTATATAACGTAATACGTTATAACTTTATACCTTATAACGTTATGTTATATAACGTAATGCGATATAACGTTATACAATATAACGCAATACGTTAGAAGGTTATACCTTATAACGTAACACGTCATATCATTGTACCATATAACGTAATGTTATATAACGTAATAAGCTATAACGTTATACTATATAACGTAATACGTTTTAACGTTACACCCTATAACGTTATGTTATATAACGTAATACGATATAACGTTATACAATGTAACGTAATACGTTATAACGTTATACCTTCTAACGTAACACGTTATAACATTATACCATATAACGTTATGTTATATAACGTAATAAGTTATAACGTTATACCATATATCGCAGTACGTTATAACGTTTTACCGTATAACATTTTGCCACATAACGTAAAGCGTTATAACGTTATACTATATAACGTAACACGTGATAACTTTATAACTTATAACGTTAAGTTATATAACATAATGCGATATAACGTTATACAGTATAATGTAATACGTTATAACGTTCTACCTTCTAACGTAACACATTATAACATTATACCATATAACGTTATGTTATATAACGTAATAAGTTATAACGTTATACCATACATCGTATTCCGCTATAACGTCATACCATATAACGTGTTGTTATATAACGTAATGCGATATAACGTTACAAAATATAACGTTATACGTTATAACGTTATACCTTCTAACGTAACACGTTATAACATTATACAATATAACGTTATATTATATAACATGATGCGTTATAACGTTATACTATATAACGTAATACGTTTTAACGTTATACCTTCTAACGTAACACTTTATAACATTACACCATATAACGTTATGTAATATAACGGAATACGTTGTAACGTTATGCTATAAAGCGTAATTGTTTATAACGTTACACCATACAACGTTATGTTTTATAACGTAATGCGATATAACCTTACACAATATAACGTAATGCGTTATAACGTTATACCTTCTAACGTAACACGTTATAACATTATACCATATAACGTCATGTTATATAACATAATGCGCTATAACGTTATACTATATAACGTAATACGTTATAACGTTATACCGTCTAACGTTGTACGTTATAACATTACACCATATAACGTTGTGTTATATAACGTAATACGTTATAACGTTATATCCTATAACATAATACGTTATAACTTTATACCATATAACGTTATGTTATATAACGTAATACGTTTTAACGTTATGCTACAAAACGTAATTGTTTACAACGTTATACTATATAACGTTATGTTATATAACGTAGTACGTTATAACGTTATGTTATATAACGTAGTGCGTTATATGGTTATACTATATAACGTAATACGTTATAAAGTTATACCTTATAACGTAATGCGTTATAACGTTATGCCATAAAATGTTATGTTATATAACGTAATGCGATATAGCGTTATACTATTTAACGTAATACGTTATAACATTTCACCATATAACGTTATGTTATATAATGTAATACCTTATAACGTTATACCATAAACAACATTCCGCTATAACGTTATACCATATAACGTTATGGTATATAAAGTAAAACGTTATTACGTTATACCATATAACGTTGTCATATATAATGTAATTCGTTATAACGTTATGCTATAAAACGAAATTGTTTACAACGTTATACCATGTAACGTGATGTTATATATCGTAATGCTTTATAACGGTGTACTACATAACGCAATACGTTATAACGTTGAACCATATAACGTAATACGTTATAACTTTATACCATATAAAGTTATATCTATATAACGTAATACGTTATAACGTTATGCTATAAAGCGTAATTGTTTTGTAACGTTACACCATACTACGTGATGTTATATAACGTAATACGTTATAACGTCATGTTATATAACGTAATGCGGTATAACGTCATACTATATAACGTAATACGTTATAACGATTATACCATATAACGTTAAGCTACGTAACGTAATGCATTATAAAGTTATACTATATAACGTAATACATTATAACGTTTTACATTATAAGGAATTACGGTATATTTTTATACCATATATCGTTATGTTATATAACGTAATGCGATATAACGTTATGCTATAAAACGTATATGTTATAACGTGACACCATATAACGTTATACAATGTAACGTAATACGTTATAACGTTATACCTTCTAACGCAACACGTTATAACATTATACAATATAACGTTATGTTATATAACGTAATAACTTATAACGTTATACAATATGTCGCAGTACGTTATAACGTTTTACCGTATAACATTATGCTACATAACGTAATGCGTTATAACGTTATATCTTTATACCTTATAACGTTATGTTATATAACGTAATAAGATATAACGTCATACAATGTAACGTAATACGTTATAACGTTATACCATCTAACGTAACACGTTATAACATTATACCATATAACGTTATGTTATATAACATAATACGATATAACGTTATACAATGTAACGTAATACGATTTAACGTTATACCTTCTAACGTAAAGCATTATAACATTATACCATATAGCGTTATGTTATATAAAGTAATAAGTTATGACGTTATACCATACATCGCAGTACGTTATAACGTTTAACCGCATAACATTATGCAACATAACGTAATGCGTTATAACGTTATATCTTTATACCTTATAACGTTATGTTATATAACGTAATAAGATATAACGTCATACAATGTAACGTAATACGTTATAACGTTATACCTTCTAACGTAACACGCTATAACATTATACCATATAACGTTATGTTATATAACGTAATAAGTTATAACGTTATACTATATAACGTAATACGTTATAACGTTATTCCTTATAACGTTATACGTTATACTATATAACGTAATACGTTATATCGTTATACCTTATAACGTTATACGTTATAACGTTATACCATATAACGTTATGTTATGTAACGTAATGCGTTATAGCGTTATACTCTGTAACGTAATACGTTATAACGTTATAGAGTATTACGTATGTTATATATCGTAATTCGTTATAACGTTATACTATGTAACGTAAAACGTCATAGCGGTGTATGTCATAAGGTAATACGATTTAACGTTACACCATATAACGTTATGTTATATAACGTAATGCGTTATACCGTTATACTATATAACGTAATACGTTATAACGTTATATCCTATAACATAATACGTTATACCTTTATACCATATAACGTTATGTTATATAACGTAATACGTTTTAACCTTATGCTATAAAATGTAATTGTTTATAACGTTATACTATATAACGTTATGTTATATAACCTAGTACGTTATAACGTTATGTTATATAACGTAATGCGTTATATGGTTATACTACATAACGCAATACGTTATAACGTTATATCATATAACATAATACGTTATAACTTTATACCACATAACGTTATATCTATATAACGTAATACGTTTTAACGTTACACCCTATAACGTTATGTTATATAACGTAGTACGAAATAACATTACACCATATAACGTTGTGTTATATAACGTAATACGTTATATCGTTATGCTATAAAACAAAATTGTTTATAACGTTATGCCATATAACGTTATGTTATATAACGTAATGCGTTATAACGTTATTCTGTAAAACGTATTACTTTATAACGTTATGCCATATATCGTTTTGTTATATAACGTAATGCGTTATAGCGTTATTCCATATAACGTAATTCGTCGTAGCGTTATACCAAAAAACGTTATGTTATATGACGTAATACGTTATAACGTTATACCATATGACATTATGTTATACAACGTAATACGTTATAACGTTATACAACATAACGTTATGTTATATAGCGTAATACGCTACTACGTTATGCTATATAACGTAATACGTTATAGCGTTATACCATATAACGTGTTTTGTTATAACGTAACACCATCTAACATTTGTGTTATATATCGTATTACGTTATAACGTTATGCTATATAACGTATTTCGTTACAACGTTATAGTATATATCGTAATACGTTACAAAGTTACACTATATAACGTAATACGATATAACGAATACGTTACAAAGTTATAATATATAACGTAATACGATATAACGATATACGGTAAAACGTAATACGTTGTAACGTTATACCATATAACGTAATACGTTATAACGTTATACCATATAACGTAAAACGTTATAACGTTATAGCATATAACGTAAAACGTCATGACGTTATACCTTATAACGATATACTATATAACGTAATACGTTACAACGTTAGACTATATAACGAAATAAGTTATGACGTTATACCATATAACGTAAATCGTTATAACTATATATAATATAACGATATACTATATAACGTAATACGTTACAACGTTATACTATACAACGTAATACGTTATATCGTTATACCATTCAACGAAATACGTTATAACGTTATACCATATAACGTAAAAAGTTATAACGTTATACCACATAACATTATATTATATAACGTAATACGGTATAACGTTATACCACATAACGATATACCATATAACGTAATACGTTACAACGTTATACCGTATTACGTAATACGTTATAACGTTATTCCATATTACGTAATACCCTATTACGTTATACCATATAACATTATGTTATATAACCTAATACGTCACAACGTTATACTATATAACGTAATACGATATAACGATATACAGTAAAACGTAATACGTTATAACGTTATACCCTATATCATTATACTACATAACGTAATACGCTACTACGTTATGCTATATAACGTAATACGTTACAACGTTATACCATATAATGTGTTCTGTTATAACGTTATACCATCTAACATTTGTGTTATATATCGTATTACGTTATAACGTTATACCGTATGACGTAATACGTTATAACGTTATACCATATAACGTAAAACGTTATAGCGTTATACCACATAACGATATACCATATAACGTAATACGTTACAACGTTATACTATATAACGTAATACGATATAACGATATACCGTAAAACGTAATACGTTATAACGTTATACCATGTAACGTATTACATTATAACGTTATACCGTATAAAGTTATGGTATATAACGTACTACGTTATGACGTTAATACCATATAACGTAATACGCTAGAACGTTATACCGTATGACGTTATGTTATACAACGTAATACGTTATACGTTATACCATATAACGTAATACTATATATCGTAATAAGTTAGAACGTAATACTATATAACATAATACGTTATAACGTTAAACGATATAACGTTATGTTATACAGCGTAACACGTTATAAGGTTATACCATATAACGTTATGTTATATAACATAATACGTTTTAACGTTATATTATATAACGTAATACGTTATAACGTTATACCATATGACGTTATGTTATATAACTTAATACAATATAACGTTACACTATATAGCGTAATACGTTATAACGTTATTCCATATAGCGCAATACGGTATAACGTTATACCATGTAACGTTTTGTTATATAACGTATTACGTTATAACGTTTTACCATATATCGTTATGTTATATAACGTAATAAGTTATAACGTTATACTATATAACGTAATACGTTATAACGTTGTACCGTATATCGTTATGTTATATAACGTAATACATTATAACGTTATACTATATAACGTAATACGTTATAACGTTGTTCCATGTAACGTAATATGTTATAACGTTGTACCATATAACGTAATACGTTATAACGTTATTCCATGTAACGTAATACGTTAATACGTTATACCATATAAGGTTATGTTATATAACGTAATACGTTATGACGTTATTGCATATATCGTTATGTTATATACCGTAATACGTTATAACGTTAAAATATTTAACGTAATAAGTTATAACGTTATAACATGTAACGCATTACGTTATAACTTTGTACCATATAACGCAATACGTTATAACGTTATACCAGATGACGTTATGTTATATATATATGGGGCCAAGGTATGCTGGTTTTAGGTATAGGATGTAGTTCGGCTTGAATTTTTCCCGAACTCGTCTTCGAAATCTGACAAGCATGACAGTTCTCCACGAATTTACGAACATATTTCGCCATTCCCTCTAACCAGTAATACTCATACAGCTTTTCAAGCGTTTTTGCCCAACCCAAATGCATAATTGACTGGTGCACATGATTAATTACAGACCACCTAAAGCCCCTTGGAACAATATGCATACTGAGTGTCCTACCTTTTCTTTGTATTTTGCGGTATAGTGTACCAGATCGTAGTTCGTACGTATTTGCAATATCCTCCGAGTTCATCATTTTGTAATTTAGTAACAATTTCCGAAATTTGAGGATCTCGACGCTGTTCGGCTAACAACCAACCTTCAGAAACTTCGGTCAGATTATTTTCTTTTTCTTTAATTTTGTTAATTTCAACATGATCAATATCTATAGGATTCCGTGAAAAGAAATCAACATGAGCCATTCGTTTTCCTTCTCGATACATAATGTTAAAATTAAAGGTTTTTAAGTATGCCCATCACCTGTGAACCCTGTCATTCAGATTTACTTTATTGCTGGACGCCTTCAAAGAATTACAGTCCGTAACAACAAGGAATTCTCGTCCATGTAAGTAGTATCGGAAATGTCTAATAGCATTAACTACTGCTAACGTCTCTAATTCATACGAATGGTACCTGGACTCAGCAGGGCTAGTTCTTTTACTAAAATATTCCACTACCCTATTTTTCCCTTCAACTTTCTGCATAAGAATAGCCCCATACCCATCTAAACTTGCATTGGTATGTAATTCTATAGGATATTTAGGGTCAAATATCATCAACACTGGTTCATCAGTCAGAATCGATATTACTTTTTGTCTTATCTTTTCGTGCTTCTCCGTCCAACTTATATTTTTATTACTGGAAGTAAGTGCATATAAAGGTTTCATTATTTGTGAAAATTTAGGAACGAATTTTCGAAAATAAGAAGCCAGACCAATAAACTGCCTGAGCTGCGTGACGGTCGTCGGAGCAGGTAAAGTACTCAAGGCTTGTATTTTACCGGGGTTTGGGCGAACTTCACCGTTGTGAATTACATAACCCAAATAGAGAATCGAAGTTTTAAGGAAAGAGCATTTAGAACAATTAAAAGAAAATCCAGCGTTCACAAGGATGTTCAATACGACATCTAATCTTTCTAAAGCTTGGTCAACCGAATCAGCGATAATTAGTACATCATCCAAATAAACAACTACCTACGAATAAGCAAGGTCACTCAAGGCCTTAAAAATGGCTCTCTGAAAGACAGACGGTGCATTTTTCAACCCAAACGGCATCGTAATATATTCGTATTTTCCGTCTGGAGTAACAAACGCTGTATACTCTGTGGAATTTAGATGAATAGGAATTTGATGAAACCCACTGGCCATATCCAGACAAATAAAGTACTTAGCTTTCCGCAATCTCGCTATTTGATCCGCTATTAGTGGTAAAGGATACCGATCCGCAACCGTATTTTTATTCAATTCTCTGTAATCCACGCATAGTTACTTAGAGTTACTTAGAGTCTGTACGCTCGGTGGATGTTTCACGTTTTAACAAAGAGTCCGACTTAGAATTTGCGAGCACGTTAATCTATCATCCTGTCGACCGCGGATTGTCATTAGTTTCTCGAGTAACTAATTACCGCGGTTACTTGTCCAGTTCTATGATAATCGTACTTGCATTAGTCAATGTCTTCCCTATTGCGTATCGACACGTAATCCAAACGAAGATTCGTTTCACGCCCCTAACTCTAATTCTAATGTAAACCCGACAACGTTATACCATATAACGTTATGTTATATATCGTAATACGTAATAGTGTTATACGGTATAACGTAATACGTTATGACGTTATACAATATAACGTAATACGTTATAACGTTATTCCATATAACTTTATGTTAAATACCGTAATACGTTATAACGTTATACTATATAACATAATACGTTATAACGTTATACCATATAACGTTATGTTATATAACGTAATATGTTACAACGTTATACCATATAACGTAATACGTTTGTTACGTCATGCGGCTTGACATAGGCTATATTCTTAACCGTCGATCGTGGCATTACAACGTCGCAGACGGATCGTCGCGTCTGCCCGGCAAATAAACATTGTAGTTGTCACGTCGATTCGGGGTAATTTCACGTTCCGCACGTAAAGTGATAGATTCGTATTTTAGTTATTACAAAATTTTTAAAACTGATAGAGTAACGATACAGAGTGTTATGACAGAACAGAATACAATGTCGAGTGCTGACTTGGGAGGTATTTTATATCAAGGGTTTGGTTCCTGTGGAGGGGTTATCGCTGGATGCCGGTCACATAGGGATTCCGTTACTGCTTAGTTGCTATTTCGACGGCTAAGGTATGTGAGATATAATTATCCTTTCGCTGCATTTTGTCACGGCCACCGTGACATAGTAGCAAGCGCATGGTTCATTAAGCAGGGCGACTTCCAGAAACGTCGACTCGTGGCCGTTATTTTACCTCGCATAAAAGAATGTGGCGTGATCCGAACGTAGTGGGGGGTCGTCTTCCAGAAAAGACGAAAAAGATTGAAGGGCGATCAGAACCTTTCGAGAAGTCAAACTTCAATACATATCATACGTCGCGCATTACTTATCAACGAACACGCAGTTACATTTTTGTTTTATCTATATCTCTCTAGTTAATAAGTTGTTAAAATAAACATTAATTTATTTGTGTTAAATCTGTGCAATTTCATTGAACCACCTTTATTATCATAATAGAAATAAGGGAATCGATCAGTTCGTGGCGTCGATTATTAAATCGTAACGGGAACTTACAACTCTCGTTGACGTGCTATTTCGCGATCGCGTCTCTCCGCGAACGGTCGAAACATTTTTGGTCCTTCGAGCCGGATAACGTGCCAGTGAAGAGTGCACTACCAGTGACCACACAGTGCCACGTGACTACATCAAAACCAGCAGCGGGAGCGTTATCACCACAGCGAAACCAGTGACGTCAGGCGCGTCACTTTCGAAGAAGCAGAACCCATTGCAAGGGAACGCAACCACGCAACATCTCACCGCAGCTGGACAGTCATCAAAGCAACGAATTCCACAACTTAATAATACAACCAAACGAGTGGCCGTCGGGAACGTACAAGGCGTTCCTCGACAAGCATACACGCGACCTCACGCCGCACGACAGTAAGGTAAGCTCGTTCCTTATATCGACCATCTCCTATCCTCGGCAACGATGGCAAGCGAAGACCAACTCATCTCCTTGCGTCGGAGACGAGGCTACTGTAGCGGCCGAATCACATACGTATCGAACCGACTGGACGAGTACGAACAATCCGGGCGCCAGGAAAATTCCTTGTTAACGAACTACGAGAAACAACTGACCGAAGCTGCGAGTCAATTCGAAGCGATCCAACTCGAGTTAGAAGTATTAGACGAGGAGGAACAAGCGCGCGGCTTCGAAATAAGGGATCGGTACGCCGCGGTAGATATAAAGCTACAAAATCTTCTGAGGAATGCGCGAGCAGTATCGCCGTAAACATCCATAAATCCTCCAACCTGTGCATCATCCGCAAGTTTAAATCCGATAGCTATTAAATTACCAGATCTTGGGCTCCCTACTTTTGACGGAAGTTTAGAGAAATGGAACACGTTTTACGATACCTTTTCTTCCACAATCGATAAAAATCCTAGTCTTACGGACGTACGGAAATTCCATTACTTGCAGTCCGCCCTGCAAGGTGAAGCAGCGGATTGTTTAAACGCGTTACCCCTTAGCAATGTAAACTACAGTCAGGCTATAGCCGTTCTCAAGGAGAGTTTCGAATGCCCACGATACACAGCTTTCAGTCACTGCATGGCAATAATTGATTATCCAAGGTTATCCAAAGAATCTCCAACGGAATTAAGGCGCTTAGTCCACACATTTAAACAACACATATATGCATTGAACAAATTAGGAGAATCCTACCCCGATACCAGTGCCATGCTTAACAGCCTCATCCTCTCGAAAATACCGCTAAGTATCCAAAAACAATGGGAAATGACGCTGCCTAATAACGAAGTGCCTCCGTACATTAATTTATTAAACTTCCTAGAGAGATTATCACGAAGCTCCAGACCGATCACCACGGTCAAACAAACAAGAGAATCACCGGAACAAACCGCTCCAATCCGCCAACGCGCACCACGAGGACATGCATTTACGGCGACACAGGTTACTCCGACATGCCCCACCTGTCAAGGACCACACCCCATTTGGAGGTGTGACACCTTCAAAACCAAGTCCTTTCGCGAACGCATTCGGGAAGTCAAGGAAGCATCACTATGCCTCAACTGCCTCGGGAAAGGGCACACAACGAAGCATTGTTTCGCGGGATCATGCCGCGTATGCGGAGAACGACATCATACGATGCTGCATAGGGCAAAACGCCATTCAGGGTCTCGTTCCAGCACGTCCAGCACGAAATCTTCCCCATCAAATAGCCGATCCACAACACCTTCGTTGCCACCCAACCCATCACCCACTCGTCGCAAAAGACACACAACAGACCACAGATCGGAAACACCACGAGCATCCGCGTCTCCAAGTCCACCTCCCAGTGACAGACGAACACATAACCAATGACGCCGACGCTCGACGACTCCGTTGACGACCGAACATACCAGACCAGTAGCATCCGATCATTATCCAATGATCTAGTCATCACAGCGCAGATTAACGTTTTGAATGATAAACAGCAACCAATCCGTCGTCGAGCGTTGCTCGACACCGGATCAAGTATGAATTTCATTACTGAGGAATTAGCAAAATCGCTAAAAATAAAGCAAAACAAATGTTCGGTCCCAATCGGAGCTCTAGACACCTTCACGACGACCTCTAAGCGACACATCACGGCCACGATCGCTTCCAATGACGGCACATACACACGGACATTAACGTTCCTTGTCATTCCGACCATATCAACCTTAATTCCAAGCGAACCCATCGATCGTTCAACACTTGAGATACCCAAAAATCTCAAATTGACCGATCCACGATTTCATGTACCAGCTCCGATCGATGTGCTACTAAGCTCAGGTACAACACTCGCGTCGGTGTGTGTAGGACAGATCAACCTGACCCAGCCAGACGAGCCTGAACTGCGCCTGCAAAAAACGCGATTCGGATGGGTAATCGGGGGGAGTCCAACTTCCCAAACCGCGACAAATACATTTCACACATCCACGACGACTCTACAAGCAGACCTCGCGCGGTTTTTGGAAATCGACGAAGGACCCTCGATTAAACATATCTCAGAGGCAGACAGACGATGCGAAGAACACCTCCAAGCCCACATCCGACGCAACGGCTAAGGACGATACATCGTCGCTCTGCCATTCAACGTCCAGCTTCAGTCACTCGGATCCTCTAAAACGCTGGCAATTAAACGACTCGCCTCACTCAATCGCCGATTCCAGCACGACAAACGCTTCTCATCGGAATATCGATCGGTAATACAGGAGTATCTGGCATTGGGACACATGACGAAGGTCAATGTCAACCACTCCGAAGACAGCTAATATTATTTACCCCATCATGGGGTGATCAAAGCATCGAGTCAAACCACCAAACTCCGTGTAGTTTTCGACGGATTGGCACCAAGCACTACCGGAATCTCCCTAAACGATACACTTCACACAGGACCCAAATTACAGGAAGATTTATTTTGCATACTAATTAGATTCCGCTCTCATCAATACGTACTCACTGGCGACATCGAAAAAATGTATCGGCAATTCCTCGTACGACCAGAGGATCGGAAATATCAAAGGAAATTATGCCGCAGCGCGAGTGGAGAAACAGAAACCTCAGCTCAACACCGTAACGTTCGGTTTATCCGCAGCCCCGTATCTAGTCATTCGGTGCCTCAAGCAACTGGCAGAGGACGAAGGACATCGATTTCCACGTGCAGCGCAGGTACTGCAGCGGGATTTCTACGTCGACGATGCTCTCACAGGAGCTGAGACGAAGGCCGAAGCCCTCGCGCTTAGAACAGAACTCACCAATTTACTTCAACTGGCCGGCTTAAACATACGAAAATGGGCATCAAATGACAAGGACTTATTAGACGGACTTTCCATAGAAGAAACAAATCATCAACATTTGTTGGGGGATTCACAAACCTTGAAGACGCTGGGGGTGTTTTGCAATTCATCCGATGATTCCATTCTTTACCCGGCCGAAGTCAAACCCACTCCCTCCCGAGTCACGAAACGAATCATCAGCTCGGAGATCGCAAAAATCTACGATCCGCTCGGTTTGCTCGCACCGGTGATTGTTCGGGCCAAGATGCTGCTTCAACGAATATGGTCGTCGAAGATCGATTGGGATGAATCACTTCCGATCGATTTACATACAGAGTGGGACAGATACTACGCTCAATTACCGTTATTAAACAACATTAGGTTCCAACGAAAGGCTATAATTAAATCCGCAACGGAAATTTAATTGCATGGTTTCTGCGATGCCAGCGAAAAGGCTTATGGAGCTTGTGTTTATCTCCGAACCCTTAACGCTATTGGCCGTGTTTGTGGTTAAATGTTTTTAACCACAAAATCGAAAGTCGCCCCGCTCAAGTGCCAGACCATTCCTCGGCTCGAGCTGAGCGGAGCACTCCTTCTTACGTTCCTGATGTCGACAGTACAACAAGCCCTATTGCATAAAATTACTCGAACTATCTATTGGACCGATTCCATCATCGTCCTCCATTGGCTCAATACATCACCTCACACTCTCAAAACGTTCGTCGCTAACAGAGTCTCCGAAATTCAAACAAAAACCAGTATCCGCGATTGGCGCTACGTTCCTACCAACGACAATCCCGCGGATTTAATATCGCGTGGTCAAACACCCGAAGAGTTTCTGCGCAAACCATTTGGCAGCACGGTCCTGCATGGCTCTACCAGTCGGAAGACTACTGGCAGACATGGGCGCTAACACCTCAAATTGTAGTACCGGAACAGAAAGGGGCGATTTGTCTGTCCGCAAATCCCGCCGATTACGAATCATAGCTCGTTGCCTCCGTTGGAAACAAAAAAAGAACCGAGCGGCACCCCTAACCGTAACCGAATTAAGCTTAACACACGACAAGCTAATAAGATTGTTGCAAAACGTCCATTTCTCCGAGGAAATTCGTACTCTCCAAAAAGATCGAAACGCGGCGATAAAGGGTAAGCTCACGAGACTCAACCCGTTCATAGACAAGGAAGGAATATTGCGAGTCGGGGGTCGGCTCAGTCAGTCGTCAATGACCTTCGCCCAGAAACATCCCATAGTACTACCTAAGTCATCCGTTCCAACACGCATCATAGAACATGAACACAAGATCCACATGCACTCCGGAACGCAGGCTACGTTATACGCAATAAGACAACGATACTGGCCCATCGACGGTCGAAGTCAAGTATGGCGGGCGATGAAAGGCTGCGTCCGCTGCTGAAGCGCTCAACCACCGTCGGTAGAATACGTCATGGGCAATCTGCCGGAAGCGCGAGTAACAGAATCTCGCCCATTCACAAACGTCGGCGTCGATTATTGCGGGCCGTTCCACATCAAGGAAAAACGACATCGTAACCGCCGTCAGATTAAGGTATACGTAGTCATGTTCGTATGCCTAGCAATTAAAGCGGTACATATCGAGCTCGTGGACGATCTCACTAGCGAAGCCTTCATCGCCGCTCTTCGTAGATTTATCGCTCGACGAGGGTATTGCTCCACCATCCACTCTGATAACGGCACCAACTTCATCGGGGCAAACAACGAATTACGACAGCTTTATGATTTATTACAATCAGACGATTACAAGGAAAAAGTAACCGCATTTTTAGCCGACAAACAAACCGAATGGCGCTCCATCCCCCCTCACTTCCCGGATTTCGGTGGGCTATGGGAAGCAGCGGTGAAGTCATTTAAACGCCACCTTAGACGTGTAGTCGGCAACGAGTGACTCACCTCTGAACAACTGAACACTCTCATCATAGAAATAGAAGCAGTCCTCAATTCACGCCCGCTAACTCCCACCTCTAACGATCCAAACGATCTCCCAGTCCTTACGCCCGGACATTTCCTTATTGGCGATTCATTCAGCGTTATTCTATAAAACGTAATACGTTATAACGTTGTACAATATAACATAATACGTTACAATGTTATACCATATAACGACATACTATATAACGAAATACGTTACAACGTTATACTATATAACGTAATACGTTATCACTTTATACCATATAACGATATGTTTTATAACGTAATACGTTCTAACGTTATACCATATAACATAATACGTCATACCGTTATACGGTATAACGTTATGTTATATAACGTATTACGTTATACCGTTATACCATATAACGTAATGTTATATAGCGCAATACGTTATAACGTTATGTTATATGACGTATTACGTCACAACGTTATACTATATAACGTACTAAGTAATAACGTTATACCATATAACGTAATACGTTATAACGTTATACAATATGACGTTATGTTATATAACGTAATACGTTATAGCGCTATATCATAAAACGTTACGTTATATAACGTAATAGGTTATAACGTTATATTATATAACGTAATACGCTATAACGTTATACCATATAGCGTAATACGTTATAACGTTATACAGTATTATGTTATGTTATATAACGTATTACGTTATAGCGCTTTACCATATAACGTTATGTTATATAACGTAATTCATTATACCGTTATACCATATAACGTTATGCTATATAACGTAATACGTTATAACGTTATACCATATACCGTAGTACGCTATAACGTATTAACATATAACATTATGCTACGTAACGTAATGCATTATAACGTTATAATATATAACGTAATACGATGTAACGTTATATCATATATCGTTATGTGATATATCGTAATACGCTATAACGTTATACTATATTACGCAATACATTATAACGTTTTACCATATAAGGAATTAGGGTATATTTTTATAACATATATCGATATGTTATATAACGTAACACGGTATAACGTTATACATTATAACGTAATACGTTATAACGCTATAACATTTAACGTTATGTTATATAACGTAATGCGATATAGCGTTATACTATTTCACGTAATACGTTATAACGTTTTACCTTATAAGCTAATACGTTATAACTTTATACCATATAACGTTATGTTATATAACGTAATGCGTTATACCGTTATACTGCATAACGTAATACGTTATAACGTTATATCCTATAACATAATACGTTATAACTTTATACCATATAACTTTATGTTATATAACGTAATACGTTTTAACGTTATGCTATAAAACGTAATTGTTTAGAACGTTATACCATATAACGTTATGTTATATCACGTAATGCGTTATAACGTTATACTATATAACGTAATACGTTATAACGTTGTACCATATAACAATATGCTACATAACGTAATGCATTATAACGTTATACTATATAACGTAATACGTTATAACGTTATATCATATAACGTTATGTTACATAACGTAATGCGTTATAACGTTATACCATATAACGTTATGCTATATAACGTAATACGTTATAACACTATACCATATACAGTAGTACGCTATAACGTTATACCATATAACGTTATGTTACATAACGTAATGCGTTATAACGTTATACCATATAACGTTATGCTATATAACGTAATGCGTTATAACGTTATTCCTTATAACGTAATACGTTATAACGTTGTACCATATAACAATATGCTACATAACGTAATGCATTATAACGTTTTACTATATAACGTAATACGTTATAACGTTATACCATATAACGTTATGTTATATATCGTAATGCGTTATAACGTTATAGCTTATAAAGTAATACTTTATAATGTTATACCTTCTAACGTAATACGTAATAACATTACACCATATAACGTTATACTATATAACGTAATACGTTATAACGTTTTACTTTATAAGCTAATACGTAATTACATTATACCATATAAAGTTATGTTATATAACGTAATACGTTATAACGTCATACTGTAAAAGGTAATTGTTTATAACGTTATGCCATATAACGCTATGTTATATAACGTAATGCTTTATAGCGTTATACCATATATCGTTATAATATACAACGTAATACGTTATAACGTTATACCATATAACGTTAGGTAATATAACGTAATACGTTATAACGATATACTACAAAACGTAATACGTTATAACGTTATACCTTATAACGATTGTTATATAACGTAATACGTTATAACGTTATACCTTATAACGATTGTTATATAACGTAATACGTTATAACTCTATACTGTATAACGTAATACGTTGTAACGTTATACTATGTAACGCAATACGTTATAACGTTATACCATATAACTTATTTCGCTATAACGGTTTACCATATATCGTTATGTTATATAACGTAATATGTTATAACGCTATACCATATAACGTATTACGCTGTAACGTTATAGCATATAAGGTTGTGTTATTTAACGTAATGCGTTATAATGTTATACTATATAACGTAATACGTTATAACGTTATACTATATAACGTACTACGCGACAACAGTATACCATAGAACGTTATGTTATATAACGTAATTCATTATAGCGTTATACAATATATCGTAATTCGTTATAACGTTATACCATATAACGAGTCCCGCTATAACGTTATGATTTAACGTTATGTTATATAACGTAATGCGTTATACCGTTATACTATATATCGTAATACGTTATAACGTTATACCGTATGAGGTTAGGTTACATGACGAAATACGTTACAGCGATATACTATATAACGTAATACGTTATAACGTTATACCATATAACGTTAGGTTATATTGCGAAATACGTTACAGCGTTATACTGCATAACGTAATGAGTTGTGGCGTTATACCATATAACGTAATACGTTATATCGCTATACCATATATCGTTATGTTATATAACGTGATACGATATAACGTATTACGCTATAACGTTATACCATAAGACGTGACGTTATATTGGGTAATACGTTATTGCGTTATAACTTAAAACGTAATACGTAATAACGTTATACCATATAACGGTATGTTACATAGGGTAATACGTTATTGCGTTATAACTCAAAACGCAATACGTTATAACGTTATACAATATAACGTATTGCGCCTTAACTTTATACCATATAAGGTTATGCTATATAACGTAATGCGTTATAACGTTATACTATCTAACGTAATTCGTTATAGCGTTATACCATATAACGTAATACGTTATATCGCTATACCATATATCGTTATGTTATATAACGGAATACGTTATAACGTTATACCTTATAACGTATTACGCTATAACGTTATACCATATAACGTTATGATATATAACGTAATGCGTTATAACGTTATACCTTATAACGTAGTACGTTATAACGTTATACCATATAACGTTATGATATATAACGTAATGCGTTATAACGTTATACCTTATAACGTAGTACGTTATAACGTTATACCATATAACGTTATGTTATATAACGTAATAAGTATTAACGTTATACCACAAAACGTTATGTTATATAACGTAATGCGTTATAATGATATACTATATAACGTAATACGTTATAACGTTATACCTTATAACGTATGTTATATAACGTAATATATTATTACTTTATACTATATGACGTAATACGTTATAACGTTATAATTTATAACGTAATACGTTATAACGTTATACTATAAAAGGCAATTTTTTATAACGTTGTACCATGTAACGTTATGTTATATAATGTAATGCGTTATAACGTTATACTATATAACGAAGTACGTTATAACGTTACACCTTATAACGTATGTTATATAACGTAATGCGTTACTACGTTATTCTATAAAACGTAATACGTTATAACGATATACCTTATAACGTATATTATATAACGTAATTCGTTATAGCGTTATACCATATAACGTATTACGCAATAACGTTATACCATATAATGTTATGTTATATACCGTAATACGTTATAACGTTATACAATATAACGTAATACGTTATAGCGTTATAATTTGTAACGTAATACGTTATGACGTTATACCACACAACGTTATGATATATAACGTAATGCGTTATAACGTTATACTTTATAACGTATGCTTACCTTTCGCAGAGGTTACCGTGATCAAGAAGGCGGTTCCTCCATGGCGAGGCTTTTCCATTGCACTACGGTTAGGCTGACACTTGCGAATACCCCTAATGTGGGTATCTCGGGCGTATAAGTTTTGATAATACGTTATAACATTATACCGTACAACGTTACTTTATATAACGTAATACGTTATAACGTTATACCTTCTAACGTAATATGTTATATCGTTATACCATATAACGTTATGTTATATAACGTGATGCGTTATAACGTTATACTGGAGAACGTAATACTTTATAACGTTATACCATATAACGTTATGTTATATATCGTTATGCTTTATAACGGCATATTATATGACGTTATACGTTATATCGTTTTGCTATAAAACGTAATTGTTTATAATGTTATACCATATAACGTTATGTTATATAACGTAATGCGATATAACGTTATGCTATGAAACGTAATTGTTTATGACGTTATACCATATAATGTCATGTTATACAACGCAATGCGGTATAACGTTATACTATATAACGTAATACGTTATAACGTTATACTATATAACGTACTACGCGATAACAATATATACCATATAACGTTATGTTAAATAACGTAATTCGTTATAGCGTTATACAATATATCGTAATTCGTTATAACGTTATACCATATAACGAATCACGCTATAACGTTATAATATAAAGTTATGTTATATAACGTTATGCGTTAAAACGTTATACTATCTAACGTAATTCATTTTAGCGTTATACCATATTACGTAATACGTTATATCGCTATTCCATATATCGTTATGTTATATAAGGGAATACGTTATAACGTTATCGCATATAAAGTTATGTTATACAACGTAATACGCAATAAGGTTATACAATATAACGTAATACGTTATATCATATAACGTTAGGTTATATAACGTAATTCGGTATAACGTTATACCATATAACGTATTACGCAATAACGTTATACCATATAATGTTATGTTATACAACGTAACACGTTGTGAGGTTATACAATATAACGTAATTCGCTGTACCATATAACGTTATGTTATATAACGTAATGCGTTATAACGTTATAATTTGTAACGTAATACGCTATAACATTATACCATATAACGTTATGTTATAAAACGTAATACGTTATAACGTTATACAATATATCGTAATACGTTATAACGTTATACCATATAACGTATTACGCAATAACGTTATACCATATAACGTTATGTTATATACCGTAATACGTTATAACGTTATACAATATAACGCATTACGCCTTAACGTTATACCTTATAACGTATGTAATATAACGTAATACGTTATAACTTTATACAATATAACGTAATACGTTATAACGTTATAATTTGTAACGTAATACGTTATGACGTTATACCACACAACGTTATGATATATAACGTAATGTGTTATAACGTTATACCTTATAACGTATACTTACCTTTCGCAGAGGTTACCGTGATCAAGAAGGCGGTTCCTCCAGGGCGAGGTTTTTCCATTGCACTACGGTTAGGCTGACACTTGCGAATACCCCTAATGTGGGTATCTCGGGCGTATAAGTTTTGATAATACGTTATAACATTATACCGTACAACGTTACTTTATATAACGTAATACGTTATAACGTTATACCTTCTAACGTAATATGTTATATCGTTATACCATATAACGTTATGTTATATAACGTGATGCGTTATAACGTTATACTGGAGAACGTAATACTTTATAACGTTATACCATATAACGTTATGTTATATATCGTTATGCTTTATAACGGCATATTATATGACGTTATACGTTATATCGTTTTGCTATAAAACGTAATTGTTTATAATGTTATACCATATAACGTTATGTTATATAACGTAATGCGATATAACGTTATGCTATGAAACGTAATTGTTTATGACGTTATACCATATAATGTCATGTTATACAACGCAATGCGGTATAACGTTATACTATATAACGTAATACGTTATAACGTTATACTATATAACGTACTACGCGATAACAATATATACCATATAACGTTATGTTAAATAACGTAATTCGTTATAGCGTTATACAATATATCGTAATTCGTTATAACGTTATACCATATAACGAATCACGCTATAACGTTATAATATAAAGTTATGTTATATAACGTTATGCGTTAAAACGTTATACTATCTAACGTAATTCATTTTAGCGTTATACCATATTACGTAATACGTTATATCGCTATTCCATATATCGTTATGTTATATAAGGGAATACGTTATAACGTTATCGCATATAAAGTTATGTTATACAACGTAATACGCAATAAGGTTATACAATATAACGTAATACGTTATATCATATAACGTTAGGTTATATAACGTAATTCGGTATAACGTTATACCATATAACGTATTACGCAATAACGTTATACCATATAATGTTATGTTATACAACGTAACACGTTGTGAGGTTATACAATATAACGTAATTCGCTGTACCATATAACGTTATGTTATATAACGTAATGCGTTATAACGTTATAATTTGTAACGTAATACGCTATAACATTATACCATATAACGTTATGTTATAAAACGTAATACGTTATAACGTTATACAATATATCGTAATACGTTATAACGTTATACCATATAACGTATTACGCAATAACGTTATACCATATAACGTTATGTTATATACCGTAATACGTTATAACGTTATACAATATAACGCATTACGCCTTAACGTTATACCTTATAACGTATGTAATATAACGTAATACGTTATAACTTTATACAATATAACGTAATACGTTATAACGTTATAATTTGTAACGTAATACGTTATGACGTTATACCACACAACGTTATGATATATAACGTAATGTGTTATAACGTTATACCTTATAACGTATACTTACCTTTCGCAGAGGTTACCGTGATCAAGAAGGCGGTTCCTCCAGGGCGAGGTTTTTCCATTGCACTACGGTTAGGCTGACACTTGCGAATACCCCTAATGTGGGTATCTCGGGCGTATAAGTTTTGATAATACGTTATAACATTATACCGTATAACGTTACGTTATATAACGTAATACGTTATAACGTTATACTATAAAACGTAATTTTTTATAACGTTGTACCATGTAACGTTATGTTATATAATGTAATGCGTTATAACGTTATACTATATAACGAAGTACGTTATAACGTTACACCTTATAACGTATGTTATATAACGTAATGCGTTATTACGTTATTCTGTAAAACGTAATATGTTATAGCGTTATACCTTATAACGTATGTTATATAACGTAATACGTTATAACGTTATACATTATAACGTAATACTTTATAACTTTATACTATATAACGTTATGTTATATATCGTTATGCTTTATAACGGCATATTATATGACGTTATACGTTATATCGTTTTGCTATAAAACGTAATTGTTTATAATGTTATACCATATAACGTTATGTTATATAACGTAATGCGATATAACGATATGCTATGAAACGTAATTGTTTATAACGTTATACCATATAATGTTATGTTATACAACGCAATGCGGTATAACGTTATACTATATAACGTAATACGTTATAACGTTATACCTTGTAACGTAATACGTTATAACGTTATACCACATAACGTTATGTTATATAACGTAATGCGTTATAATGATATACTATTGTTACGTCCTCGTTTAAATCAAATTTAAATTTGTAAACATTTTTTGTTTAAATAAAATTTTCTGTTTGATTTGAATTTAGTCGGAAAATTTAATTTGATATGATTGTATAAGGAAATATTGGTTTAAAATTCACAATTAAATTCGGTAGTTGCTGCCACCAGAAATAGTCTAAAAACTATTTCAAAATATATTTTCTTTTATTGGACAATACTATTTTGAATATTTAAACATACATTCGAAAACTACGATTCACACGGTAGTTACTGCGTCCAGAAACAGTCTAAGGACTGTTTCGATTAGAGAAATTTCTTTAAATAGTTTATCGATAAATTAATTACTTATGGGTAGCGTTAGCTAGTGTTCAGGCTACTGCTGGATAAATTCCACGTTTTTGGCTAACCTGCTATGTGCAGGAATACTGGCACGGGAGAGGATTAAAGTTGGATAAAATAAATATTTGATTTTGTTGCACAGAGTTTATTTAAGTTTAAATATTGATATGTGGTGCTTTATCCTAATATTCTAGATTATTTAAGATGTTATAAATATATATATATATATACATATATGGTTCGTGTGTGATTGGTTAGAGAATTGATTTATTTTCAAAATTCGGTTTCGCTACACAGAGTTTATTTAAATTTGGATATTGAGTTGTTTGAGAGGTTATGAATATGTATATATATATATATATATATATATATATATGTCGGATTCACATTAGACTTGAGGGCGTCTAACGCTTCTTCGTTTGAATTAGTCATTGTTTTATCAAAACAGAGATTGTATTTACACGTATGCACACGATTTTTACAATGGTTTAATGAATGTTGTGTTAAATGAACAATGAGCTTAACAAATAATAAGTTTAACGAATGATTAGATTAACGAATAATAAATTTAACGAATAATAAAACTAACGATTAATAAGTTTAACGAACAATAAATTTTAGGAATACTAAATTTAACGAAGAATGAATTTAATATACGCTAATAACAATGCTTTCTTTGGGTTCAAACGAATCCACGGCCAACGGGATAATTATTCACTGAGACGCTCTGTATATTACTCGATGTGTCACTTTCCAAGACGATCACACGAAAAACTCATCTGATGGAATTCTTTCTCGCTGTACGATTGCATTTTGTTCGTTACATGCTCGCTGGAAGCATCGAGAAGGTTCCAATCACCGTTGCTAAGCAATATCTGCCAAAAGTTTATTATTTACTCGTTGGAAGCATCGAGAAAGTTCCAATCGCCGTTGCTAAGCAATTTCTGTCTGGAGTTTGATTCTTAATACAACGTGTGTCCCATAATATCGACACCTCCAAAATACAATCATATGTGACTAGACCCGTTCTTGAGGCCGTATGCCGCCACATACCACATATCTAGGGAAACCAGACAACCGTTCTACACTTTCGTCAAGCTAAACGTTTATCCCGTGACCGTGGCTACGTTCGGCGACCAGTTGTCACCTCGAACCCAATTTCGCTATCGCAAATCTCGTACAATTATAATCAGGTCGGATGATAAAAATTGCTTAATTACAGCTATGATAAAATCTAAACTATAACATTAGAGGACTTTTCCCAAAATTGCGAAGGGAAGGCTCCGGTCTTTCTTGCATCTCCGACATATATATATATATATATATATATATATATATATATATATATATATATTTATGGTTCGCGTGTGATTGGTTAGAAAATTGAATTATTTTTAAAATTCTATTTCGCTACGCAGAGTTTATTTAAATTTGAATATTGGATTGTTTAAATTGTTATGAATATATATATGGATATATATACATTTTCGCGTATGATTGGTTTGTGAATTGAATTATCTTTAAAATTCGATTTCGTTGTTCGATACAAATTTATCCCTACGTTTTCCTTCTTCTTCTCTTTTAATTTCGCTAGTGGATCTGTCGTTTCAACTAAAGCTCAGTTCGTCTGCTAGGGTGGTTTTTATCGTTACGATTTCCTTGCCTTTCGAATTTAATAATTAAGATAATGACTTTAACGATCCTCTCTGTGTGAGGCTTGTGTGATTTCGCAAGCCTTGCCCAAAGACGGGCAATATTTTGCCAACAGTGGGAGAAGGAATGCGAAGATCAATAGGTGTTTTCGATAATTGACAACACCGTTATTCACAAGCTAACACGGCGAATGATCCTTTGGATAAAATTCTGAAGGAAATTATTCTATTTTTAATAATCCTATGCAACGATGACAAGAATGAAGATATCAGTTAATAACAATGTTGGTACAACCCTGCCGCAGTGATTTGCTCTTGTTTTTTTTCTAATTAATCACAAACGATGAATTTAATGATCCTCTATGTGTAAGATTTGTGTGATTTCGCAAGCCTTGCCCAAAGACGGGCAATAATTTGCCAACAATGGGAGGAGGAATGCGAAGATCAATAAGTGTTTCGATAGTTGAAAACACCGTTTGCACAAGACAACACAGCGAACAACCCTTTATTTAAAGTTCAACATTAATGGTTTATTTTCAAAACATTTACAGAATAGAAATGAGACCGGATATATTAATTGATGATAAGTAGTTTTAGTTCGGTTCCCGGATACAACGAAATTATCAGAGAAGAAGGAAGTTTTAAATTTCCTACCTTAAGGTGCTCGTCCTGCCCGCAGCAGGCGCCTGGATTTCGCCGGTGCGATTGACTGTTGATGTATCTATTATCGGATTTACTATTCGAACTCGGGTATAGTTATTATTAAAACTTTTCGTTTTATTGATTTATTTTAATTACAATATACACTGAATAAGACTTGTAGTTTACTCTTTGGACTAATACCGTTGTTACAAATATATTTATTTTCTTTTAATTTCGCCAACAAAATGAACACTTAGAAGATTTACTAACTTAGTCGCGACTTAGACTGAGCAAGTGATTACTGACGAGAGATCGCCGAAACGTAACATACAATTTACGACAAAATAATAAGCCGAAACGTAACGTACAATTGACAACAAAATAATGATCTGAAACATAACGTACTATTGACGACAAAAAAATGAACCGAAACGTAACGTACTATTGACGACAAAATAATGAACCGAAACGTAACGTACTATTGACGACAAAATAATGAACCGAAACGTAACGTACTATTGACGACAAAATAATGAACCAATTCTTTGTTGCTGCGTTTATTTATAATAGCATCCCCCGCAGGGTGGAGGCCATCCGATAGTCAGCTTCCGTGGGAGTCCGGATGTCGAAGTTTAGGGTTTCTGAAATCGTACGTGAGAGAATGTAAATTCCGTGATCGTTGGTGACTTCTTCTGCTTCGTTATCTTGTCTTGAATTTCTAGACTTCCGTCGTTGGTACCTGAGAGGTTGCAATATTCCGTATTTCAACTTAGCTCTTGTATTTCTGCTGAGGCAGTGTTTAGGAGACTTGGAGTCTTTCATGCTGATCTAGTTTTTCTCGAGAACTTCTATGTTAGTGCTGTGGGAATTGTCTGTATTCCTCGGTGGCGACTGGAGTCTCATTATTATATCGACGTTCGCTCGGGCGACACGCGTGGTCCACTGCTCTCCCGTACTAAGGGTTTCTTCCGGGTTATTTTGCGTAAGTTTGGTTTTGATTAATATTTCCATATCATGGTTGTTTTCAGTATTCAGTTAAATTTGATTTTGCTAGTTCCGTAGGTTTCGGTGGTTTTGGTTTGTGAACGATGGTCGCGGAGGCATCTTCATCAGAGATTGTTATGCAGGCCGCCCTAGTGCGTATTTTGTTTTGTTTTATTCTGCTTAAATTTATACCGTTTCGTTCGTTTTTTATTGATTCGTTACATTTTATCGTTTCAGCGCAAGAGGAATAGCGATTGCGAAGAAACCGTGAGTGATTCGAGAGGACGCAACCCACGATGAATTTAATGATACTCTCTGTGCAAGACTTGTGTGTGTCGGTGCATCGGACTTTTTTTTGCATATTTAGATATATGTATATATTTGCTCTATATTTGTTGGTTCGCTGTTTAACAATTTTAGTTTCTTATTTATTTTATATGTATTTTGTTATATGTTCAATATATATATATATATTTATTTTGTTGTTCAAATCCTCGGTTGTAGTTTTCATAAAGTAATTTCGTTGAGGTGTAGTTTTTGATAACATCTAGATATATATACATATATGTAGTCGTATAATAATATAATTTTCATATAGCATTTTGTTTGGTGAAGTGTAGTTTCGTATATGTGATTTTATGTTTAAATATATATATATATATATATATATATATATATATATATATATATATATATATATATATATATATATATATATATATATATATATATATATGTTTCACAATATGATTTTAGGTTTATCCGAATGTTGATTAGTTTTGATAGTATAAAGTCATGTATTTTATTTCTTTTATGTTTGTTAAATTATGTATATTAAATTATGTATTTTTATATTTGTATTTCATAATGTAGTTTCATATAGAATTTATTCGGTTTTAAAAATGTTAATTAATCTTAAGAATGTGTTTTCATGATTTCTTTCTCACGGCTGGTTCCTATTAATTTCTAATATTCCTGTTATCATATAATAATGTGTTATATTGTATTAATTATTATTTATTCTTTCCTCGTTACGATCTTCCATTTGTATTATCACCTATTAAATATTTACTTTTTTCATCGAAAAGATAATTTATTTTATAACGCACTTATTAATTATCCAAAATGGCCGCCAGTGAATGTCCCTAGTATATAGTGACTTTATTAATGTCGAATCTATTATTTATCTGTTAATTATTTGTAACTTTATTTCAATAATTGACGTATAATTGAAGTGGGAATAATATTATTTTGCATTTATTTAATGTGTATAATTATTGAATGTATTCCGATGCGCACGTCTAAGAGCTATCCTATGTTCATGACAGTTCAAGATGGCCGCTCGTGAATGTCTCTAGTAAAAGTATAGTGACGCGTCCTTAATTTGTTTAATACTGAAATAATTATTCGTCCGTCGCTTAGTTTCCTCTATTTTAGCGCAGTTAGAATTTTTTAAATGACAATAGTATTGTTTGTGTAATCATTAAAACGTGTATATATATATATACTGTGTGTTGTTTTAATATAATATCATGTGGATTGTATTATTGTTAAATTTTATAATTTATCAATAACACTGTTTTATTGTTGTGTTTCGAATAGTTTGTTTTTATAGAGTGTTCACTTAATTAATTTAATACTAATATGTGCATAGTGTGTTATTTTAATATGATAGCATGTGAATTGTGTTATTGTTAAATATTACTATTTATCAATAGTACTGTTTTATTTTTGTGTTTCGAGTAGTTTGTTTTTATAGAGTGTTCACTTAATTAATTTAATACTAATACGTGCATAGTGTGTTATTTTAATATGATAGCATGTGGATTGTCTTATTACCAGTTCTACTGCGTAACATAACCTTATTTCTCTACGCCAGACTTAATACAATTATACTATAATAACTTAGTACAATATAATAATTTCTTATCTTAATCGCGTTTATCGTTGATACTCGGTCTTGATTAATTTCTAACCTATTCTTATATTATTGGCTATTTTCTGTTTCTTTGTTATGAAGCTGTCATTACCTTGTGCGTGTAATTTGTCGCCTTTACATAGAATTTTGGAGCTAATCTGCACATTGTTAGTTAAAATCTTTATTGTTTGTAGGTTCTACAATTCTAATCTTTCAACGCTGAGTCCTTTACTCGGAACAGTTATATGGTGCGCGTTTGGTATCTTCTGGTTCTTAGCTACATTTCCAACACTTATTATGACTACTTTTACCTATCCTAGCATTGTAAGTATATATATATAGATATATATAAAACATTATATTTTGTAAATATCTGTATAGTAAAATAGTCCGTCCTTTATCTTGTTTGCTAGCGTCGGATTATTTTGTTATAGTGTCAGAACATTTCCTTCATTTTCCAGTTTCCTGTTGCCGTCTTGATTGTTTTGGTAGTATCTGGTTCAGTATTCTATAAGTATTCACTTAAGTTTGGTAGTAGGCTTCTTGTAACTGCGTCGGCTTTAATGTATATCTTCCGATGTGAGTAACGAGTTTGTTATTATTATCAATTTTTATTCCAAGATGGTTTACAACATTCTTCCCCTTTTTAGGTTATGATTGGTTACCTCGGTATTTATTACCTTTGATATTTTCATACAGTCGTATATTATGTTTTGCAAAGTTGGATCCGTAGCCATTCCTCGTGGAGTTCCTGCATGGATACTTCCTTCTACGATGATTGGTTGCATACAAACCTCGTTAACTTATAAAGGTACCTTTTCTTGTTTACTAAGACCATTCCAGTAGTATCAACTTCGATTCTTTGTACATGTTTACTCCAATTTGGTATTTGGTTTCTCATAAATGCATTGACCCTTGTATAAACTTCGATGTGAGTAGTGAATTATCGTTGTCATTCACTTAACCTATCTTAGTTATTTCTTGACTCTTCCTGCACTTATTAACTGATTTTATTTCTTCTTATTAAAGACTGCTGAGTCAACACTGAGTTATTTCGTTATAACGTCACTACTTTTCTTGATTTTCCGGTTTTATTTTCCATTGGGCAACTGTAAGTCTGTTGTCGAGTATCAATTATTGATTGCTATCGTGCTTCATTTAGTTTAATTGTTATATGATTGTAAATCTTTAATAGTATTATTTTCTTCCATATAT
Organism: Bombus hypnorum; assembly: GCA_911387925.2. Taxonomy (NCBI): domain Eukaryota; kingdom Metazoa; phylum Arthropoda; class Insecta; order Hymenoptera; family Apidae; genus Bombus; species Bombus hypnorum. The sequence goes on along the minus strand of OU427020.1, from coordinate 11,421,057 downwards.
ATTAAGGCAATTGAGGTTAGTTTATTCATTCGTTTCTGCTGACAGTCGTATACTATGTTCTACGGAGTGGGTCCACAACTTGTTTCTGCGAAATTCCTGTATGTACGTTTCCTTTTACGATGATTAATTGTGCACTAGGTGCTTTTAACTGTCAGTGCTTTTAATTATTTTATTGAATTAACATGTTGTTTATTTAAATGATGGTTAGAACACACACATAATATTTTTCCTGTTTCTTTTACGTTTCTACTATCTGCATGATTCGATAAGCACTGTCACACTTCCTTTGGTTTAGGCACAATATTGTTTTTTATTGGAACAATTGGAGTTAATTCTTACATTTGTTTCAGCTGACTGTCATACATTATGTTCTACGGATATGGATACATAACCTGTCTATGCACATACACTTCCTTCTACGATGAGTAATTGTTCACGAGGTATTTTTCACTTCCACTGTTTTGTAATTATTTTATTGAATTACACATTTTATATTTAATGGTTAGAACGCACATAATAATTTTCTTTTTCCTTTTAGGTTATCACCATTTGCAGTATTCGACCAGCAGTGTTGTTCCTTATACGACCGTACTACGTTGTCTCTTGAAATCGTTCTCGTGGTCTGTTTCGATTATGTGTTAGTTTTAACTTGTTCAAGTGTACTGCTCGTGGAATTCCTTTTACTTCGATCTTGACGTTTCGTGTGTGGATTCTGACAATAGTGCCTGGTTTATCGAAGTGTGTTAATATGCCTAGGTGTTTTATATATTTTATATCTGGTTGTATATAAGATATATTTTGTTTATTGTGGTTTTGTGTGTCCATATTTGCTATATATTAAATTGTTTGATATTTCATATTTGTTATAAAAATGTGTATTCCTATCCTTCCATTCCTTATTCATGATATTATTGTGAGATTTGATTAAATTGCCGAATTGGAAGGTTATCCTGATTATGTCGTGATTTATTAATTAATTTGCGAGTCATTTTTGGTTAATTAGTTCTTCATAGTTTATCCTTAGTCGAATTATGAAATTATAGGTTATGTTGTACTCTTTATATTTACTATTTCGTTAGAGTACCGATTTTTATTTTATTATCTGTTGTTTGCCCTCGTATAGTAATTTTCTATATATGACTACATTTAATTAATCTTTTATTAAAAAAATTTCCATTATCATTGTACCGTGCGTTTGTTTTGAATATTCGAATTGCCACTCGTATTATTTGTATATTATGGATTTCCGTTTTTCGTTACGGCGCGTGCGTAGCGCGGGACGTGACACTATATAACGTAATACGTTATAACGTTATACCTTATAACGTATGTTATATAACGTAATACATTATAACTTTGTACTATATGACGTAATACGTTATAACGTTATAATTTATAACGTAATACGTTATGACGTTATACCAGATAACGTTATGATATATAACGTAATGCGTTATAACGTTATACCTTATAACGTAATACGTTATAACATTATACCGTATAACGTTACGTTATATAACGTAATACGTTATAACGTTATACTATAAAAGGTAATTTTTTATAACGTTGTACTATGTAACGTTATGTTGTATAATGTAACGCGTTATAACGTTATACTATATAACGAAGTACGTTATAACGTTACACCTTATAACGTATGTTATATAACGTAATGCGTTACTACGTTATTCTATAAAACGTAATACGTTATAACGTTATACCTTATAACGTATGTTATATAACGTAATACGTTATAACGTTATACCTTATAACGTAATACTTTATAACTTTATACTATATTACATAATACGTTATAACGTTATACCTTATAACGTAATACTTTGTAACTTTATACTATATAACGTATTACGTTATAACGTCATACCTTCTAACGTAATACGTTATATCGTTATACCATATAACGTTATGTTATATAACGTAATGCGATATAACGTTATATCATATAACGTTATGTTATATAACATAATACGTTATAACATTATAGCTTCTAACGTAATACGTTATAACATTATAGCTTCTACGTAGTACGTTATAACATTATACCATATAACGTTATGTTATATAACGTAATACTATATATAGTTATGCTATGAAACGTAATTGTTTATAACGTTATACCATATAACGTTATGTTATATAACGTCATGCGTTATAACGTTATACTATATAACGGAATACGTTATAACGTTATAACCATATAACGTTATACTATATAACGTAATACGTTATAACGTTATACCTCATAACGTCCTGTTAAATAACTTAATGCGATATAACGTTACACAATATAACGGAATACGTTATTACGTTATACCATATAACGTTATGTTATATAACGGAATGCGTTATAACGTTATACTATATAACGAAATACGTTATAACGTTATAACATATAACGTTATGTCATATAGCGCAATGCGTTATAACGTTATACCATATAATGTATTACGCTATAACGTTATACCATATAACGTTATGTTATATAGCGCAATGCGTTATAACGTTATACTATATATCGAAATACAATATATCGTAATACAATATAACGTTATACCTTATAACGTAATTCACCATAACGTTACACCATATAACGTTATGCTATATAACGTAATACGTTATAACGTTATACCATATACCATAGTACGCTATAACCTTTTACCATATAACATTATGCTACATGAAGTAATGCATCATAATTTTATACTATATAACGTAATACGTTATAACGTTATATCATATAACCTTATGTTATATAACGTAATACGTTATAACGTTATACCATATAACGTTATGTTATATAACGTAATACGTTATTACGCCATACCATATAACGCAATACGTTATAAAGTTGTACCACATAACGTTATGTTATTTAGCGTAATGCGTTATAACTTTATACCATATAACGTACTACGTTATAACGTTATACTATATAACGTAATACGTTATAACGTTATACCTTATAACGTAATTCGTTATAACTTTTTACCATATAACGTTATGTTATTTACCGTAATACGTTATAACGTTATACTATATAACGTAATACGTTGTAACGGTCTACCTTATAACGTAATACATTCTAAAGTTATACTATAAAACGAAATTGTTTATAACTTTATACCATATAACGTTATGTTATATAACGTAAAAGGTTAAAGGGTTATAACGTATAACGTATTACGTTATAACGTTAAACCATATAAGGTAATACTTTATAACGTTATACTATACAACGTTATACTCTATAACGTAATATGTTATAAAGTTATACCATATAACGTATTACGCTATAACGTTATACCATATAACGTTATGTTATATAACGTAATACGTTATAACGTTATACCATATAATGTATTACGCTATAACGTTATACCATATAACGTATTACGCTATAACGTTATACCATATAACGTTATGTTATATAACGTAATGCGTTCTAACGTTATACTTTATAACGTAATTCGTTATAACGTTTTACCGTATAACGTAATACGTTATAACTTGATGCCATACAGCATATATATATGTCGGGTTTACATTAGAATTAGAGTTAGGGGCGTGAAACGAATCTTCGTTTGGATTACACGTGTCGATATGCAATAGGGAAGACATTGACTAGTGCGAGTACGATTATCATAGAACTGGACAAGTAACCGCGGTAACTAGTTGCTCGAGAAACTAATGACAATGATCCTAGGTTCCATAACGAATCCGCGGTCGACGGGATGATAGATTAACGTGCTCGCAAATTCTAAGTCGGACTCTTTGTTAAAACGTGAAACATCCATCCAGACTCTAAGTAACTCGCTAATACGACCTCACGAGAGAATGACTCTCCGTCGCGATGATGCTGCAGAGGAAAGCTATGATGGGGTGTGTCTGTGGCGGCATAGGCCACGGAACTTTCTTACGGCTCTGGATACAAAGCGCTACGCCGTCAAAGCAAAACACCGACGTGCCCAATGCGCCATCGATATCCTCACGCTCTTGTCGCCGAATTCTGGGAAGAGCATACACGTGCCAGCCGCGGCGGCACATCTAATGAATGCACGCTAGTGGGGGATATCGATGGGCAACGAAGGGAAGAATCCGTGCGAGCCGTAACAAAAGGACAGGCAGTCCGACTTGAGCCGTGAAATAAATAACTCCTGAGTACATTGCATAACAACGCGCCGTTTGAACTTTGAGTGTTTATTGTTACTTGTTAATCGTTACTAGTTATTGGTTGATCGCATCCGTTACTTGTGATTTGTTGACTTTATTTGTTAATTAGTGCTTAATGAACTATTGTTAGTTAAACTTCTGTGTATTCCTTACGCACCTATCGCGCATATCACCTCAAATTGATCACTACCGACGTGATATATAGTGAAAGAGGTGACCGTGATAGTGCTATCGTTTCTTTTGACCACCGATATTGAGTGCACCGCGACGATGGAAAATAATACTCAGAGAAATCTAGCCAGCCAAGTGATCAGCATGTCTCCACTGCTGCCCACGAACACGGCGGCATGGTTCGCCCTTCTGGAGAGACAATTCGGGGCAGCGCGGATTGCGGAGGACAACATAAAGTACGTGACGCTTGCAAAATGCCTAAATGATCAACAGCTTCAGGACGTCGAAGACCTGATGACGAACCCCCCAGAGACCGGACGCTACGAGATATTGAAACACGCGCTCATTCGCATATTATCCGATACGGACGCGACCCGGATAAAGAAGCTGGTGGAAAGCGAAGAGATGGGAGATAGAAAGCCATCTCAGTTTTACCAACATTTGAAGAAACTCTCCAGCCCCTCCACGCCCGACGATTTTACCCTCACGCTGTGGAGGAACCGATTACCCGCCCGCATCAGGCGTATCCTCGCCGCAGTCGACGACTCGGATACAGAAAGATTATTGCGGCAAGCGGATTTGATCGCTGAAGAATTCAAAGAAGATTATCAGCGCACCGCCCGAATAACACCTGTAGGGGACCCACCAGCGCAAAACGCTGGAACATACGAACCGATGTCCGCCGCAATCAGCGTGTTGAGCGAGCGAATGTCACAGTTGCAGGCACAGATAGACGCGTTGAGCATCACTAATCATCGTCGACCACGACCACGATCACGCTCGCGCTCGCGATACCACCGTCGTTCGCGCTCCCGAGATCCGCATCTTCGTTACGGACAAGAAAACGATGATCTCTTTCCTTGTAGACACCGGCGCCGACATCAGCGTATATCCCCGCAGCAAAATACATAGGCACGCCAAGAAAAACGCTTACGAGCTGTTCGCGGCCAACGGGACGCGCATCGCAACGTATGGTACCACTGCGATTTGCCTTAACCTGTCCCTAAGACGAGCCTTTAAATGGAACTTCGTGATTGCTGACGTTCAAACGCCTATCATAGGCGTAGATTTTTTGAGCCATTATGGCTTGCTCGTGGACCCGCGCAATAAACGACTCCTCGTCACGACAACCCAATTATCATCAAACGGATATACTGCCACGACCGAAGAAGCATCCATTAAAACCGTAATCGGCGAATCGGTCTACCATCGACTTTTGGCGGAGTTTCCGGATCTAACTCGTCCACCGGCCTTTGGACGAGAGAAAATCCGACACAGTGTGGTACATCACATAGAAACCACACCCGGGCCACCCGTCTACAGTAAACCCCGACGTCTCGCACCGGATCGTCTCAGACAGGTCAAGGCCGATTTTGCAGCAATGATCGAGCAAGGAGTGATGCGGCCATCGAAGAGTCCATGGGCATCACCCCTTCACGTCGTCCCAAAGAAGGACGGAAGTCTACGACGATGCGGCGACTATCGTGCGTTGAACGCTCGCACCATGCCCGACAGGTATTCCCCTCCGCATATCGAAGATTTCGCGCAACATCTATATGGTAAGCGTGTCTACTCAAAAATCGACCTTGTCCGCGCTTACCATCAAATCCCGATCGCGGCCGAAGACGTGAAGAAAACCGCGATCACGACGCCTTTCGGGCTTTTCGAAGCAGCCAACATGATGTTTGGGCTTCGAAACGCCGCGCAAACGTGTCAAAGATTCGTCGACGAAATTACCCGTGGTCTAGACTTCGTGTTCGCATACATAGACGATATTTTAATCGCTTCCGAAACTACTACGTCAGTCGTTCTCTTGCCAGCGAATCTCGCGGCGGCGGACTCTTTGATCAGCGAGCACTCGGCTCCGGAATCGAAACAAAACGGAAGCGACTCACCCAGGTTGCTTAATTCACCGGTTGGAGCTCCCGTCAGGCAGGCGTCAACCCGGTGTTCCTTCTTGGCAGAACGGCCTTCCTGACGCGGCAATGGGCAGTTAGGGGTGATATGTCCCTCTTCGTTGCACTTGTAGCAGGACACCGTCGATGATACGCCCCCTCGGGTTTCTCCTGGTCTTGTTGTGTTCTTCCCTGGCTCCAACCTGGTCCTCTTGCGGCACTCAGTTGCTTTATGTCCAGTGATGCCGAAACTGTAACACCTGGCCCGGCGATCCGATGACCTTTTCCTTTTAGCTTCGCGGCCCGTCGGTAGATTTCCTGGCGGAGGCGTGGGCCGACGGTCGTCAAGAAGAAGATTCATTTCGTCTCGGAATTGATTCTCCGTCTTGATATTACTCGCACGTGTTAATCGCAGATAACGGTGGTCTCGGGAGCTCAACATATAAAGGGCGAAGGCGTTGAATAATTCGGACGTCGGGACCTCTTGCAACCTCGTCTGTATCATAGAACGGACGCGGATACCATAAGCTCCTAGGGATTCGGTCTCCCACCGTGGTTCTCTGGATATCTTTATCAGCGTCGCGGCTGCTGTCTCCCGTCCACCAAAACGCGACAGGAATAGTTCCTTAAATTTTGGCCAGGCGAGCTTTCCATCGCGCACCGTTTGCGAAAGCCAATGCGCCACCGAACCCATTAGGGCGCGATTCAAGGCAGAAAGTAACGCACTATCTTGCATCGGGGAGTCTTTCAAAATCACCTCGGTATACGCGCACCATGCGGATGGATCGGCGCCCGTGCCTTCAGGGTCGAAACACGGTAGCGTTGCATCCTTAGATTCCTTACTTGGTCCTTGCTCCTGCGGCTGAGTCATCTTGTCCAAGATTTTCACGAGTTGTTCCATGAATTTAAGTGTTTCTGATCCCACTTCTAATGTCGGAGAAGGGTTGTGGGCGTTTGATGAATCCCCGTTGGGACTGGCCATCGTTGTGGTATAACAAAGGCACGGTTCGCTAGCACAAGTGTGGATACTACAAACGGAACGATCAACCGCGGCGGTAGGGCACTCGCGATGCTCGTGATATTGGTCTTAGGTTCAATAACGAATCCGCGGCCAACGGGATGATAGATCTACTTGTTCCCAAAACTAGCTCAAACGTGTAACACTCGCGTAAGGTGTAACCCTCCGCGTCGATGAGGTCGCAAAAAGAATGAAGTTCCGTTCCGATGATGCCACGGAGGAAAACTATGATGGGGTGTGTCTAAGGGCACGAGATCATCGGATTCGTCGAGGGCAGTCTTCCTTCGGAAGGTAAGGGAAATTGGCGTTGCTGCTAATTGGTCAATCTCCATATCGGTGGTTAGAAAAAGATGCTAGTCGCCCTCGCAGGAAGTTGCTAGTGGGAGACGCCGTTCGTTGAAAAATAGGTTTCTCCTATCTTACCGTAGCTGGGACAAAGACTGTTTGTTTGAAAGACTTTAGTCAACTAAATCCTAAGATTTATAGCGGGCCCTCAGGCTGGCTGAACATGTACTGCGAAGACGCATCGACATCTGGCAATCATCTTACTCGAAGAATAGGCTCTGCGTGTGGCGAGCTACGGGACAGAGACCGTTGAAATGTTTACTGTCGAGTGTTACAACTATTTCCTTTTCAAATCGAGATATAGAATTACTCCATGCCTTTGCTAAACAAAGCGTTCATCCCGTGACCGCGGCTACGTTCGGCGACTGGCTGTCGCCCCGAACCCAAGTTTATTATCACAAATCGCAATCAAGTACAATTGGATAGAATGACGGCAGATTATTTAGTTACAATAAGCTTTAGTTACAATTCTACGGATTTTCTCGAAGTTCCCGAGGGGAGGTCTCCGGTGTCCTCTCGTCTCCGACACGGCCATCCTGACTATCACACGTCCTCGTGTGTAGCTAAAATAATGCGTTTTTCCAACGTTAGATTCAGTACAAATAACATTATTTACAACTTAACTAAGTCAAGGGTCCGGTTTAACAGCAAATTTTGTTCAGGGATTTGGTAACAAAAGGAATAAAAGAAACAAATTAATGACATCATGATTGGTATTCAAAATGCTAGTTGCATCCTGCAGGTTGTTAATCTGGTCGCGATGACATGACGGACCATTCTCGATTTCGTACCCAAGTGGATCTCGCTTTTCTGGATCGCACGACCGCCCAGAGTTCTGTTACATTGTCGCCCCAAGAGCATGTGAATCTAACACACGGTCCGACGAGCTTCCTAGCATTATCACCCAATGGTGCCTTTAACCTGTTACACGGCCTCCACTCGATGGTACATTTAACTTATTGCTCGGCCTTCCTGACCTTTCTTTCATTATCGCTCCGAACGCATGTGAACTCCATCACATCGGGCTTTCCTTCATTATCGCTCGGAACACATGTGAACTCCATCACACGGACACATCGAGCTTTCCTACACTATCGCTCGGAACACATGTGAACTCCATCACACGGACACATCGAGCTTCCCTACATTATCGCTCGGAACACATGTGAACTCCATCACATGGACACATCGAGCTTTCCTACATTACTCTGCTAGGCGTTATCCTCATCGTGCTTGTGATCCTCCGAGATCCGGGTACCCATATCGCCCTGGTCACTGTCCTCGCCATCGCTACAGACGTCCAATTTAGCAGGGATACAACCATCCGGCATTTTCCTCAACCTATCATGACTATACTTATAGGATCGTTTACCGTCTACTGTTTTCAAAATATACCTATCTCCGTCCAAAATTTCCGTTATTACAAAAGGGCCCTTGAATTTTGGGTCTAACTTAGTCTGATTCCTCTCTTCGTTTTTGAGTAATACGTAGTCGCCGAGATTGAACTTAACTATCCTAGCTCTAGTTTCGTCTAACCTGTTTTTGTCGTATTTGGCGCTCGCTTCCATGTCTTTTATCGCCTGCTGCCTTACATTGACAAGGTCTACCTCTCTTTCTTCGGTGCTATCGGGTAGGGACAACCCGTAGGGTCTTGCTATTTTACCGATCAGCAGTTCCAATGGGCTCGACTTAGTTACGCGGTTGGCGGTGCAGTTCAAAGCCAATTGTATCTCCCCGAGCGCGTCTTGCCATGAACGCCCGGTCGTTTCTACCGTGGTAAACATATTTTTTAGCGTACTCATGACACGTTCTACCTGCCCATTGGCCCTACTTGCACCGGTCGCAATCAAATAAACTTTAATTTGTTTACTGTCGCAGAACTCTCGAAATTCCCGGCCCGTAAAACATCTACCCTGATCTGCTATTATCCGACAGGGACTCCCGAACAAAAATATAGCGGACTTAACTGCTTTGATAACGCTGGGCGAATCCAATTTGCGAGTGTGGTGTAAATACACGAATTTCGTGAAGGCATCGACCAAGACAATGACATACTCTTTTGAATCATTTTTGCCGCTCAGTTTGCCCGTTATGTCCACGTGCACCGTATGCCACGGTATGCCGGTCTTAGGTATAGGATGTAGTTCAGCTTGTACTTTCCCCGAACTAGCCTTCGAAACTCGACAAGCATGACAGTTCTCGACGAATTTGCGAACATACTTCGCCATTCCCTCGAACCAGTAATACTCGTACAGTTTCTCAAGCGTCTTGTCCCAACCTAAGTGCATAATTGACTGGTGCACATGGTTAATGACGGACCATCTAAAGCCTCTCGGAACAATGGGTAAGCAAAGGGTCCTGCCCTTTCGTTGTATCTTACGGTAAAGGGTACCGGATCGCAGTTCGTACGTATTCGCGATATCTTCCGCGAGCTCTTCGTTCTGTAACTTATTGACGATTTCGGAGATCTGGGGATCGCGACGTTGTTCCGCTAGTAGCCAGTCTTCGGAGATCTCGGCTAGATTAATCTCTCTCTCTCTGCGACATTGTCGGTCATACGGCGGTTCGGGTCTGCGGAGTTTCGCGAAAAGAAATCTACGTGGGCCATTCGTTTACCCTCTCGATACATGATGTCAAAATCGAATGTTTGCAAATAAGCCCACCACCTGTAAACCCGGTCATTTAAATTTACTTTGTTGCTGGCGGCTTTCAACGAGTTACAGTCGGTGACAACTAGGAATTTCCGCCCATGTAAATAGTGTCGGAAATGCTTAACGGCGCTTACTACTGCTAATGTCTCCAGTTCGTACGAATGATACCTGGACTCCGCAGGACTGGTCCTTTTACTGTAGTATTCAATGACTCTGTTTTTCCCCTCGACCTTATGCATTAAAATAGCCCCATACCCTTCCGAACTAGCGTCGGTATGTAGTTCTATGGGGTGATTGGGGTCGAATATCGTTAACACCGGCGCGTCGGTCAGGACGGAAATTACCTTTTGTCTTATCCTTTCGTGCCTATCCGTCCAGGTTATGTGCTTGCTACTAGAAGTGAGCGCGTACAAGGGTTTCATCACTTGTGAAAATTTAGGAATAAATTTTCGGAAGTAAGAGGCCAAACCTATGAAATGCCTAAGCTGTGTGACGGTCGACGGTGCGGGTAAAGAATTCAAAGCTTGTATTTTTCCCGGGTTCGGACGGACTTCGCCGTTACAAATTACATATCCCAAATAAAGTACCGACGTCTTCAGAAAGGAACATTTAGCGAAATTGAAGGAAAATCCGGCGTTTACGAGGGTGTTTAGTACAATGTGCAACCTTTCTAGGGCTTGGTCTATTGAGTCCGCAATTATGAGGACGTCGTCCAAATAAACAACGACATATGAATAAGCGAGGTCGCCTAAGGCTTTGAAAATGGCTCTCTGGAAAACGGCTGGTGCATTTTTCAACCCAAACGGCATCGTTACGTATTCGTATTGACCGTCGGGGGTAACGAACGCTGTGTATTACGTCGAGTTAGGATGGATGGGGATCTGGTGAAATCCGCTGGCCATGTCGAGGGTAATGAAGTATCTCGCGCTCTGCAATCTTGCGATTTGGTCGGCAATAAGGGGTAAGGGCTACCGATCCGCGACCGTATTTTTATTTAGCGCTCGAAAGTCTACACACAATCTGTCTGAGCCATCCTTCTTTTTCACGAGTATCAAGGGGCTCGCGAATGGCGAATTACTAGGTCTTACAATTTGTGCTCTAACTAATTCGTCTATTCTCTCACGTACTATCCTTCGCTCCTCCTCGCTAAGCCTGTAAGGGCTTCTTTGCACAGTGACGTTGGGATCAATCAGCCGTATTTCTAACTGTCCCGTACTGACGCGGGTACGCGGGAAACCCGTAATGAACGATCCTTTAAATTTTTCGAGAACAGAGATCAATCGATCTTTATCGTTACCGATCACATCGGTGTCAACCTCGTTAATGTTGACCTCCTTTTCCGCGATTTTACTACAGACGCTAACCACTTTTGCCTTACAAATATCGACGCTATCTTGTGTGATATTTACCTCAAAACCCTGGCTTAAAATTTCACGGCCTATCATGATATCGTATTTTAAGTAGCTATCGGGAAGAACGTGAAAAGTTATCTCTAACGTAAAACCGTTGATACATACAGTAGACAGAATCTGGGATGTACTTTTAACGCAAGTATTTCCTATTCCTCGCATTACTACTACGTCAGTCGTTCTCTTGCCAGCGAATCTCGCGGCGGCGGACTCTTTGATCAGCGAGCACTCGGCTCCGGAATCGAAACAAAACGGAAGCGACTCACCCAGGTTGCTTAATTCACCGGTTGGAGCTCCCGTCAGGCAGGCGTCAACCCGGTGTTCCTTCTTGGCAGAACGGCCTTCCTGACGCGGCAATGGGCAGTTAGGGGTGATATGTCCCTCTTCGTTGCACTTGTAGCAGGACACCGTCGATGATACGCCCCCTCGGGTTTCTCCTGGTCTTGTTGTGTTCTTCCCTGGCTCCAACCTGGTCCTCTTGCGGCACTCAGTTGCTTTATGTCCAGTGATGCCGAAACTGTAACACCTGGCCCGGCGATCCGATGACCTTTTCCTTTTAGCTTCGCGGCCCGCCGGTAGATTTCCTGGCGGAGGCGTGGGCCGACGGTCGTCAGGAAGAAGATTCATTTCGTCTCGGAATTGATTCTCCGTCTTGATATTACTCGCACGTGTTAATCGCAGATAACGGTGGTCTCGGGAGCTCAACATATAAAGGGCGAAGGCGTTGAATAATTCGGACGTCGGGACCTCTTGCAACCTCGTCTGTATCATAGAACGGACGCGGATACCATAAGCTCCTAGGGATTCGGTCTCCCACCGTGGTTCTCTGGATATCTTTATCAGCGTCGCGGCTGCTGTCTCCCGTCCACCAAAACGCGACAGGAATAGTTCCTTAAATTTTGGCCAGGCGAGCTTTCCATCGCGCACCGTTTGCGAAAGCCAATGCGCCGCCGAACCCATTAGGGCGCGATTCAAGGCAGAAAGTAACGCACTATCTTGCATCGGGGAGTCTTTCAAAATCACCTCGGTATACGCGCACCATGCGGATGGATCGGCGCCCGTGCCTTCAGGGTCGAAACACGGTAGCGTTGCATCCTTAGATTCCTTACTTGGTCCTTGCTCCTGCGGCTGAGTCATCTTGTCCAAGATTTTCACGAGTTGTTCCATGAATTTAAGTGTTTCTGATCCCACTTCTAATGTCGGAGAAGGGTTGTGGGCGTTTGATGAATCCCCGTTGGGACTGGCCATCGTTGTGGTATAACAAAGGCACGGTTCGCTAGCACAAGTGTGGATACTACAAACGGAACGATCAACCGCGGCGGTAGGGCACTCGCGATGCTCGTGATATTGGTCTTAGGTTCAATAACGAATCCGCGGCCAACAGGATGATAGATCTACTTGTTCCCAAAACTAGCTCAAACGTGTAACACTCGCGTAAGGTGTAACCCTCCGCGTCGATGAGGTCGCAAAAAGAATGAAGTTCCGTTCCGATGATGCCACGGAGGAAAACTATGATGGGGTGTGTCTAAGGGCACGAGATCATCGGATTCGTCGAGGGCAGTCTTCGTTCGGAAGGTAAGGGAAATTGGCGTTGCTGCTAATTGGTCAATCTCCATATCGGTGGTTAGAAAAAGATGCTAGTCGCCCTCGCAGGAAAGTTGCTAGTGGGAGACGCCGTTCGTTGAAAAATAGGTTTCTCCTATCTTACCGTAGCTGGGACAAAGACTGTTTGTTTGAAAGACTTTAGTCAACTAAATCCTAAGATTTATAGCGGGCCCTCAGGCTGGCTGAACATGTACTGCGAAGACGCATCGACATCTGGCAATCATCTTACTCGAAGAATAGGCTCTGCGTGTGGCGAGCTACGGGACAGAGACCGTTGAAATGTTTACTGTCGAGTGTTACAACTATTTCCTTTTCAAATCGAGATATAGAATTACTCCATGCCTTTGCTAAACAAAGCGTTCATCCCGTGACCGCGGCTACGTTCGGCGACTGGCTGTCGCTCCGAACCCAAGTTTATTATCACAAATCGCAATCAAGTACAATTGGATAGAATGACGGCAGATTATTTAGTTACAATAAGCTTTAGTTACAATTCTACGGATTTTCTCGAAGTTCCCGAGGGGAGGTCTCCGGTGTCCTCTCGTCTCCGACATATATATCTTATGTTTCTGTAGCCATTACTGGTGAAGCAATAACGTCAGATATTAAATGCATAAGTAATCTAAAATTTTATTCTTAGTAAAATATAAAGATCGTTATTAAGATAATATTATGGAATAGAAAATTTTTGATTCGCAGAATTTTCCCTTGACTTACCGGCATTTCAATGTTTGCCAATGAAAATTTGATTTTGCCGATGCACCATGAACTTCAACAAAATCAATTTCGCAAATTGCACAACATAGGTTACTCATTTCCGGAAATGATACAGAACAGATTGTTCTTTTTTCTTACTCACAAGATTACAAGCATCCATTATATATAATTGATTGCTATTCTTAATTATTTTATGTTCTTGTAGATCCAATTTATACTAACAATTTTTCAAAAACGTATTTTCGAATGAATAGACAGCATTTAAATTTTCAAAAGTTGTACTAATACTTTAAATTTGATTTTTGTGAAGAAGCTTTATTTTCAATTATCTCAAAATTAAACTTGTATGTGAGATATCTAAACTTTTTATATTTAAAACAAACTTAAAATCTTGTTAAGTAAAAAGACGACTCTTTTTCTATATATATTATCTTATTTAGCGGTTACTCAGGAGTTTATGTTATATATATTGGTACGGATCGCTGAACCGCTTTGTTCAATAAAGTGCGCGAAAAATTCAAGATGACTACATATTAAGATGTAAGCATAGCTTTTTTATAGAGATTTGCTTGAAATTTTCCCTTAGAAAATAAAACATTTTTTAATAACCTCGCATGGCTGAATGAAAACCTTTTAATTTATTGTGATTTCTAACGACTAAACTTCAAGTTTTCCAATAGCGTATTTCCTGTATTTTGAATTCTTATTCACTCCTTGCTATAGTTCTCGCATCGAATTTTTCACCAATATATAGATGTATTTGGCATTTCAGATATGTGAACGTGATTTCAAATTTCGCTCCTCAATTGCATATTAATATCGCTAAATATTAGGCCAGATTCATATGTAGCACAACGGTTCAGTGATGTTCAATTATGTTGTATATTCGTAACTTCAAGCCATTTGAAGTAAACGCCGCGTAACTCAAATTTCGACACTATGCATAGCGTAGTATTCGAATAGGTAACGAATAAATTAATCACTGTGTACTTACATAGATCGAGTAGTTATCATCGACACCATGTAGTTCTCCCATAGAATGGTAGAGATGGATAGCGCGTTACAGGTGAGTTGAAGATCATATTGAAGGACAGGGATAGTGCGCTACGATATACGACGATGGTGCCGAGTGTCGAGGTATCGCACTCTCTCTCAGATTGTGCAAAAAGTAGGGAGAATACGAATAGTATTCATATATGCAGATATCTATACTAAATACATAAATGTTCAATAAGTATAATAGTGTTCTCGACTAACTTTATGTTAGGAAATCAAAAATTATTGACCTTTGGAATGCGAAGATAGAAAATAAAGGTTTTAAGGCGGGGCATCTACTGGTTCAAAAGTTATGACTATGTAAAACTGAGCATTCTTTGGCTATATTACGGTCATTTTTACACGTTACTTTCACGCCATATTCCTTCTATCCATCATTCAGTTGGTCCGTACAGATGAGCATTGTACCGAAATTTGTGGGAAATTCCTTTGTTTATACAAGTTCCCAAGTATTTACTAACATAACAACTGCTAACATAACATGATGGGCGAAGAGTAAAAAATTTCTCAAACCTAATTCAATCAAAGTTCAAAATCACATCATGAAATGGCTGCAATCGAACTGTATTTATGTATTCACAGACAACGATTCCATTTACTGAACGAATTAAAAATATAAGTCGATATAGCGAACAAATAAGTTATGAAACACCTTGAAAATGCTCAGTTTTGCAATCATAAACTTCTAACTAACAAATTCCTTGCTTCAAAACTTCGAAACTTTATTAATATAAAAATTAGAATTGTCTTTTAATCGGCATTATTTAACGAATTGAAAACAGGATAAGTAAGTATAATAAAAGAAAAAGTAAGCCACGATTCTTATGATTTGTAATATATATACAGGGTGGTTGGTAACTGGTGGTACAAGCGGAAAATATAGAATAAACATTTTTTTTTTAATTTTCTCTTTTTTTTTAATTTTTCCATCGAGACAACGATCTACAGTGAGATCCGTTATAACGAGACGTGATAAAGTGCACGCGTACCGAGCGAAAATTCAAAGTCGATTTTCTCGAAAACAAAGCCTCGAACGAACAATTTTTATTCTATGTTTTCGACTTCTTTTTTCGCGTAGAATCACCCCCTTTCCGCTTGTACCACCAGTTACCAACCATCCTGTATATATATATATGTAACACAGTTTCATTTTACTAACAATAAGGGGAGTAAAACAAAGAACAATTAGTTAGATGCGGAAAAAATTAACTATATTCTGATAAAATAAGATACATAATACAAACTAATGTATAATCAAGTAACACTTAAAATACAAAAAAAGCCAAAAATATACAGAAAAAATGTATTTGCTTAGTTTAATCTTATGTATATAATAGTATTTATACACTTAATTTAACGATACATGATACCAAACATCTTAATGTGTGTATGTCATTTTTACAAAATTATAAAGTATATTTATATAAGAGATATGAATACGTTAATTTTTACATGTGCATGCATTACGCAAAAAATGCACGGGCAATGGCCTTGACTTCTCTTCGGCAAATGATGCACGTTGTGAAAGCTGGTGAACAGTACTGGCAAGTGGCTAGATGTCCACAAGGTAGGAACGTAATTGTCGCTTCTCGTTCCGTGCAAACTTTACACGAACGAGCATCTTTCAATGCTCGATTTTCTTGCTCCAGGGCAGCTAAAATAGTAAACAGTATATTTAAATATAATGTATAATAAAATGTATTATATGTATACGGATTTCATACAAATTAACGAATCTGTGTTTATATTTTTATTACTTACCTATTTTTTCAGCGGGAGTCATTTCATTAGTGTCATTTTCACTATTGGATCTCTCAGCATTCTCATCTGTAATTTCTATTGGTGCCTGAAATAAATATAATGTACATAAGTATATATTGCAATTATTAATTATACACATTGTTAATTATATATATTGTTCAGGGTATACGTTTCTATACTTACACCTTCAGAAGTTTCATATAACGCGTGGCCTGTTACATTATTGACATACTCCCAGCCCCAAAAATGACAACAGTTGGGAGACGAAATCATATGTCTGTCCCATGGATCTTCTTCTGATCTCCAATTTCCTATAATAATTCCGCAATGGTAACAGGTAGTGAAATCATTTATTCCGGTGTAGTAGAAGCCTGCATGGGCTAATTCTTCACTTGTCTGTGTCATATATGTAGGCCACGTTGCGAATGAATTTAATCTGGATTCGTAAGTAACGTATTCCAATTTTTCCGGTTTGATAGCATCTAAATCAATCGCCCTTGCTGACGGTACAGGGGATGGCATATCAACCATAATTACTGGAAGTACCATGGATGTTGAAGGTGCGGCTGACTCATCCGCCGATATTGAATGAACCGGCGGATTTGAATCTCCTGACGATGTCGAAGGAACAGGCAGTAATTCTTCATCTTCTGAAGATTCTGTATCATGTTCCAACAAATATCGGAAGTTGATCGTAGGAATCATTTTATCCATTTTAATTGTAATTTAATGCGCCTTCAAACCTATTTAAAAGAAAAAGACTTTGAAATATCTACTAATCGTAAATGACTTAAGAAATATTATACGTGTACAATTGATCAAACAGAAATAAATTACAGACAAAACTTACGAATATCAGATGTTCGCGTTCCGCTTCAACAGCTCTCCAAATCTTCAAATGGAATCTTGACAAATATTTAATACCTTATTCTTGTATAATTTATATTTCTAAATTTACAAAAATCGTACGAACGAGCCACACAAACTCTTCGACCATCAGTGTAATACTGAACCTTGCTGCTGTATGTACCGAGAAGGTACTACCTGCTTTCTAGAAATCTTATCCCTACCCACAGTACCCGGTAGCAATATACTCCTTCCATGCACTATAAGGCATGCCCACTGTGCAGAGTGAGCAAGTTGTCGACCAATCAAATTTCATCGATGCTCCGCCCCTTACTGTACTCTACTCTACTCTACTCCACTCTACTGTATTGTGTAAAATAAACGATGCTCGCTAGGTACAGTGTGAAAATATATCTCTTGGCAGCTAATGTGGGGTATTACGCGCATAGAATTGTCGACATACCACCAATGGAAACGGAGATACGTTCAATTGAATACTTAAGCCTAAATATGTTAAACTGCAACAACAATGGATTTGACAGGACACAGAGTTAACAATGCGCAAACCGGTTGACGTGCGCGGTATTTGGCAGCAAATGTGGAGTATAACGCGCATGGAATTGGCGAGATATCTGGAATAGTAACTGCGATAGGCTCAATACAATAATTAAGACGGAATCTGCAAAACTGCAACGACGCTGTATTTTACAGGGTTCAGAGTTGACATAGCGGTACCGAATGCCGTGCGCTATATTTGGCAGCAAATGTGGAGTATAACGAGCATCGAATTGTTGTCATTCTACCAACAGCAGTGGAGATACGTTTAATTGAATATTTCCGGTAGAATCTGTAAAACGGCAATTACGCTGTATTTGACACAGAGTTGACATTCCGCAAACCGATTGGTTTGCGCTGTATTTACCAGCAAATGTGGGGTATAAGGCGCATCGAATTGTCGACGTACCTCGGATGGAAATCGAAATACGTTCAATGGAATATTGAATCCTGAATACGTTGTACTGCAATAACATTGGATTTGATCTCGCCCCGAGATGACATAATGTAAAAAGGAGCAGGTGGGCTGTATTTGGCAGCATGTTACGCCGCGCGACCCTCTACCTGGACAAGGCCATACGCCAGACGGACGCCAGATGTCCATTCATCCTTACGGCGTACCCTCATTAAGCTTAAGCGCCCATCATAAATCCCAGAAGTTGCAATCCAAGGTCCTTCAGACCCAACAAATATCCTTCCTAAAGCACTTTCTAACGACTATTGTTTACTACGGCTTGACAAGGGAAAGTTAGTTTTTCCCACTAGCGATGCTTCCTACTAACAACCTTTTATCGAGGGCAGTTAAGACCTTCCTAATCCAACCAGCAACAGTACATATTACCCTCACTTTCCTGCCCCAGCTTTCCTCCAACATAGCATCGTCGCTGTGCCGCACTCTTCCTAAGATATCACGCGGGTCAGGACGTCTACTGCTCCTACATCTTCAGGAGAGTCAACTACTTCTCCTGCAACATCAGGAGATCAACTCTACTTATTCTACATGTCAAGCAAATGCACTCCAGTTCAGACATCAGCTCAAGTCAGTCTACCTCCAGGATCCACTCAAGTCAGTCTTCATCAAGGATCCATTCAAGTCAATCAGTCAACAAGGCGAATACAGTCAGGTCGTACTCATCCGTATTCAATTGTATCAACCATTCATCCTGTATCACATCAAGTTCTTGGATTGTACAAATATACATAACCTGTTAACCGCAGAGTTATCTACAATTTAACTACCCTTATTATCCCAAAAGAAATAAGGGATCGTACGATTCGTGGCGTCGATTAGTCAAGGGCAACGGGAATTTACGACTCCCGTTGGCGCGCTTCTTCGAGATCGCGTCTTCCCGCGAACGTACGAAAATACATGGTCCTTCGAGCCGGATCACGTGCCAACGAAAAGTCCACTGACCAGTGACTATACAGTGTCACGTGAAATCCACAGTCCAACAATTTGGTCAACTGAAAAGGAGTCGCCATCGGCAAGGAACACCTCCTTCGCGCAGCATCTACACGAGCCCACGCCGCACTGTACCGGGTAGCAACCGATTCCCAGATCAACGTCCATTTGATCAAGGTAAGATCGTTCCTACCACTAAATTCAAATATGGCTCATGCTTAATCGATCAGCACACTGCGGCGGAGACGAAGCGCCTTATCCAACCGATTTGCATTCACGAAGCGTCAGCTCGACGAATACGAAGAGGCTGGACAGGTAGACAAGCACTGCCTGATATCTTGCCGCAAAACGTTTGACGAGATTTGGAGGAAGCTAAGTGCGGTCCAAGATGAGTTGGAAGCGTTAGATGAGGGGGAAATGGCTCGTACAACCTCGTTATTGCAAGAGCAGCATGAGATTGACATACGGCTCCTAAAGCTGTTCGACAGAATACAAGCACCAAACCCCTCGACGACAAACAGAGACGCATCGACTTGAACGCCGATCTCGTCGCAAGACACGCGCAACTCATGTCAGGACACCCGCAGCTCGTCATCCACACGAGACTTGAGGACCACCTCTCACGATCTTCTGGACCGAAAGGAACGGAATCATGTCCAGGACAACCACGGTCATACTCCGCCGACGGAAGGTATCGCATCGAATGTAGCGCCGGTACCGTCGCCCGATATGCGGAGCTCATCGCGTGACACTCACAACGTGTCACCCACCTGCGACCCGACAACAATCTCGTTCACATCATCAGCATTGCAACAATCTGATTCAACACCATCAAACGCCTTGAATCAGACAATCGCTCAAGAGTCTCCGGATCAACAGAAGGCTGAAACCTTACCAGACGACATGCTGTCTCCTACTACACTATCGACGAGTAGTTTGAAACAAAACACGACACTCGTTGATTTCAGGGCAGCCTACCAGGTGAATCACTTCCTTAATTTCGATGGTTTTCAGAACAGTCTATCGGACCTCAACCCTTGTCGACAAATGCCACAAGGCGTCATATCGTCAACTTCCTGGAGAGCATGGTTGATCAATATCAACAGTCGAAACCAGAAGGTCAAGGAAAGACGCAATACTTTCACGGGTCTGGTGTTTCCGACCCACAATACAAGGCACGCATCGGGGACGGTCATGCCCCAGTAGAAGCCTCCAAGACAATCGCGACGGAGGGCTCCGACGGCAGCACAAGGTGCAACGTTACGCTGATGGAGCGGGGAAGCAAAGGCACCAGCAAAACAACTCAATCCGGACATATCATCGGGGGGAGCTCAGTCTCCGAATCACCTACAAAACTTCGCGTCGTGTTGGACGAATCAGCACCAAGCAACACCGGAGTTCCATTCAACGACACCTCCAGGATCGAGACATTCAGCGACCCTTCCTGTGCCGACGTTCCCTTCAACGACACCTCCTGGGCCGAGGTGTTTAACGATACTTCCAGAAGCAAGATTCACGACACTTCCTGGATCGTGTCCTTCAATTGGAAATCGCTCGGCAACGACGAGGAAGAAGGCGATCAAGACTACGAAGGAGACAACGTGCACACAAGGCAATGGCCCTTCGTCCGCATCGCCAAGTCCACCCTGGGGACAACAGCTCATGCGGAGACGAGCATCTTGGACCGAGATGCAAAACCTTCCCATTCCAGATCCGAACCTAACCAAACGGAAGGTAAGACGTCTCCGATTTTGTCTTTAACGAATAATTGGACCACGCCGGTCCAACCACCAAGCATCATCAAGAAGGCGCGATACGGATGGGTCAGAGGGGGGAGTCCTGTCTCCCAGTCAACCATAGACCTCCTTCACGTCTTCATTGCCCAACCACGTACGGACTTCACGTGCCGTTGTGAAATCGGCGAGATGTAGAACGACACCTTCTGGGACGAGGATTTCCACGATACTTCACGGGCCGAGCTGTTTCACGACACTTGTGGTTCGTGAACCCGAAATGGAAAACATCTAGGCAATGCCGAAAACCACGGCGACCCAAAACGCAAGGAAGACAACATATCCTCAACGCACCGGCCTTTCGACCGCATCCTCGAATTCACCCTTGCGACAACGGCCTCATCCAGACTACCACAGTTCATACGGCAACGAGCATCTTGGAACGAGAAATTTTGATCGGTACCCTCTCAACGGGGGGAGGATGTTACGCCGCGCGACCCCCTACCCGAGCTGACATAATGTAAACAGGAGCAGGTGCACTGTATTTGGCAGGAAACTTGGAGTACAACGCGCGTGGAATTGACGAAATATCTCCAATAGCAGTGTAGATACGTTCAATGAAATATTGAATCCTGAACATGCTGTTCTGCAAAAACATTGCATTTGTCCTCTACCCGAGTTGACATAATGTACACAGGAGCAGGTGCGCTGTATTTGGCAGGAAATTTGGAGTACAACGCGCATGGATTTGACGAAATATCTCCAGTAGCAGTGTAGATACGTTCAATGAAATATTGAATCCTGAATATGCTGTTCTGCAAAAACATTGCATTTGTCCTCTGCCCGAGTTGACATAATGTAAACAGGAGCAGGTGCGCTGTTTGGCGGCAACTGGGGAGTATAACGCGCAACGAATTGTAGGCATACCACCAATAGCACCGGAGATACGTTTAGTTGAATACTTAAGCCTAAATATGCAAAACTACAATTGCAATGAATTAGGCAGGGACCTGAGTTGACATAGCGCGAAGTGGCTGATTTGCGCTCTATCTGGCAGCATCTGTGCAGTATAACGCGCATCGAATTGACGAGATATCACCGATAGCAGTGTATATATGTTCAATGAAGTATTGAATCCTGAATATTCTGTACTGCAAAAACGTTGCATTTGTCCTTGACCCGAGTTGACATAATGTAAACAGGGGCAGTTGCGCTGTATTTGGCAGGGAGTGTCGAGTATAACGCGCGTCGAATTGATCAAATATCACCAACAGCAGTGTAGATCCGTTCAATGAAGTATTGAATCCTGAATATGCAGTACTACATCAACATTGCATTTGTCCTCGACCAGAGTTGACACAATGTAAACAAGAGCACGTCCGCGGTTTGGGAGCCACTGTGGAGTATAACACGCATCGAATTGACGAAATATCACCACTAGCAGTGTAGATCCGTTCAATGAAATATTGAAGCCTGAATTTGCAGTACTGCAAGGACATTGGATTTGTCCTCGACCCGAGTTCACATTACGTAAACAGGAGGTCGTGCGCCGTATTTGGGAGCAAATGTGGAGTATAACGCGCATCGAATTTTTGACACGCCACCAATTGCATCGGAGATACGTTCAATTGAATACTGAAGCCTAAGTGTGCAAAACTGCTACTATTAAGGATTTGGCAGGGACAAGGATTGACATATCAAAGACCGGCTGATGCGCGCTGTAATTGGCAGTAAACGTATCCTATATCGCGCATCGAATTGTCGACATATCTCCAATGGAAACGGAGATACTTTCAATTGAATATTTCTGGCAGAATCTCCAAAACGGCAGTTACGCTGGATTCGACAGGACACAGAGTTGACATTGCGCAAACCGGTTGATATGCGCTGCATTTGGCAGCGAAAGAGTAGTATAACGCCCATCGAATTGTCGACATACCACGAATAGCAGCGGAGATACGTTTAAAAAAATACTTGAGCCTAATATGACAAACTGCAATTACAATGTATTTGACTGGACACACAGTTGACAATGCGCAAGTCGGCTGATATGCGTAGTATTTGGCAGCCAATGAGGGGTATAACGCGCATCGAATTGTTAGGATATCACCAATAGCAGTGTATATACGTTCAATGAAATATTGAATCCTGAATATGCTGTACTGCAACAACGTTGCGTTTGTACTCGACCACAGTTGACGCAATGTAAACAAGAATAGGTCCGCTGTATTTGGCGGCAAATGAAGAGCATAACAGCCATCGAACCACGAATAGCAGCGGAGATACAATTAAATAAATACTTAAGCCTAATATGATAACCTGCAACTACAATGGATTTGACATGACATAGAGTTGAAAATGCGCAAAGCGGCTGATGTGCGTAGTATTTGGCAGAGAATGAGGAGTACAACGCGCATGGAATTGACGAAATATCTCCAGTAGCAGTGTAGATACGTTCAATGAAGTACTGAATTCTGAATATCCAGTACTGCAACAACATTGCATTTGTCCTCGACTCGAGTTGACACAATGTAAACAAGAGCAGGTCCGCTGTTTGGCGACAACTGTGGAATATAACGCTCATGGAATTGACGAAATATCACCAATAGTAGTGTAGATACGTTCAATGAAGTATTGAATCCTCAATATGCATTACTGCAACAACTTTCCATTAGTCCTCGACCCGAGATGACACATTTCAAACAGGAGCAGGTTCGCTGTTTGGCGGCAAATGTGGAGTATAACCCGCATCGATTTGTAGGCATACCACCAATAGCACCGGAGATACGTTTAATTGAATACAAAAGCCCAAATATGCAAAACTACTATTACAATGGATTTGACAGGACTCAGAGTTGACAATGCGCAAACCGGCTGATGTGCGCTGTATATGGCAGCGAAGGAGGAGTATAACGCAGATCGAATTGTCGACATATCTCCAATGGAAGCGGAGATTCGTACAATTGAATATCGAAGCCTGAATATGCAGTACAGCTATAACATTGGATTTGACCTCGAGCCGATTTGACATAATGTAAACAGGAGGGGGTCCGCTGAATTTGGCAGCGAATGAGGAGTATAACGCGAAACGACTTGTCGAGGTATCACCAATAGCAGTGTAGATACGTTCGATTGAATATATAACACAGAATCTGCAAAATTGCAATTGCGCTGGATTTAACAGGACCCAGAGTTGACATAGCGCAAACAGTTGACGTGCGTAGTATTTGGCAGCAAATGTGGACTATAAGGCGCAGAGAATTGCCGACATATCTCCAATGGAGACGGAGATACGTTCAAATGAATACTTAAGACTAAATATGTTAAACTGCAATTACAATGGATTTGACAGGACACAGAGTTGACATTGCCCAAAGCGGTTGATGTGCGCTGTATTTGGCAGCAAATGTGGAGTATAACGCAGATCAAATTGTCGACATATCTCCAATGGAAGCGGAGATTCGTTCAATTGAATATCGAAGCCTGAATATGCAGTACAGCTATAACATTGGATTTGACCTCGACCCGATTTGACATAATGTAAACAGGAGGGGGTCCGCTGAATTCGGCAGCGAATGAGGAGTATAACGCGCAACGACTTGTCGAGATATCACCAATAGCAGTATAGGTACGTTCAATTGAGTATTTAACACAGAATCTGCAGAAATGCATTTACGCTGCATTTGACAGGACTCAGAGTTGACTAACGCATATCGGTTCATGCGCGCTGTATTTGGTAGCAAATGTGGCGTATAACGGGCATCGAATTGTCGAGATATCACCAATAGCAGTGTAGAAACGTTCAATCGAATATTGAAGCCCGAATATGCAGTACTGCAAAAGCATTCGATTAGACCTCGACTCGAGCTGACATAGTGTAAACAGGAGTAGGTGCGCTGTATTTGTCAGTAATTGTGGCGTAGAACGCGCATGGAATTGTCGAGATGTCTGGAATAGAAACTGAGATACGCTCTATTGAATTTTTAGGACAGAATCTCCAAAACGGGAATTACGCTATATTTGACAGGACACAGTGCTGACATAGAGCAATCGGGCTGATGAGCGCTGTATTTGGCAGCAAATGTGGAATACAATGCGTATCGAATGGTCGAAATATCACCAATAGTATCGGAGATACGTTCAATTGAATACTTTAGTCTGTATGCGCGAAACCCCATTTACAATGAATTGGCAGAAGCCTGAGCAGACATAGCGCATACCGGCTCATACGCGCTGTATTTGTCAGTAATTTTGGCGTGGAACGCGCATCGAATTGTTGACATATTACCAATAGCAGCCGAGATGCGTTTAATGGAATACTTATGCCTAAATATGCAAAACTGTAATTAGAAAGGATTTCGACAGGACCCAGAGTTGCCATAGAGCAAACCGAATGACGTGCGCTGTATTTGGCAGCATATGCAGAGAAGTGCGCGCATCGAATTGTCGACATATCCCCAATGGAAACGCAGATACGTTCAATTGAATACTTAAGCCTAAATATGTTAAACTGCAATTACAATGAATTTGACAGGGTACAGAGTTGGCATTGCGCAAACCGGTTGACGTGCGCGGTATTTGGCAGCAAATGTGGAGTATAATGCGCATCGAATTGTCGAGATATCTGGAATATAATCTGCGATACGCTCAATACAATAATTAAGACGGAATCTGCAAAGCTGCAACGACGCTGTATTTTACAGGGTTCAGAGTTGACATAGCGGTACCGAATGACGTGCGCTGTATTTGGCAGCAAATGTGGAGTATAACGAGCATCGAATTGTTGTCATTCTACCAATAGCAGCGGAGATACGTTTAATTGAATATTTCCGGTAGAATCTGTAAAACGGCAATTACGCTGTATTTGACACAGAGTTGACATTGCCCAAACCGATTGGTTTGCGCTGTATTTACCAGCAAATGTGGGGTATAACGCGCATGGAATTCTCGACGTACCTCGGATGGAAACCGAGATACGTACAATGGAATATTGAATCCTGAATACGTTATACTGTAATAACATTGGATTTGGCCTCCCCCCGAGAAGACATAATGTAAAGAGGAGCAGGTGCGCTGTATTTGGCAGCGAATGTGGAGTAGAACGCGTATCAAGTTGTAGACATATCTCCACTGGAAACGGAGTAACGTTCAATTGAATATTGAAGACAGAATCAGCAAAATTGCAATTACAATGGATTTGACAGGACACTGAGGTGACAATGCGGAAACCGCTTGATGTGCGCTGTATTTGGCAGCTAAGGTGGGGTATTACGCGCATAGAATTGTCGACATACCACCAATGGAAACGGAGATACAATACAAGTACTGTCAAATACAGCGTTATTGCAGTTTTGCAGATTCTGTCTTAAATATTCAATTGAGCGTACCTACGGTACTGTTGGTGATATCTCGACTGTTCGATGCGCGTTATACTCCACATTTGCTGCCAAATACAGCGCATATCAACCGATTTGCGCACTGTCAACTCTGTGTCCAATCAACTCAAGCGTAAATGCCGTTTTGGAGATTCTGCCGGAAATATTCAATTGATCGTATCTCCGTTTCCATTGGAGATACATCTACAATTCGATGCGCGTTATACTCCACATTTGCCGCCAAATACAGCAGACATGCTCCTGTGTGCATTGTGACCACTCGGATCGAGGTCAAATGCAATGTTGTTGCAGTACTACAAAATCAGGATTCAATATTTCGTTGAACGGATCTACACTGCTATTGGTGGTATGTCGACAATTCAATGCGCCTTATACTAGCCACTTGCTGCCAAGTACAGCGCTCTTCAGCCGGTTTGCGCTACGTCAATTCTGTATCCTGTCAAACCCAGCGTAATTGCTGTCTTTCAGATTTTGTCTTATATATTCAATTGAACGTATCTCCCATTCCATTCGAGATATGTCTACAATTCGATGCGCGTTATACCCCACATTTGCTGCCAGATACAGTGCTCATCAACCGGTTAGCGCAATGTCAACTCTGCGTCCTGTGAAATCCAGCGTAATTAGCGTTTGGGAGATTCTGCCACAAATATAAAATTGAACGTATCACAGTTTGTATTCCAGTTATCTCGGCAATTCGATGCGCGTTTTTCTCCACATTTGCTGCCAAATACAGCGCACATCAAGCGGTATCCGGCATTGTCGACTCAGAGTCCTGTCAAATCCATTGTATTTGCAATTTTGCAAATTGTGACTTAAATATTCAAGTGAACGTATCTCCGAGTTCATTGGCGACAATTCGATGCGCGTTATACTCCTCCTTCGCTGCCAAATACAGCGCACATCAGCCGGTTTGCGCATTGTCAACTCTGTGTCCTGTCAAATCCATTGTACTTGTAGTTTTGCATATTTGGGCATAAGTATTCAATTAAGCGTTTCTCTGTTTCCATTACAGCTATGTCGACAATTCGATGCGTGCACTTGTCTACATATGCTGCAAAATACAGCGCACGTCATTCGGTAACGCTATGTCAACTCTGGGCCCTGTAAAATACCGCGATGTTGCAGGTTTGCAGATTCCGTCTTAATTATTGTATTGAGCGTGTCTCATCTTCTATTCCAGATACCACGACAATTCAATGTGCGTTATGCTTTACATTTGCTGTCAAATACAGCGGACCTATTCCTGATTACATAATGTCAACTTGGGTCGAGGTCAAATAAAATGTTATTGTAGTACTGCATATCCAGGCTTCAGTATTCAATTGAACGTATCTCCGTTTCCATTGGAGATATGTCGACAATTCGATATGCGTTATACCCCACATATGCAGCCAGATACAGCGCACATCAACCGGTTTGCGCAATGTCATCTCTGTGCCCTGTCAAATCCAGCGCAATTGCAATTTTGCGGATTCTACCTTAAATATGCAATTGAACGTATCTCTGTTTCTATTCCAGATATCACGACAATTCGATGCTCGTTATGCTCTACATTTGCTGCCAAATACAGTGCACATTAACCGGTTTACGTAATGTCAACTCTGTATGCTGTCAAATACATTGTAATTGCAGTTTCGCATATTTAGCCTTCAGCATTGAATTTGACGTATCTCAGCTGCTATTGGTGGCATGCCTACAATTCGATGCGCGTTATACTCCACAGTTGCCGCCAAATGCAGCGCACCTGTTCCTGTTTACATTATGTCAACTCGGGTCGAGGACAAATGCAATGTTGTTGTAGTACAGCATATTCAGGATTCAATACTTCTTTGAATGTATCTACACTGCTATTGGTCATATCACGACAATTCGATGCTCGTGATACTCCATATTCACTGCCAAATACAGCGCACCTGCACTTGTTTACATTGTCTCAACTGTGGTCGAGGACAAATGCATTGTTTTTGCAGTACAGCATATACTGGATTCAATACTACATTGAACGTATATACACTGCTTTTTTTGATATCCCGACAATTCGATGTGCGTGATACTCCACATTCCCTGCCAAATACAGCGCATCTGCTCCTGTCTACATTATGTCAACTCGGGTCAAGGACAAATGCAACGTTTTTGCAGTACAGCACATTCAGGATTCAATATTTCATTGAACGGATCTACACTGCTATTGGTGATATCTCGTCAATTCGATGCGCGGTATACCGCACACTTGCTGCCAAATTGAACGCAAATCAGCCACTGTGCGCTGTGTCAACTCAGGCCCCTGCCTAATTCATTGTCATTGTAGTTTTGCATATTTAGGCTTAAATATTCAATTAAATGTAACTCCGGTGCTATTGGTGGTATGACTACAATTCGATGCGCGTTATACTCCACAGTTGCCGCCAAATACAGCGCACCTGCTCCTGTTTCACATTATGTCAACTCGGGTCGAGGTCAAATGCAATGTTGTTGTAGTACTGCATATTCACGATTCAATACTTCATTGAATGTATCTACAATGCTCTTGGTCATATCACGACAATTCGATGCGCGTGATACTCCACATTCCCTGCCAAATACGGCGCACC
This sequence comes from Bombus hypnorum, assembly GCA_911387925.2. Taxonomy (NCBI): domain Eukaryota; kingdom Metazoa; phylum Arthropoda; class Insecta; order Hymenoptera; family Apidae; genus Bombus; species Bombus hypnorum. Next base: position 11,391,712 of record OU427020.1, on the reverse strand, counting down.
TGCTCCTGTTTACATTATGACAACTCGGGTCGAGGACAAATGCAATGTTGTTGTATTATTGCATATTCAGGTTTCAATACGTCATTGAATGTATCTACACTGCTATTGGTGATATCCCGACAAATCGATGCGCGTGATATTCCACATTTCCCGCCAAATACGGCGCACCTGCTCCTGTTTACATTATGTCAACTTGGCTCGAGGATAAATGCAATGTTGTTGCAGTACAGCATATACAGGATTCAATATTTCATTGAACGTATAGACACTGCCATGGTGATATCCCGACAATTCCATTAGCATGATACTCCACATTCCCTGCCAAATACAGCGCACCTGCACCTGTTTACATTATGTCAACTCGGGTCGAGGACTAATGGAATGTTGTTACAGTACTGCATATTCAGGATTCAATATTTCATTGAACGTAATTACACTGCTATTGGTGATATCCCGACAATTCGATGCGAGTGATATTCCACATTCCCTGCCAAATACAGCGCAAATCAGCCACTGTGCGCTATGTCAACTCAGGTCCCTGCCTAATTCATTGTAATTGTAGTTTTGCACATTTAGGCTTAAGTATTCAATTAACCGTATCTCCGGTGCTATTGGTGGTATGCCTACAATTCGATGCGCGTTATACTCCACAGTTTCCGCCAAATACAGCGCACCTGCTCCTGTTTACATTATGTCAACTCGGGTCGAGGACAAATGCAATGTTTTTGCAGAACAGCATATTCAGGATTCAATATTTCATTGAACGTAAATACACTGCTATTGGTGATATCCCGACAATTCAATGCGCGTGATATTCCACATTCCCTGCCAAATACAGCGCACCTGCTCCTGTTTACATTATGTCAACTCGGGTCGAGGACAAATGCAATGTTGTTGCTGTACTGCATAATCAGGATTCAATATTTCATTTAGCTGATCTACACAGATATTGGTGATATCTCGACAATTCGATGCGCGTTATACCGCACAGTTGAGGCCAAATTCAGCGCAAATCAGTCACTTTGAGCTATTTCAACTCAGGTCCTTGCCTAATTCATTGTAATTGTAGCTTTGCATATTTAGGCTTTAGTATTCAATTAAACGTATCTCCGCTGCTATTGGTGGTATGTCGACATATCGATGAGCGTTATGCTCCTCATTTGCCGCCAAATGCAGCGGTCCTGCTCCCCTTTACATTGTGTCAACTCGGGTCGAGGACTAATGCAATGTTTTTGCAGTACAGCACATTCAGGATTCAATATCACATTGAATTGATATACACTGCTATTGGTGATATCTCGTCATTTCGATGCGCACTATACCGCTCACTTGCTGCCAAATAGAGCGCAAATCAGCCACTTAGCGCTATGTCAACTCAGGTCCCTGCCCAATTCATTGCAATTGTAGTTTTGCATATTTAGGCTTAAGTATTCAATTAAACGTATCCCCGGCGCTATTGGTGGTATGCCTACCATTCGATGTGCGTTATACTCCACAGTAGCCGCCAAATACAGCGCATCTGTTCCGATTTACATTATGTCAACTCGGGTCGAGGACAAATCCAATGTTTTTGCAGTACAGGATATTCAGGATTCAATATTTCATTGAACGTATATACACAGCTATTGGTGATATCCCGACAATTCGATGCGCGTTATACCCCTCATTGGCTGCCAAATACTACGCACATCAGCCGACTTGCGCATTGCCAACTGTGTGTCCAGTCAAATACATTGTAATTGCAGTTTGTCATATTAGGCTCAAGTATTTTTTTAAACGTATCTCCGCTGCTACTCGTGGTATGTCGTTAAATTTATGCGCGTTATGCATCTCATTCGCTGCCAAATACAGCGCACCTGCTCTTGTTTACATTGTGTCAACTGTGGACGAGGACAATTGCAATGTTTTTGCAGTACAGCATATCCAGGATTCAATACTTCATTGAACGTATCTGCACTACTACTGGAGATATTTCGTCAATTCCATGCGCCTTGTACTCCACATTTCCTGCCGAATACAGCGCACCTGCTCCTGTTTTCATTATGTCAACTCGGATCGAGGACAAATGCAATGTTGTTGCAGTACAGCATATTCGGGATTCAATATTTCGTTGAACGTATATACACTGCTATTGGTGATATCTCGTCAATTCCATGCGCCGTATACCGCACACTTGCTGCCAAGTAGAGCGCAAATCAGCCACTTTGCGCTATGTCAACTCAGGTCCATGCCTAATTCATTGTAATTGTAGTTTTGCATATTTAGGCTTAAGACTTCATTTAAACGTATCTCCGGTGCTATTGGTGGTGTGCCTACAATGCGATGCGCGTTATACTCCACAGTTGCCGTCAAAAACAGCACATCTGCTCCTGTTTACATTATGTCAACTTGGGTCGAGGACATATGCAATGCTGTTGTAGTACTGCATATTCAGGATTCAATACTTCATTGATTGTATCTACACTGCTATTGGTCATATCACGACAATTCGATGCGCGTGATACTCCACATTCTCTGCCAAATACAGCGCACCTGCTCTTGTTTACATTGTGTCAATTGTGGTCGAGGACAAATGCATTGTTTTTGCAGTACAGGATGTACCGGATTCAATACTTCATTGAACGTATATACACTGCTATTGGTGATATCCCGACAATTCGATGCGCGTGATACTACACATTCCCTGCCAAATACAGCGCACCTGCTCTTGTTTACATTGTGTCAATTGTGGTCGAGGACAAATGCATTGTTTTTGCAGTACAGGATATACCGGATTCAATATTTCATTGAACGTATATACACTGCTATTGGTGATATCTCGAAACTCGATGCGCGTTATACCGCACAGTTGCTGCCAAATAGAGCGCAAATCAGCCACATTGCGCTATGTCGACTCAGGTCCCAGCCTAATTCATTGTAATTGTAGTTTTGCAAATTTAGGCTTATTTATTCAATTAAATATATCTCCAGTGCTATTGGTGGTATACCCACAATTCGACGCGTGTTATACTCCACAGTTGCCGCCAAAAACAGCGCACCTGCTCCTGTTTAGATTATGTCAACTCAGGTCGAGGACAAATGCAATGCTGTTGTAGTACTGCATATTCAGGATTCAATACTACATTGAACGTACCTACACTGCTGCTGGAGGTATTTCGTCACTTCCATGCGCCTTGTACTCCACATTTCCTGACGAATACAGCGCACCTGCTCCCGTTTACATTATGTCAACTCGGGTCGAGTACAAATGCAATGTCGTTGTAGTACTGCATATTCAGGATTCAATACTTCACTGAATGTATCTACACTGCTATTGGTGATATCACGACAATTCGATGCGCGTGTTTCTCCACATTCCCTGCCAAATACGGCGCACCTGCTCCTGTTTACATTATGTCAACTCGGGTCGAGGACAAATGCAATGTTGCTGCAGTACAGCATATTCAGGATTCAATATTTCATTGAACGGATCTACACTGCTATTGATGATATCTCGTCAATTCGATGCGCCGTATACCGCACACTTGCGGCCAAATAGAGCGCAAATCAGCCACTGTGCACTATGTCAACTCAGGTCCCTGCCTATTTCATTGTAATTGTAGTTTTGCATATTTAGGGTTAAGTATTCAATTAAACGTATCTCCGGTGCTATTGGTGGTATGCCTACAATACGACGCGCGTTATACTCCACAGTTGCCGCCAAATACAGCGCAACCTGGTCCTGTATACATTATGTCACCTCGGGTTAGGACAAATGCAATGCTTTTGCAGAACAGCATATCCAGGGTTCAATACTTCATTGAACGTATCTACACTGCTACTGGAGATATTTCGTCAATTCCATGCGCCTTGTACTCCACATTTCCTGCCGAATACAGCGCACCTGCTCCTGTTTACATTATGTCAACTCGGGTCGAGGACAAATGCAATTTTGTTGTAGTACTGCATATTTAAGATTCGATATTCCATTGAACGTATCTCCGCTGCTATTGGCGATATCTTGTCAATTCGATCCGCGTTATACTCCACATTTGCTATAAAATTCAGCACACATCTGCCGGGTTGGGCGTTGCCAACTATGTGTCCTGCCAAATCCTTTGTAATTGAAGTTTGGCATATTTAGGCTTAAGAATTCTATTGAACGTATATCAATTTCCATTGGAGATATGTCGACAATTCGATGCGCGTTATGCCCCACATTTGCTGCCAAATACAGTGCCCATTAACAGCTTTGCGCAATGTCAACTCTGTATACTATCAAATCCGTTGTAATTGCAGTTTCGCTTGTTTAGGCTTCAGAATTGAATTCAACGTATCTCAGCTGCTAGTGGTGATATGACGCCAATTCGATGCGCATTCTACTCCACATTTGCTGCCAAATACAGCGCACTCCAGCCAGTTTGCGCTATTTCAACTCAGGCCCTGTCATATACAGCGTAATTGGCGTTTTGGAGATTCTGCCGGGAATATTCAATTGAACGTATCTCGGTTTCTCATGGAGATATGTCGACAATTCGATGCGCGTACTACTCCACATAAGCAGCCAAATACAGCGCACATGCTCCTGTTTACATTATGTCAACTCGGGTCGAGGACAAATGCAATGTTGTTGCAGTACAGCACACTCAGGATTCAATACTTCATTGAATGTATCTACACTGCTATTGGCTATATCACAACAATTCGATGCGCGTGATACTCCACATTCCCTACCTAATACAGCACACCTGCCCTTGTTTACATTATGTCAACTCGGGTCGAGGACGAATGCAATGTTGTTGCAGTACAACATATACAGGATTCAATATTTCATTGAACGTATATACACTGCCATGGTGATATCCCTACAATTCGATGCGCATGATACCCCACATTTCCAGCCAAATACAGCGCACCTGCTCCTGTTTACATTATGTCAACTCGGGTCGAGGCCAAATCTATTGTTTTTACAGTACAGGATATTCAGGATTCAATATTTCATTGAACGGATCTACACTGCTATTGGTGATATCTCGTCAATTCAATGCGCGGAATACCGCACACTTGCCGCCAAATAGAACGCAAGTCAGCCACTGTGCGCTATGTCAAATCAGGTTCCTGCCTAATTCATTGTAATTGTAGTTTTGCATATTTATGCTTAAGTATTCAATTAAACGTATCTCCGGTGCTATTGGTGGTATGCCTACAATTCCATGCGCGTTATAGCCCACAGTTGCCGCCAAATACAGCGCACCTGCTCCTGTATACCTTATGTCAACTCGGGTCGAGGACAAATGCAATGTTGTTGTAGTACTGCATATTCAGGATTCAATACATCGTTGAATGTATCTACACTGCTACTGGTAATATCACGACAATACGATGCGTGTTATACTCCACATTCCCTGCCAAATCTGCGCACTCGCTCTTGTTTACATTGTGTCAACTGTGGTCGAGGACAAATGCATTGTTTCTGCAGTACAACATATGCAGGATTCAATATTTCATTGAACGTATATACACTGCCATGGTGATATCCCTAGAATTCGATGCGTATGATACTCAACATTCCCTGCCAAATACAGCGCACCTGCTCCTGTTTACATTATGTCAACTGGGATCGAGGACAAGTGCCATGTTGTTGCAGTACAACATATGCAGGATTCAATATTTCATTGAACGTATATACACTGCCATGGTGATATCCCTACAATTCGATGCGTATGATACTCCACATTTCCAGCCAAATACAGCGCACCTGCTCCTGTTTATATTATGTCAACTCGGGTCGAGGCCAAATCTATTGTTTTTACAGTAGAGGATATTCATGATTCAATATTTCATTGAACGGATCTACACTGCTATTTGTGATATCTCGTCAATTCGATGCGCCGTATACCGCACAGTTGCTGCCAAATACAGCGCAAATCTGCCACTTTGAGCTATGTCAACTCAGGTCCCAGCCTAATTCATTGTAATTGTAGTCTGCATATTTAGGCTTATGTATTCAATTAAACGTATCCCCGGTGGTATTGGTGGTATGCGTACAATTCGATGCGCGATATACTCCACAGTTGCCGCAAAACAGCGGACGTGCTCCGGTTTACATTATGTCAACTCGGGTTGAGGACAAATCTAATGTTTTTGCTGTACAGGATATTCATGATTCAATATTTCATTGAACGGATCTACACTGCTATTTGTGATATCTCGTCAATTCGATGCGCGGTATACCGCACAGTTGCTGCCAAATAGTGCGCAAATCAGCCACAATGCGCCATGTCAATTCAGGTCCCTGCCTAATTCATTGTAATTGTAGTTTTGCATATTTAGTCTTTTGAATTCAATTAAACGTAACTCCGGTGCTATTGATGGTATGCCTACAATTCGATGCGTATTATGCTCCACAGTTGCCGTCAAACAACAAACCTGCTACTGTTTATATTATGTCAACTCGGGTCGAGGACAAATCTAATGTTTTTGCAGTACAGGATATTCAGCATTCAATACTTCATTGAATGTATCTACCCTGCTATTAGTGATATCACGTCAAATCTATGCGCGTGATACTCCACATTTCCTGCCAAATACAGCGCATCTGCTCCTGTTTACATTATGTTAACTCGGGTCAAGGACAAATGCAATGTTTTTGCAGTACAGCATATACTGGATTCCATATTTCATTGAACGTATATACACTGCTATTCGTGATATCTCGACATTTCGAAGCTCATTGTACTCCACATTTCCTGCCGAATACAGCGTACCTGCTCCTGTTTACATTATGTCAAATCGGGTCGATTACAAATGCAATGATTTTGCAGTACAGCATATCCAGGATTCAATACTTCATTGAACGGATCTACACTGCTATGTGAGATATCTCGTCAATTCGATGCGCGGTATACCGCACAGTTGATGGCAAATAGAGCGCAAATCAGCCACTCTGCGCTATGTCAACTCAGATCCCTGGCTAATTCATTGTAATTGTAGTTTTGCATATTTAGGCTTTAGTATTCAATTAAACATATCTCCGGTGCAATTGGTGGTATGGCTACAATTCGATGCGCGTGATACTCCATATTCCCTACCTAATACAGCGCACCTGCTACTGTTTACATTATGTCAACTAGGGTCGAGGACAAATGCAATGTTGTTGTAGTACTGCATATTCAGGATTCAATATTTCATTGAACGTAATTACACTGCTATTGGTGTTATCCCGACAATTCGACGCGAGTGATATTCCACATTCCCTGCCAAATACAGCGCAAAGCAGCCACTTTGCGCTATGTCAACTCAGGTCCCAGCCTAATTCATTGTAATTGTAGTTTTGCATATTTATGCTCATGTATTCAATTAAACGTATCTCCGGTGCTATTGGTGGTATGCCTACAATTCGGTGCGCGTGATACTCCACACTTCCTGCCAAATACGGTGCTCCTGCTTCTGTTTACATTATGTCAACTCGGGTCGAGGACAAATCTATTGTTTTTGCAGTAGAGGATATTCAGGATTCAATATTTCATTGAACGGATCTACACTGCTATTTGTCATATCTTGTCAACTCGATGCGCGGTATACCGCACAGTTGCTGCCAAATAGAGCGCAAATCAGCCACTTTGCGCTATGTCAACTCCGGACCCAGCCTAATTCATTGTAATTGTGGTTTTGCATATTTAGGCTTATGTATTCAATTAAACGTATCTCCGGTGCTATTGGTGGTATGCCTACAATTCGATGCGCGTTATGCTCCACAGTTGCCGCCATACAGCGGACCTGCTACTGTTTACATTATGTCAACTGGGGTCGAAGACGAAGGCAATGATCCTGTAGTACTTCATACTCAGGATTCAATACATCATTGAACGTATATACACTACTATTTTTGATATCTCGTCAATTCGAAGCGCGTTATGCTCCTCATTCGCTGCCAAATACTACGCACATCAGAGAGTTTGCGCATTGTCAACTCTGTGTCCTGTCAAATACACTCTAATTGCAGTTTATCATATTAGTATCAAGTATTTATTTAAACGTATCTCCGCTGCTATTCGTGGTATGTCGACAAATCTATGCGCGTTATACTCCTCATTTGCCGCCAAATACAGCGCACATGCTCCTGTTCACATTATGTCAACTCCGGTCGAGGACAACTGCAATGTTGTTGTAGTACAGCATATTCAGGATTCAATTCTTCATTGAATGTATCTACACTGCTATTGGCTATATCACGACAATTCGATGCGCGTGATACTCCACATTCCCTGCCAAATACAGCGCACCTGCCCTTGTTTACATTATGTCAACTCCGGTCGAGGACAAATGCAATGTTTTTGTAGTAGAGCATATTCAGGATTCAATACTTCATTTAATGTATCTACACTGCTATTGGTGATATCTCGTCAATTCGATGCGCGTAATACCGCACACTTGCTGCCAAATAGAACGCAAATCAGCCACTGTGCGCTATGTCAAATCAGGTCCCTGCCCAATTCATTGTAATTGTAGCTTTGCATATTTAGGCTTAAGTATTCAATTAAACGTATCTCCGGTGCAATTGGTGGTATGCCTACAATTCCATGCGCCTTGTACTCCACATTTCCTGCCGAATACAGCGCACCTGCTCCTGTTTACATTATGTCAACTCGGGTCGAGCACAAATGCAATGATCATGCGGTACAGCATACTCAGGATTTAATACTTCATTGAACGTATATACACTGCTATTGGTGATATCCCGACAAGTCGATGCGCGTGATACTCCATATTGCCTACCTAATACAGCGCACCTGCTACTGTTTACATTATGTCAACTCGGGTCGAGGACAAATGCAATGTTGTTGTAGTACTGCATATTCAGGATTCAATACTTCATTGAATGTATCTACACTGCTATTGGTCATATCACGACAATTCGATGCGCGACATTCTCCACATTCCCTGCCAAATACAGCGCACGTGCTCTTGTTTGCATTATGTCAAATCGGGTCGAGGACAAATGCAATGTTGTTGCATTACTGCATATTGAGGATTCAATATTTCATTGAACGGATCTACACTGCTCCTGGAGATATTTCGTCAATTCCATGCGCCTTGTACTCCGCATTTCCTGCCGAATACAGCACACGTGCTCCTGTTTACATTATATCAAATCGGGTCGAGGACAAATGCAATGTTGTTGCAGTACTGCATATTGAGGATTCAATATTTCATTGAAAGGATCTTCACTGCTATTCGTGATATCTCGACATTTCGAAGCTCATTGTACTCCATATTTCCTGCCGAATACAGCGTACCTGCTCCTGTTTACATTATGTCAAATCGGGTCGAGGACAAATGCAATGTTGTTGCAGTACTGCATATTCAGGATTCAATATTTCATTGAACGGATCTACACTGCTATTTGTGATATCTCGTCAAATCTATGCGGGTGATACTCCACATTCCCTGCCAAATACAGCGCACCTGCTCCTGTTTACATTATGTCAACTCGGGTCAAGGAAAAATGCTATGTTGTTGTAGTACAGCATATTCAGGATACAATACTTCATTTAATGTATCTACACTGCTATTGGTGATATCACGACAATTCAATGCGCGTGATACTCCACATTCTCTGCCAAATACAGCGCACCTGCTCCTGTTTACATTATGTCAACTCGGGTCAAGGACAAATGCAATGTTTTTGCAGTACAGCATATTCAGGATTCAATATTTCATTGGACGGATCTACACTGCTATTGGTGATATCTCGTCAACTCAATGCGCGGAATACCGCACGCTTGCTGCCAAATAGAACGCAAATCAGCCACTGTGCGCTATGTCAAATCAGGTCCCTGCCTAATTCATTGTAATTGTAGTTTTGCATATTTAGGCTTTAGTATTCAATTAAACATATCTCCGGTGCAATTGGTGGTCTGGCTACAATTCGATGCGCGTGATACTCCATATTCCCTACCTAATACAGCGCACCTGCTCCTGTTTACATTATGTCAACTCGGGTCGAGGACAAATGCAATGTTGTTGTAGTACTGCATATTCAGGATTCAATACTTCATTGAATGTATCTACCCTGCTATTGGTGATATCACGTCAAATCTATGCGCGTGATACTCCACATTTCCTGCCGAATACAGCGTACCTGCTCCTGTTTACATTATGTCAAATCGGGTCGATTACAAATGCAATGATTTTGCAGAACAGCATATCCAGGATTCAATACTTCATTGAACGGATCTACACTGCTATGTGAGATATCTCGTCAATTCGATGCGCGGTATACCGCACAGTTGATGGCAAATAGAGCGCAAATCTGCCACTCTGCGCTATGTCAACTCAGATCCCTGGCTAATTCATTGTAATTGTAGTTTTGCATATTTAGGCTTTAGTATTCAATTAAACATATCTCCGTTGCAATTGGTGGTATGGCTACAATTCGATGCGCGTGATACTCCATATTGCCTACCTAATACAGCGCACCTGCTACTGTTTACATTATGTCAACTCGGGTCGAGGACAAATGCAATGTTGTTGTAGTACTGCATATTCAGGATTCAATACTTCATTGAATGTATCTACACTGCTATTGGTCATATCACGACAATTCGATGCGCGACATTCTCCACATTCCCTGCCAAATACAGCGCACGTGCTCTTGTTTGCATTATGTCAACTCGGGTCGAGGACAAATGCAATGTTGTTGCAGTACTGCATATCCAGGATTCAATACTTCATTGAACGTATCTGCACTGCTCCTGGAGATATTTCGTCAATTCCATGCGCCTTGTACTCCGCATTTCCTGCCGAATACAGCACACGTGCTCCTGTTTACATTATGTCAAATCGGGTCGAGGACAAATGCAATGTTGTTGCAGTAGTGCATATTGAGGATTCAATATTTCATTGAACGGATCTACACTGCTATTCGTGATATCACGACAATTCAATGCGCGTGATACTCCACATTTCCTGCCAAATACAGCGCACCTGCTCCTGCTTACATTATGTCAACTCGGGTCAAGGACAAATGCAATGTTTTTGCAGTACAGCATATTCAGGATTCAATATTTCATTGGACGGATCTACACTGCTATTGGTGATATCTCGTCAATTCAATGCGCGGAATACCGCACACTTGCTGCCAATTAGAACGCAAATCAGCCACTGTGCGCTATGTCAAATCAGGCCCCTGCCTAATTCATTGTAATTGTAGTTTTGCATATTTAGGCTTTAGTATTCAATTAAACATATCTCCGGTGCAATTGGTGGTCTGGCTACAATTCGATGCGCGTGATACTCCATATTCCCTACCTAATACAGCGCACCTGCTACTGTTTACATTATGTCAACTCGGGTCGAGAACAAATGCAATGTTGTTGTAGTACTGCATATTCAGGATTCAATACTTCATTGAATGTATCTACACTGCTATTGGTCATATCACGACAATTCGATGCGCGAGATTCTCCACATTCCCTGCCAAATACAGCGCACGCGCTCTTGTTTGCATTATGTCAACTCGGGTCGAGGACAAATGCAATGTTGTTGTAGTACTGCATATTCAGGATTCAATACTTCGTTGAATGTATCTACACTGCTACTGGTAATATCACGACAATACGATGCGCGTTATACTCCACATTCCCTGCCAAATCTGCGCACTCGCTCTTGTTTACATTGTGTCAACTGTGGTCGAGGACAAATGCATTGTTTTTGCAGTACAACATATACAGGATTCAATATTTCATTGAACGGATCTACACTGCTATTGGTGATATCTCGTCAATTCGATGCGCCGTATACCGCACACTTGCTATAAAATTCAGCACACATCTGCCGGGTTGGGCGTTGCCAACTATGTGTCCTGCCAAATCCTTTGTAATTGAAGTTTGGCATATTTAGGCTTAAGAATTCTATTGAACGTATATCAATTTCCATTGGAGATATGTCGACAATTCGATGCGCGTTATGCCCCACATTTGCTGCCAAATACAGTGCCCATTAACAGCTTTGCGCAATGTCAACTCTGTATACTATCAAATCCGTTGTAATTGCAGTTTCGCTTGTTTAGGCTTCAGAATTGAATTCAACGTATCTCAGCTGCTAGTGGTGATATGACGCCAATTCGATGCGCATTCTACTCCACATTTGCTGCCAAATACAGCGCACCCCAGCCAGTTTGCGCTATTTCAACTCAGGCCCTGTCATATACAGCGTAATTGGCGTTTTGGAGATTCTGCCGGGAATATTCAATTGAACGTATCTCGGTTTCTCATGGAGATATGTCGACAATTCGATGCGCGTACTACTCCACATAAGCAGCCAAATACAGCGCACATGCTCCTGTTTACATTATGTCAACTTGGGTCGAGGACATATGCAACGTTGTTGTAGTACTGCATATTCAGGAATCAATACTTCATTGGATGTATCTACACTGCTATGGGTCATATCACGACAATTCGATGCGCGTGATACTCCACATTTCCTGCCAAATATGGCGCACCTGCTCCTGTTTACATTATGTCAACTGGGGTCGAAGACAAATGCAATATTGTTGTAGTACTGCATATTCGGGATTCAATATTTCATTGAATTAAATACACTGCTATTGGTGATATCCCGGCTATTCGAAGCGCGTGATACTCTACATTCGCTGCCAAATACAGCGCACCTGCTCTTGTTTACATTATGTCAACTCGGGTCGAGGACAAATGCAATGTTTTTGCAGTACCGCATATCCAGCATTCAATACATCATTGAACGTTTCTACACTGCAACTGGAGATATTTGGTCAATTCAATGCGCATTGTACTCCACATTTCCTGCCGATTACAGCGCACCTGCTCCTGTTTACAATATGTCAACTCGGGTCAAGGACAAACGCAATGTTTTTGCAATAGGGCATATTCAGGATTCAATATTTCATTGAACGGATCTACACTGCTACTGGAGATATCCCGACAACTCGATGCGCGTGATAGTCCGCATTGCCTGCCAAATACAGCGCACCTGCTCCTGTTTACATTATGTCAACTCGGGACAAGGACAAATGCAATGTTTTTGCAGTACAGCACATTCAGGATTCAATACTTCATTGAACTTATATACTCTGCTAATGGTGACATCACGACAATTTGATGCGCGTGATACTCCACATTTCCTGTCCAATACGGCGCACCTGCTCCTGTTTACATTATGTCAACTTGTGTCGAGGACAATTGCAATGTTCTTGTAGTACGCCATACTCAGGATTCAATACTTCATTGAACGTATATAGACTGCCATGGTGATATCCCGACAATTCTATGCGCATGATACTCCACATTTCCTGATAAATACAGCGTCCCTGCTCCTGTTTATATTAGGTCAACTCGGGTCTAGGACAAATGCAATGTTTTTGCAGTACAGGATATTCAGGATTAAAACATTTCATCGAATGTATATACACTGCTATTGGTGATATCCCGACAATTCCATGCGCGTTATACTCCTTATTCGCAGCCAAATACTACATACATCAGCCGGTTTGCGCATTGTCAACTCTGTGTCCTGTCAAATACATTGTAATTGCAGTTTATCATATTAGGCTCAAGTATTAATTTAAACGCATCTCCGCAGCTATTTGTGGTATGTCGACAAATCTATACGCGTTATACTCCTCATTTGTCTCCAAATACTGCGGACCTGCTCCTGTTTACATTATTTCAACTGGGATCGAGGACAATTGCAATGTTGTTGCAGTACAGCATATTCAGGATTCAATATTTCATTGAACGTATATTCACTGCTGTTCGTGATATCCTGACAATTTGTAGCGCGTTATACGCCTCATTCGCTGCCAAATACTACGCACATCAGAGAGTTTGCGCATTGTCAACTCTGTTTCCTGTCAAATTCATTGTAATTGCAGTTTATCATATTAGTCACAAGGATTTATTTAAACGTATCTCCGCTGCTATTCGTGGTATGTCGACAAATTTATGCGCGTTATACGTTTAATTTGCCGCCAAATACAGCGGACCTACTCCTGTTTACATTATGTCATCTCGGGTCGAGGACAAATGCAATGTTCTTGCAGTACAGCATATTCAGGATTCAATATTTCATTGATCGGATCTACACTGCTATTGGTGATATCCCGACAAATCGATGTGCGTGATACTCCACATTCGCTGCCAAATACTACGCACATCAGCCGGTTTGCGCATTGTCAACTCTGTGTCCTGTCAAATACATTGTAATCGCAGTTTATCATATTAGGCTCTAGTATTAATTTAAACGTATCTCCGCTGCTATTCGTGGTATGTCGACAAATTTATGCGCGTTATACTCGACATTTGCCGCCAAATACTGCAGACCTGCTCCTGTTTACATTGTGTCAACTGGGATCGAGGACAATTGCAATTTTGTTGCAGTACAGCATATTCAGGATTCAATATTTCATTGAACGTAAATACGCTGCTATTGGTGATATCTCATCAATTGAATGCGCGGTATACCGCACAGTTGCTGCCAAATAGAGCGCAAATCAGCCACTTTGCGCTATGTCAACTCAGGTACCTGCCTAATTCATTGTAATTGTAGTTTTGCATATTTAGGCTTATGTATTCAATTAAACGTATCTCCGGTGCTATTGGTGGTATGCCAACAATTCGATGCGCGATATACTCCACAGTTGCCGCAAAACAGCGGACGTGCTCCGGTTTACATTATGTCAACTCGGGTTGAGGACAAATCTAATGTTTTTGCTGTACAGGATATTCATGATTCAATATTTCATTGAACGGATCTACACTGCTATTTGTGATATCTCGTCAATTCGATGCGCGGTATACCGCACAGTTGCTGCCAAATAGTGCGCAAATCAGCCACAATGCGCCATGTCAATTCAGGTCCCTGCCTAATTCATTGTAATTGTAGTTTTGCATATTTAGTCTTTTGAATTCAATTAAACGTAACTCCGGTGCTATTGATGGTATGCCTACAATTCGATGCGTATTATGCTCCACAGTTGCCGTCAAACAACAAACCTGCTACTGTTTATATTATGTCAACTCGGGTCGAGGACAAATCTAATGTTTTTGCAGTACAGGATATTCAGCATTCAATACTTCATTGAATGTATCTACCCTGCTATTGGTGATATCACGTCAAATCTATGCGCGTGATACTCCACATTTCCTGCCAAATACAGCGCATCTGCTCCTGTTTACATTATGTTAACTCGGGTCAAGGACAAATGCAATGTTTTTGCAGTACAGCATGTACTGGATTCCATATTTCATTGAACGTATATACACTGCTATTCGTGATATCTCGACATTTCGAAGCTCATTGTACTCCACATTTCCTGCCGAATACAGCGTACCTGCTCCTGTTTACATTATGTCAAATCGGGTCGATTACTAATGCAATGATTTTGCAGTACAGCATATCCAGGATTCAATACTTCATTGAACGGATCTACACTGCTATGTGAGATATCTCGTCAATTCGATGCGCGGTATACCGCACAGTTGATGGCAAATAGAGCGCAAATCAGCCACTCTGCGCTATGTCAACTCAGATCCCTGGCTAATTCATTGTAATTGTAGTTTTGCATATTTAGGCTTTAGTATTCAATTAAACATATCTCCGGTGCAATTGGTGGTATGGCTACAATTCGATGCGCGTGATGCTCCATATTCCCTACCTAATACAGCGCACCTGCTACTGTTTACATTATGTCAACTAGGGTCGATGACAAATGCAATGTTGTTGTAGTACTGCATATTCAGGATTCAATATTTCATTGAACGTAATTACACTGCTATTGGTGATATCCCGAAAATTCGATGCGAGTGATATTCCACATTCCCTGCCAAATACAGCGCAAAGCAGCCACTTTGCGCTATGTCAACTCAGGTCCCAGCCTAATTCATTGTAATTGTAGTTTTGCATATTTATGCTTATGTATTCAATTAAACGTATCTCCGGTGCTATTGGTGGTATGCCTACAATTCCATGCGCCTTGTACTCCACATTTCCTGCCGAATACAGCGCACCTGCTACTGTTTACATTATGTCAACTGGGGTCGAAAACGAAGGCAATGATCCTGTAGTACTTCATACTCAGGATTCAATACATCATTGAACGTATATACACTACTATTTTTGATATCTCGTCAATTCGAAGCGCGTTATGCTCCTCATTCGCTGCCAAATACTACGCACATCAGAGAGTTTGCGCATTGTCAACTCTGTGTCCTGTCAAATACACTCTAATTGCAGTTTATCATATTAGTATCAAGTATTTATTTAAACGTATCTCCGCTGCTATTCGTGGTATGTCGACAAATCTATGCGCGTTATACTCCTCATTTGCCGCCAAATACAGCGCACATGCTCCTGTTCACATTATGTCAACTCCGGTCGAGGATAACTGCAATGTTGTTGCAGTACAGCATATTCAGGATTCAATTCTTCATTGAATGTATCTACACTGCTATTGGCTATATCACGACAATTCGATGCGCGTGATACTCCACATTCCCTACCTAATACAGCGCACCTGCCCTTGTTTACATTATGTCAACTCCGGTCGAGGACAAATGCAATGTTTTTGTAGTACAGCATATTCAGGATTCCAATACTTCATTGAATGTATCTACACTGCTATTGGTGATATCCCGACAATTCGATGCGCGTGATACTCCACATTCCCTGCCAAATACAGCGCACCTGCCCTTGTTTACATTATGTCAACTCCGGTCGAGGACAAATGCAATGTTTTTGTAGTAGAGCATATTCAGGATTCAATACTTCATTTAATGTATCTACACTGCTATTGGTGATATCTCGTCAATTCGATGCGCGTAATACCGCACACTTGCTGCCAAATAGAACGCAAATCAGCCACTGTGCGCTATGTCAAATCAGGTCCCTGCCCAATTCATTGTAATTGTAGCTTTGCATATTTAGGCTTAAGTATTCAATTAAACGTATCTCCGGTGCAATTGGTGGTATGCCTACAATTCCATGCGCCTTGTACTCCACATTTCCTGCCGAATACAGCGCACCTGCTCCTGTTTACATTATGTCAACTCGGGTCGAGCACAAATGCAATGATCTTGCGGTACAGCATACTCAGGATTTAATACTTCATTGAACGTATATACACTGCTATTGGTGATATCCCGACAAGTCGATGCGCGTGATACTCCACATTTCCTACCAAATACGGCGCACCTGCTCCTGTTTACATTATGTCAACTGGGGTCGAGGACAAATGCAATGTTTTTGCAGAACAGCATATTCAGGATTCAATACTTCATTGAACGTTCCTACACTGCTACTGGAGATATTTCGTCAATTCCATGCGCGCTGTACTCCACATTTCCTGCCGAATACAGAGCACCTGCTCCTGTTTACATTATGTCAAGTCGGGTTGAGGACAAATGCAATGTTGTTGTAGTACTACATATTCAGGATTCAATACTTCATTGAACGGATCTACACTGCTATTGGTGATATCTCGTCAATTCGATGCGCGGTATTGCGCACACTTGCTGCCAAATAGAACGCAAATCAGCCACTGTGCGCTATGTCAAATCAGGTTCCTGCCTAATTCATTGTAATTGTAGTTTTGCATATTTATGCTTAAGTATTCAATTAAACGTATCTCCGGTGCTATTGGTGGTATGCCTACAATCCATGCGCGTTATACCCCACAGTTCCCGCCAAATACAGCGCACCTGCTCCTGTATACATTATGTCAACTCGGGTCGAGGACAAATGCAATGTTGTTGTAGTACTGCATATTCAGGATTCAATACTTCGTTGAATGTATCTACACTGCTACTGGTAATATCACGACAATACGATGCGCGTTATACTCCACATTCCCTGCCAAATCTGCGCACTCGCTCTTGTTTACATTGTGTCAACTGTGGTCGAGGACAAATGCATTGTTTTTGCAGTACAACATATACAGGATTCAATATTTCATTGAACGTATATACACTGCCATGGTGATATCCCGACAATTCGATGCGCGTGATACTCAACATTCCCTGCCAAATACAGTGCACCTGCTCCTGTTTAAATTATGTCAACTCGGGTCAAGGACAAATGCAATGTTTTTGCAGTACAACATATGCAGGATTCAATATTTCATTGGACGGATCTACACTGCTATAGGTGATATCTCGTCAATTCAATGCGCGGTATACCGCACAGTTGATGGCAAATAGAGCGCAAATCAGCCACTCTGCGCTTTGTCAACTCAGATCCCTGGCTAATTCATTGTAATTGTAGTTTTGCATATTTAGGCTTTAGTATTCAATTAAACATATCTCCGGTGCAATTGGTGGTATGGCTACAATTCGATGCGCGTGATACTCCATATTGCCTACCTAATACAGCGCACCTGCTACTGTTTACATTATGTCAACTCGGGTCGAGGACAAATGCAATGTTGTTGTAGTACTGCATATTCAGGATTCAATACTTCATTGAATGTATCTACACTGCTATTGGTCATATCACGACAATTCGATGCGCGACATTCTCCACATTCCCTGCCAAATACAGCGCACGTGCTCTTGTTTGCATTATGTCAAATCGGGTCGAGGACAAATGCAATGTTGTTGCAGTACTGCATATTGAGGATTCAATATTTCATTGAACGGATCTACACTGCTCCTGGAGATATTTCGTCAATTCCATGCGCCTTGTACTCCGCATTTCCTGCCGAATACAGCACACGTGCTCCTGTTTACATTATGTCAAATCGGGTCGAGGACAAATGCAATGTTGTTGCAGTACTGCATATTGAGGATTCAATATTTCATTGAACGGATCTACACTGCTATTCGTGATATCTCGACATTTCGAAGCTCATTGTACTCCACATTTCCTGCCGAATACAGCGTACCTGCTCCTGTTTACATTATGTCAACTCGGGTCGAGGACAAATGCAATGTTGTTGCAGTACTGCATATTCAGGATTCAATATTTCATTGAACGGATCTACACTGCTATTTGTGATATCTCGTCAAATCTATGCGGGTGATACTCCACATTCCCTGCCAAATACAGCGCACCTGCTCCTGTTTACATTATGTCAACTCGGGTCAAGGAAAAATGCAATGTTGTTGTAGTACAGCATATTCAGGATACAATGCTTCATTTAATGTATCTACACTGCTATTGGTGATATCACGACAATTCAATGCGCGTGATACTCCACATTCCCTGCCAAATACAGCGCACCTGCTCCTGTTTACATTATGTCAACTCGGGTCAAGGACAAATGCAATGTTTTTGCAGTACAGCATATTCAGGATTCAATATTTCATTGGACGGATCTACACTGCTATTGGTGATATCTCGTCAATTCAATGCGCGGAATTCCGCACACTTGCTGCCAATTAGAACGCAAATCAGCCACTGTGCGCTATGTCAAATCAGGCCCCTGCCTAATTCATTGTAATTGTAGTTTTGCATATTTAGGCTTTAGTATTCAATTAAACATATCTCCGGTGCAATTGGTGGTCTGGCTACAATTCGATGCGCGTGATACTCCATATTCCCTACCTAATACAGCGCACCTGCTACTGTTTACATTATGTCAACTCGGGTCGAGAACAAATGCAATGTTGTTGTAGTACTGCATATTCAGGATTCAATACTTCATTCAATTTATCTACACTGCTATTGGTCATATCACGGCAATTCGATGCGCGAGATTCTCCACATTCCCTGCCAAATACAGCGCACGTGCTCTTGTTTGCATTATGTCAACTCGGGTCGAGGACAAATGCAATGTTGTTGTAGTACTGCATATTCAGGATTCAATACTTCGTTGAATGTATCTACACTGCTACTGGTAATGTCACGACAATACGATGCGCGTTATACTCCACATTCCCTGCCAAATCTGCGCACTCGCTCTTGTTTACATTGTGTCAACTGTGGTCGAGGACAAATGCATTGTTTTTGCAGTACAACATATACAGGATTCAATATTTCATTGAACGTATATACACTGCCATGGTGATATCCCGACAATTCGATGCGCGTGATACTCAACATTCCCTGCCAAATACAGCGCACCTGCTCCTGTTTACATTATGTCAATTGGGATCGAGGACAAGTGCCATGTTGTTGCAGTACAACATATGCAGGATTCAATATTTCATTGAACGTATATACACTGCCATGGTGATATCCCTATAATTCGATGCGTATGATATTCCACATTTCCAGCCAAATACAGCGCACCTGCTCCTGTTTACATTATGTCAACTCGGGTCGAGGCCAAATCTATTGTTTTTACAGTACAGGATATTCAGGATTCAATATTTCATTGAACGGATCTACACTGCTATTTGTGATATCTCGTCAATTCGATGCGCCGTATACCGCACAGTTGCTTCCAAATATTAGCGCAAATCTGCCACTTTGAGCTATGTCAACTCAGGTCCCAGCCTAATTCATTGTAATTGTAGTTTGCATATTTAGGCTTATGTATTCAATTAAACGTATCCCCGGTGCTATTGGTGGTATGCGTACAATTCGATGCGCGATACACTCCACAGTTGCCGCAAAACAGCGGACCTGCTCCGGTTTACATTATGTCAACTCGGGTTGAGGACAAATCTAATGTTTTTGCAGTACAGTATATTCAGGATTCAATACTTCATTGAATGTATCTACCCTGCTATTGGTGATATCACGTCAAATCCATGCGGGTGATACTCCACATTCCCTGCCAAATAGAGCGCACCTGCTCCTGTTTACATTATGTCAACTCGGGTCAAGGAAAAATGCAATGTTGTTGTAGTACAGCATATTCAGGATACAATACTTCATTTAATGTATCTACACTGCTATTGGTGATATCACGACAATTCAATGCGCGTGATACTCCACATTCCCTGCCAAATACAGCGCACCTGCTCCTGTTTACATTATGTCAACTCGGGTCAAGGACAAATGCAATGTTTTTGCAGTACAGCATATTCAGGATTCAATATTTCATTGGACGGATCTACACTGCTATTGGTGATATCTCATCAATTCAATGCGCGGAATACCGCACACTTGCTGCCAAATAGAACGCAAATCAGCCACTGTGCGCTATGTCAAATCAGGCCCCTGCCTAATTCATTGTAATTGTAGTTTTGCATATTTAGGCTTTAGTATTCAATTAAACATATCTCCGGTGCAATTGGTGGTATGGCTACAATTCGATGCGCGTGATACTCCATATTCCCTACCTAATACAGCGCACCTGCTACTGTTTACATTATGTCAACTCGGGTCGAGAACAAATGCAATGTTGTTGTAGTACTGCATATTCAGGATTCAATACTTCATTGAATGTATCTACACTGCTATTGGTCATATCACGACAATTCGATGCGCGACATTCTCCACATTCCCTGCCAAATACAGCGCACGTGCTCTTGTTTGCATTATGTCAAATCGGGTCGAGGACAAATGCAATGTTGTTGCAGTACTGCATATTGAGGATTCAATATTTCATTGAACGGATCTACACTGCTCCTGGAGATATTTCGTCAATTCCATGCGCCTTGTACTCCGCATTTCCTGCCGAATACAGCACACGTGCTCCTGTTTACATTATGTCAAATCGGGTCGAGGACAAATGCAATGTTGTTGCAGTACTGCATATTGAGGATTCAATATTTCATTGAACGGATCTACACTGCTATTCGTGATATCTCGACATTTCGAAGCTCATTGTACTCCACATTTCCTGCCGAATACAGCGTACCTGCTCCTGTTTACATTATGTCAACACGGGTCGAGGACAAATGCAATGTTGTTGCAGTACTGCATATTCAGGATTCAATATTTCATTGAACGGATCTACACTGCTATTTGTGATATCTCGTCAATTCGATGCGGGTGATACTCCACATTCCCTGCCAAATACAGCGCACCTGCTCCTGTTTACATTATGTCAACTCGGGTCAAGGAAAAATGCAATGTTGTTGTAGTACAGCATATTCAGGATACAATGCTTCATTTAATGTATCTACACTGCTATTGGTGATATCACGACAATTCAATGCGCGTGATACTCCACATTCCCTGCCAAATACAGCGCACCTGCTCCTGTTTACATTATGTCAACTCGGGTCAAGGACAAATGCAATGTTTTTGCAGTACAGCATATTCAGGATTCAATATTTCATTGGACGGATCTACACTGCTATTGGTGATATCTCGTCAATTCAATGCGCGGAATTCCGCACACTTGCTGCCAATTAGAACGCAAATCAGCCACTGTGCGCTATGTCAAATCAGGCCCTTGCCTAATTCATTGTAATTGCAGTTTTGCATATTTAGGCTTTAGTATTCAATTAAACATATCTCCGGTGCAATTGGTGGTCTGGCTACAATTCGATGCGCGTGATACTCCATATTCCCTACCTAATACAGCGCACCTGCTACTGTTTACATTATGTCAACTCGGGTCGAGAACAAATGCAATGTTGTTGTAGTACTGCATATTCAGGATTCAATACTTCATTGAATGTATCTACACTGCTATTGGTCATATCACGGCAATTCGATGCGCGAGATTCTCCACATTCCCTGCCAAATACAGCGCACGTGCTCTTGTTTGCATTATGTCAACTCGGGTCGAGGACAAATGCAATGTTGTTGTAGTACTGCATATTCAGGATTCAATACTTCGTTGAATGTATCTACACTGCTACTGGTAATGTCACGACAATACGATGCGCGTTATACTCCACATTCCCTGCCAAATCTGCGCACTCGCTCTTGTTTACATTGTGTCAACTGTGGTCGAGGACAAATGCATTGTTTTTGCAGTACAACATATACAGGATTCAATATTTCATTGAACGTATATACACTGCCATGGTGATATCCCGACAATTCGATGCGCGTGATACTCAACATTCCCTGCCAAATACAGCGCACCTGCTCCTGTTTACATTATGTCAATTGGGATCGAGGACAAGTGCCATGTTGTTGCAGTACAACATATGCAGGATTCAATATTTCATTGAACGTATATACACTGCCATGGTGATATCCCTACAATTCGATGCGTATGATATTCCACATTTCCAGCCAAATACAGCGCACCTGCTCCTGTTTACATTATGTCAACTCGGGTCGAGGCCAAATCTATTGTTTTTACAGTACAGGATATTCAGGATTCAATATTTCATTGAACGGATCTACACTGCTATTTGTGATATCTCGTCAATTCGATGCGCCGTATACCGCACAGTTGCTTCCAAATATTAGCGCAAATCTGCCACTTTGAGCTATGTCAACTCAGGTCCCAGCCTAATTCATTGTAATTGTAGTTTGCATATTTAGGCTTATGTATTCAATTAAACGTATCCCCGGTGCTATTGGTGGTATGCGTACAATTCGATGCGCGATATACTCCACAGTTGCCGCAAAACAGCGGACCTGCTCCGGTTTACATTATGTCAACTCGGGTTGAGGACAAATCTAATGTTTTTGCAGTACAGTATGTTCAGGATTCAATACTTCATTGAATGTATCTACCCTGCTATTGGTGATATCACGTCAAATCCATGCGGGTGATACTCCACATTCCCTGCCAAATAGAGCGCACCTGCTCCTGTTTACATTATGTCAACTCGGGTCAAGGAAAAATGCAATGTTGTTGTAGTACAGCATATTCAGGATACAATACTTCATTTAATGTATCTACAGTGCTATTGGTGATATCACGACAATTCAATGCGCGTGATACTCCACATTCCCTGCCAAATACAGCGCACCTGCTCCTGTTTACATTATGTCAACTCGGGTCAAGGACAAATGCAATGTTTTTGCAGTACAGCATATTCAGGATTCAATATTTCATTGGACGGATCTACACTGCTATTGGTGATATCTCATCAATTCAATGCGCGGAATACCGCACACTTGCTGCCAAATAGAACGCAAATCAGCCACTGTGCGCTATGTCAAATCAGGCCCCTGCCTAATTCATTGTAATTGTAGTTTTGCATATTTAGGCTTTAGTATTCAATTAAACATATCTCCGGTGCAATTGGTGGTATGGCTACAATTCGATGCGCGTGATACTCCATATTCCCTACCTAATACAGCGCACCTGCTACTGTTTACATTATGTCAACTCGGGTCGAGAACAAATGCAATGTTGTTGTAGTACTGCATATTCAGGATTCAATACTTCATTGAATGTATCTACACTGCTATTGGTCATATCACGACAATTCGATGCGCGAGATTCTCCACATTCCCTGCCAAATACAGCGCACGTGCTCTTGTTTGCATTATGTCAACTCGGGTCGAGGACAAATGCAATGTTGTTGCAGTACTGCATATCCAGGATTCAATACTTCATTGAACGTATCTGCACTGCTCCTGGAGATATTTCGTCAATTCCATGCGCCTTGTACTCCGCATTACCTGCCGAATACAGCACACCTGCTCCTGTTGACATTATGTCAACTCGGGTCGAAGTCAAATGCAATGATGTTGCAGTACAGCATATTCAGGATTCAATACTTCATTGAACGGATCTACACTGCTATTGGTGATATCTCGTCAATTCGATGCGCGCTATACCGTACAGTTGCTGCCAAATAGAGCTCAAAGCAGCCACTTTGCGCTATGTCAACTCAGGTCCCAGCCTAATTCATTGTAATTGCAGTTTTGCATATTTATGCTTATGTATTCAATTAAACGTATCTCCGGTGCTATTGGTGGTATGCCTACAATTCGATGCGCGTTGTACTACACAGTTGCCGCCAAATACAGAGCACCTGCTCCTGTTTACATTATGTCAACTCGGGTCGAGGCCAAATCTATTGTTTTTGCAGTACAGGATATTCAGGATTCAATATTTCATTGAACGGATCTACACTGCTATTTGTGATATCTCGTCAATTCGATGCGCGGTATACCGCACTCTTGCTGCCAAATACAGCGCAAATCAGCCTCTTTGAGCTATGTCAGCTCAGGTCCCAGCCTAATTCATTGTAATTGTAGTTTGCATATTTAGGCTTATGTATTCAATTAAACGTATCCCCGGTGCTACTGGTGGTATGCCTACAATTCGATGCGCGATATACTCCACAGTTGCCGCAAAACAGCGGACCTGCTCCGGTTTACATTATGTCAAATCGGTTTGAGGACAAATCTAATGTTTTTGCTGTACAGGATATTCAGGATTCAATATTTCATTGAACGGATCTACACTGCTATTTGTGATATCTCGTCAATTCGATGCGCGGTATACCGCACAGTTGCTGCCAAATAGTGCGCAAATCAGCCACATTGCGCTATGTCAATTCAGGTCCCTGCCTAATTCATTGTAATTGTAGTTTTGCATATTTAGGCTTATGTATTCAATTAAACGTATCGCCGGTGTTATTGGTGGTATGCCTATTATTCGATGCGCGTTATGCTCCACAGTTGCCACCAAACAGCGGACCTGCTACTGTTTATATTATGTCAACTCGGGTCGAGGACAAATCTAATGCTTTTGCAGTACAGGATATTCAGGATTCAATACTTCATTGAATGTATCTACCCTGCTATTGGTGATATCACGTCAAATCTATGAGCGTGATACTCCACATTCCCTGCCAAATACAGCGCATCTGCTCCTGTTTATATTATGTTAACTCGGCTCAAGGAGAAATGAAATGTTTTTGCAGAACAGTACATTCAGGATTCAATTTTCATTGAACGGATCTACACTGCTAATGGTGATATCTCGTCAATTCGATGCGCGGTATATCGCACACTTGCTGCCAAATAGAGCGCAAATGAGCCACTGTGCGCTATGTCAACTCAGGTCCCTGCCTAATTCATTCTAATTGTAGTTTTGCATATTTAGGCTTAAGTGTTCAATTAAACGTATCTCCGGGGCTATTGGTGGTATGCCTACAATTCCATGCGCGTTATACCCCACAGTTGCCGCCACATACAGCGCACCTGCTCCTGTTTACATTATGTCAACTCGGGTCGAGGACGAATGCAATGTTGTTGCAGTACTGCATATCTACTATTCAATACTTCATTGAACGTATCTACACTGCTATTGGTGATATCCCGGCAATTCTATGCGCGTTATACTCCACATTTCCAGCCAAATACAGCGCAAATCAGCCACTTTGAGCTATGTCAACTCAGGTCCCAGCGTAATTCATTTTAATTGTAGTTTGCATATTTAGGCTTATGTATTCAATTAAACGTATCGCCGGTGCTATTGGTGGTATGCCTATTATTGGATGCGCGTTATGCTCCACAGTTGCCACCAAACAGCGGACCTGCTACTGTTTATATTATGTCAACTGGGGTCGAGGACAAATGCAATGTTTTTGCAGAACAGCATATTCAGGATTCAATACTTCATTGAACGTTCCTACACTGCTACTGGAGATATTTCGTCAATTCCATGCGCGCTGTACTCCACATTTCCTGCCGAATACAGAGCACCTGCTCCTGTTTACATTATGTCAAGTCGGGTTGAGGACAAATGCAATGTTGTTGTAGTACTACATATTCAGGATTCAATACTTCATTGAACGGATCTACACTGCTATTGGTGATGTCTCGTCAATTCGATGCGCGGTATTGCGCACACTTGCTGCCAAATAAAACGCAAATCAGCAACTGTGCGCTATGTCAACTCAGGTCCCCTCCTAATTCATCGTAATTGTAGTTTTGCCTATTTAGGCTTAAGTATTCAAATAAACGTATCTCCAGTGCTATTGGTGGTATGCCTACAATTCGATGCGCGCTATACTCAACAGTTGCTGCCAAATACAGCGCATCTGCTCCTGTTTACATTAAATCAACTCGGGTCGAGGACAAATGCAATGTTTTTGCAGAACAGCATATTCAGGATTCAATACTTCATTGAACGTTTCTACACTGCTACTGGAGATATTTCGTCAATTCCGTGCGCCCTGTACACCACATTTCCTGCCAAATACAGCGCACCTGCTCCTGTTTACATTATGTCAACTCGGGTCGAGGCCAAATCTACTGTTTTTACAGTACAGGATATTCAGGATTCAATATTTCATTGAACGGATCTACACTGCTATTTGTGATATCTCGTCAATTCGATGCGCCGTATACCGCACAGTTGCTGCCAAATACAGCGCAAATCTGCCACTTTGAGCTATGTCAACTCAGGTCCCAGCCTAATTCATTGTAATTGTAGTTTGCATATTTAGGCTTATGTATTCAATTAAACGTATCCCCGGTGCTATTGGTGGTATGCGTACAATTCGATGCGCGATATACTCCAAAGTTGCCGCAAAACAGCGGACCTGCTCCGGTTTACATTATGTCAACTCGGGTTGAGGACAAATCTAATGTTTTTGCAGTACAGGATATTCAGGATTCAATACTTCATTGAATGTATCTACCCTGCTATTGGTGATATCACGTCAAATCTATGCGGGTGATACTCCACATTCCCTGCCAAATAAAGCGCACCTGCTCCTGTTTACATTATGTCAACTCGGGTCAAGGAAAAATGCAATGTTGTTGTAGTACAGCATATTCAGGATACAATACTTCATTTAATGTATCTACACTGCTATTGGTGATATCACGACAATTCAATGCGCGTGATACTCCACATTCCCTGCCAAATACAGCGTACCTGCTCCTGTTTACATTATGTCAACTCGGGTCAAGGACAAATGCAATGTTTTTGCAGTACAGCATATTCAGGATTCAATATTTCATTGGACGGATCTACACTGCTATTGGTGATATCTCGTCAATTCAATGCGCGGAATACCGCACACTTGCTGCCAAATAGAACGCAAATCAGCCACTGTGCGCTATGTCAAATCAGGCCCCTGCCTAATTCATAGTAATTGTAGTTTTGCATATTTAGGCTTTAGTATTCAATTAAACATATCTCCGGTGCAATTGGTGGTATGGCTACAATTCGATGCGCGTGATACTCCATATTCCCTACCTAATACAGCGCACCTGCTACTGTTTACATTATGTCAACTCGGGTCGAGGACAAATGCAATGTTGTTGTAGTACTGCATATTCAGGATTCAATACTTCATTGAATGTATCTACACTGCTATTGGTCATATCACGACAATTCGATGCGCGAGATTCTCCACATTCCCTGCCAAATACAGCGCACGTGCTCCTGTTTACATTATGTCAACTCGGGTCAAGGAAAAATGCAATGTTGTTGTAGTACAGCATATTCAGGATACAATGCTTCATTTAATGTATCTACACTGCTATTGGTGATATCACGACAATTCAATGCGCGTGATACTCCACATTCCCTGCCAAATACAGCGCACCTGCTCCTGTTTACATTATGTCAACTCGGGTCGAAGTCAAATGCAATGTTGTTGCAGTACAGCATATTCAGGATTCAATACTTCATTGAACGGATCTACACTGCTATTGGTGATATCTCGTCAATTCGATGCGCGCTATACCGCACAGTTGCTGCCAAATAGAGCTCAAAGCAGCCACTTTGCGCTATGTCAACTCAGGTCCCAGCCTAATTCATTGTAATTGCAGTTTTGCATATTTATGCTTATGTATTCAATTAAACGTATCTCCGGTGCTATTGGTGGTATGCCTACAATTCGATGCGCGTTGTACTACACAGTTGCCGCCAAATACAGAGCACCTGCTCCTGTTTACATTATGTCAACTCGGGTCGAGGCCAAATCTATTGTTTTTGCAGTACAGGATATTCAGGATTCAATATTTCATTGAACGGATCTACACTGCTATTTGTGATATCTCGTCAATTCGATGCGCGGTATACCGCACACTTGCTGCCAAATACAGCGCAAATCAGCCTCTTTGAGCTATGTCAGCTCAGGTCCCAGCCTAATTCATTGTAATTGTAGTTTGCATATTTAGGCTTATGTATTCAATTAAACGTATCCCCGGTGCTACTGGTGGTATGCCTACAATTCGATGCGCGATATACTCCACAGTTGCCGCAAAACAGCGGACTTGCTCCGGTTTACATTATGTCAACTCGGTTTGAGGACAAATCTAATGTTTTTGCTGTACAGGATATTCAGGATTCAATATTTCATTGAACGGATCTACACTGCTATTTGTGATATCTCGTCAATTCGATGCGCGGTATACCGCACACTTGCTGCCAAATACAGCGCAAATCAGCCTCTTTGAGCTATGTCAACTCAGGTCCCAGCGTAATTCATTTTAATTGTAGTTTGCATATTTAGGCTTATGTATTCAATTAAACGTATCGCCGGTGATATTGGTGGTATGCCTATTATTCGATGCGCGTTATGCTCCACAGTTGCCACCAAACAGCGGACCTGCTACTGTTTACATTATGTCAACTGGGGTCGAAGACAAATGCAATGATCCTGTAGTACTGCATACTCAGGTTTCAATACTTCATTGAACGTATATACACTGCTATTTTTGATATCCCGACAATTCGATGCGCGTGATACTCCATATTCCCTACCTAATACAGCGCACCTGCTACTGATTACATTATGTCAACTCGGGTCGAGGACAAATGCAATGTTGTTGTATTACTGCATATTCAGGATTCAATACTTCATTGAATGTATCTACAATGCTATTAGTGATATCCCTACAATTCGATGCGCGTGATGCTCCACATTCCCTGCCAAATACAGCGCACCTACTCTTGTTTACATTATGTCAACTCGGGTCGAGGACAAATCCAATGTTTTTGCAGTACAGGATATTCAGGATTCAATATTTCATTGAACGTATATACACTGCTGTTGGTGATATCCTGACTATTCGATGCGCGTTATACTCCTCATTTGCTGCCAAATACTACGCACGGCAGAGTGTTTGCGCATTGTCAACTCTGTGTCCTGTCAGATACAATGTAATTGCAGCTTATCATATTAGGCTCAAGTATTTATTTAAACGTATCTCCGCTGTTATTCGTGGTATGTCGACAAATCTATGCGCGTAATACTCCTCATTTGCCGCCAAATACAGCGGGCCGGCTCCTGTTTACATTATGTCAACTGGGGTCGAGGACAATCGCAATTTTGTTGCAGTACAGCATATTCGGGATTCAATATCTCATTGAACGTATATGCGCTGCTATTGGTGATATCCCGACAATTCGATGCGCGTGATACTCCACATTCCCTGCCAAATACAGCGCAGCTGCTCCTATTTATATTATGTCAACTCGGGTCGAGGACAAATGCAATGTTGTTGTAGTACTGCATATTCAGGATTCAATACACCATTGAAGATATCTACACTGCTATTGGTGATATCCCGACAATTCGATGCGCGTGATACTCCACATTTCCTGCCAAATACAGCGCACCTGCTCCTGTTTACATTATGCCAACTCGTGTCAAGGACATGTGCAATGTTGTTGCAGTACAGCATATACCGGATTCAATATTTCATTGAACGTATATACACTGCTATTGGTGATATCCCTACAATCCGATGCGCGTGATGCTCCACATTCCCTGCCAAATACAGTGCACCTACTCCTGTTTACATTGTGTCAACTCGGGTCGAGGACAAATCCAATGTTTTTGCAATACAGGATATTCAGATATTCAATACATCATTGAATATATCTACACTGCTATTTGTGATATCACGACAATTCAATGCGCGTGATACTCCACATTCCCTACCAAATACAGCGCACCTGATCCTGTTCACATTATGTCAACTCGCGTCAAGGACAAATGCAATGTTTTTGCAGTACAGCATATTCAGGATTCAATATTTCATTGGACGGATCTACACTGCTATTTGTGATATCTCGTCAATTCGATGCGCGGTATACCGCACAGTTGCTGCCAAATAGAGCGCAAGTCAGCCACATTGCGCTATGTCAACTCAGGTCCCTGCCTAATTCATTGTAATTGTAGTTTTGCACATTTAGGCATAGGTATTCAATTAAACGTACCTCTGCTGCTACTCGTGGTGTGTCGACAAATCTATGCGCGTTGTACTCCTCATTTGCCGCCAAATACAGCGCACCTGCTACTGATTACATTATGTCAACTCGGGTCGAGGACAAATGCAATGTTGTTGTAGTACTGCATATTCAGGATTCAATACTTCATTGAATGTATCTACACTGCTATTGGTGATATCCCTACAATTCGATGCGCGTGCTGCTGCACTTTCCCTGCCAAATACAGCGCACCTACTCTTGTTTACATTGTGTCAACTGTGGTCGAGGGCAATTACGTTGTTTTTGCAGTACAGCATATACTGGATTCAATACTTCATTGAACGTATATACACTGCTATTGGTGATATCCCTACAATTCGATGCGCGTGATGCTCCACATTCCCTGCCAAATACAGTGCACCTACTCTTGTTTACATTGTGTCAACTCGGGTCGAGGACAAATCCAATGTTTTTGCAATACAGGATATTCAGGATTCAATACATCATTGAATATATCTACACTGCTATTGGTGATATCCCGACAATTCGATGCGCGTGATACTCCACATTTCCTGCCAAATACAGCGCACCTGCTCCTGTTTACATTATGCCAACTCGGGTCGAGGACAAGTGTAATGTTTTTGCAGTACAGCATATACTGGATTCAATATTTCATTGAACATATATACACTGCTATTGGTCCTATCACGACAAGTCGACGCGCGTGATACTCCTCATTTGCCGCCAAATACAGCGCACCTGCTACTGATTACATTATGTCAACTCGGGTCGAGGACAAATGCAATGATGTTGTAGTACTGCATATTCAGGATTCAATACTTCATTGAATGTATCTACACTGCTATTGGTGATATCCCTACAATTCGATGCGCGTGATGCTCCACTTTCCCTGCCAAATACAGCGCACCTACTCTTGTTTACATTGTGACAACTGTGGTCGAGGGCAATTACGTTGTTTTTGCAGTACAGCATATACTGGATTCAATACTTCATTGAACGTATATACACTGCTATTGGTGATATCCCTACAATTCGATGCGCGTGTTACTCCTCATTCGCTGTCAAATACTACGCACGTCAGCCGTTATGCGCTTTGCCAACTCCGCGTCCTGTCAAATACATTGTAATTGCAGTTTATCATATTAGGCTCAAGTATTTATTTAAGCGTTTCTCCGCTGTTATTCGTGGTATGTCGACAAATCTATGCGCGTTATACTCCTCATTTGCCGCCAAACAGCGCACCTGCTCCTGTTTACATTATGCCAACTCGGGTCGAGGACAAGTGCAATGTTGTTGCAGAACAGCATATACTGGATTCAATATTTCATTGGACATATATACACTGCTATTGGTCCTATCACGACAAGTCGACGTGCGTGATACTCCACATTCCCTGTCAAATACTGCGCACCTGATCTTGTATACATTGTGTCAACTGTGGTCCAGGACAAATTCATTGTTTTTGCAGTACAGCATATACTGGATTCAATACTTCATTGAACGTATATACACTGCTATTGGTGATATCCCTACAATTCGATGCGCGTGATACTCCACATTTCCTGCCAAATACAGCGCACCTGCTCCTGTTTACATTATGCCAACTCGGGTCGAGGACAAGTGCAATGTTGTTGCAGTACAGCATATACTGGATTCAATATTTCATTGAACATATATACACTGCTATTGGTCCTATCACGACAAGTCGACGCGCGTGATACTCCTCATTTGCCGCCAAATACAGCGCACCTGCTACTGATTACATTATGTCAACTCGGGTCGAGGACAAATGCAATGATGTTGTAGTACTGCATATTCAGGATTCAATACTTCATTGAATGTATCTACACTGCTATTGGTGATATCCCTACAATTCGATGCGCGTGATGCTCCACTTTCCCTGCCAAATACAGCGCACCTACTCTTGTTTACATTGTGACAACTGTGGTCGAGGGCAATTACGTTGTTTTTGCAGTACAGCATATACTGGATTCAATACTTCATTGAACGTATATACACTGCTATTGGTGATATCCCTACAATTCGATGCGCGTGTTACTCCTCATTCGCTGCCAAATACTACGCACGTCAGCCGTTATGCGCTTTGCCAACTCCGCGTCCTGTCAAATACATTGTAATTGCAGTTTATCATATTAGGCTCAAGTATTTATTTAAGCGTTTCTCCGCTGTTATTCGTGGTATGTCGACAAATCTATGCGCGTTATACTCCTCATTTGCCGCCAAACAGCGCACCTGCTCCTGTTTACATTATGCCAACTCGGGTCGAGGACAAGTGCAATGTTGTTGCAGAACAGCATATACTGGATTCAATATTTCATTGGACATATATACACTGCTATTGGTCCTATCACGACAAGTCGACGTGCGTGATACTCCACATTCCCTGTCAAATACTGCGCACCTGATCTTGTATACATTGTGTCAACTGTGGTCCAGGACAAATTCATTGTTTTTGCAGTACAGCATATACTGGATTCAATACTTCATTGAACGTATATACACTGCTATTGGTGATATCCCTACAATTCGATGCGCGTGTTACTCCTCATTCGCTGCCAAATACTACGCACGTCAGCCGTTATGCGCTTTGCCAACTCCGCGTCCTGTCAAATACATTGTAATTGCAGTTTATAATATTAGGCTCAAGTATTTATTTAAGCGTTTCTCCGCTGTTATTCGTGGTATGTCGACAAATCTATGCGCGTTATACTCCTCATTTGCCGCCAAACAGCGCACCTGCTCCTGTTTACATTATGCCAACTCGGGTCGAGGACAAGTGCAATGTTGTTGCAGAACAGCATATACTGGATTCAATATTTCATTGAACATATATACACTGCTATTGGTCCTATCACGACAAGTCGACGCGCGTGATACTCCACATTCCCTGTCAAATACTGCGCACCTGATCTTGTATACATTGTGTCAACTGTGGTCCAGGACAAATTCATTGTTTTTGCAGTACAGCATATACTGGATTCAATACTTCATTGAACGTATATACACTGCTATTGGTGATATCCCTACAATTCGATGCGCGTGTTACTCCTCATTCGCTGCCAAATACTACGCACGTCAGCCGTTATGCGCTTTGCCAACTCCGCGTCCTGTCAAATACATTGTAATTGCAGTTTATCATATTAGGCTCAAGTATTTATTTAAGCGTTTCTCCACTGTTATTCGTGGTATGTCGACAAATCTATGCGCGTTATACTCCTCATTTGCCGCCAAACAGCGCACCTGATCCTGTTTACATTATTTCAACTCGGATCGAGGACAAATGCAATGTTGTTGTTATACAGCATATTCAGGATTCAATACTTCATTTAATGTATCTACACTGCTATTGGTGATATCACGACAATTCCATGCGCGTGATACTCCACATTCCCTACCAAATACAGCGCACCTGCTCCTGTTTACATTATGTCAACTCGGGTCAAGGACAAATGCAATGTTTTTGCAGTACAGCATATTCAGGATTCAATATTTCATTGGACGGATCTACACTGCTATTTGTGATATCTCGTCAATTCGATGCGCGGTATACCGCACAGTTGCTGCCAAATAGTGCGCAAATCAGCCACATTGCGCTATGTCAACTCAGGTCCCTGCCTAATTCGTCGTAATTGTAGTTTTGCATATTTAGGCTTAAGTATTCAATTAAACGTATCTCCGGTGCTATTGGTGGTATGCCTACAAATCCATGCGCGTTATACTCCACAGTTGCCGCCAAATTCAGCGCACCTGCTCCTGTTTACATTATGTCAACTCGGGTCGAGGACAAATGCAATGTTGTTGTAGTACTGCATATTCAGGATTCCATACTTCGTTGAATGTATCTACACTGCTACTGGTAATATCACGAGAATACGATGCGCGTGATACTCCGCATTTCCTGCCAAATACAGCGCACCTGTTCTTGTTTACATTGTGTCAACTGTGGTCGAGGACAAATGCATTGTTTCTGCACTACAGCATATACTGGATTCAATACTTCATTGAACGGATCTACACTGCTATGTGTGATATCTCGTCAATTCGATGCGCGTTATACTCCACAGTTTCCGCCAAATACAGCGCACCCGCTCCTGTTTACATTATGTCAACTCGGGTCGAGAACAAATGCAATGTTTTTGCAGAACAGCATATTCAGGATTCAATATTTCATTGAACGTAAATACACTGCTATTGGTGATATCCCGACAATTCGATGCGCCTGATACTCCACATTCCCTGCCAAATACAGCGCACGTGCTCTTGTTTACATTATGTCAACTCGGGTCGAGAACAAATGCAATGTTGTTGCAGAACAGCATATTCAGGATTCAATATTTCAT
Organism: Bombus hypnorum; assembly: GCA_911387925.2. Taxonomy (NCBI): domain Eukaryota; kingdom Metazoa; phylum Arthropoda; class Insecta; order Hymenoptera; family Apidae; genus Bombus; species Bombus hypnorum. Next base: position 11,356,375 of record OU427020.1, on the reverse strand, counting down.
TGAACGTAAATACACTGCTATTGGTGATATCCCGACAATTCGATGCGCGTGATACTCCACATTCCCTGCCAAATACAGCGCACCTGCTCCTCTTTACATTATTTCAACTCGGATCGAGGACAAATGCAATGTTGTTGCAGAACAGCATATTCAGGATTCAATATTTCATTGAACGTATCTACACTGCTGCTGGAGATATTTCGTCAATTCCATGCGCCTTGTACTCCACATTTCCTGCCGAATACAGCGCACCTGCTCCTGTTTACATTATGTCAACTCGGGTCGAGGACAAACGCAATGTTGTTGCAGTACTGTATATCCAGGATTCAATACTTCATTGAACGAATCTACACTGCTATTGGTGATATCTTGTCAACTCGATGCGCGGTATACCGCACAGTTGCTGCCAAATAGAGCGCAAATCAGCCACTTTGAGCTATGTCAACTCCGGACCCAGCCTAATTCATTGTAATTGTAGTTTTGCATAATTAAGCTTAAGTATTCAATTAAACGTATCTCCGGTGCTATTGGTGATATCCCGACAATTCGATGCGCCTTATACTCCTCATTCGCAGCCAAATACTACGCACATGGCCGGTATGCGCATTGTCAACTCTGCGTCCTGTCAAAAACATTGTAATTGCAGTTTATCATATTAGGCACTAGCATTAATTTAAGTGTATCTCCGCTGCTATTCGTGGTATGCCTACAATTCGATGCCCGTTATACTCCAGAGTTGTCGCCAAATACGGCGCACTTGCTCCTGTTTACATTATGTCAACTCGGGTCGAGGACAAATGCAATGTTTTTGCAGAACAGCATATTCAGGATTCAATATTTCATTGAACGTAATTACACTGCTATTGGTGATATCATGACAATTCGATGCGCGTGATACTTCACATTCCCTGCCAAATACGGCGCACCTGCTCCTGTTCACATTATGTCAACTGGGATCGAGGACAAATGTAATGTTGTTGTAGTACTGCATATTCATGATTCAATATTTCATTGCATGTATCTACACTGCTAATGGTGATATCACGACAATTCGATGTGCGTGATACTCCACATTCCCTGCCAAATACAGCGCACCTGCTGCTGTCTACATTATGTCAACACGGGTCAAGGACAAATGCAATGTTTTTGCAGTACAGCACATTCAGGATTCAATATTTCATTCAACGGATCTACACTGCTATTGGTGATATCTCGTCAAATCGAATCGCGGTTTCACCGCACACTTGCTGCCAAATAGAACGCAAATCAGCCTCTGTGCGCTATGTCAACACTTGTCCCTGCCGTAATTCATTGTAATTGTAGTTTTGCATATTTAGGCTTAAGTATTCAATTAAACGTATCTCCGGTGCTATTGGTGGTATGCCTACAATTCGATGCCCGTTATACTCCAGAGTTGCCGCAAAATACAGCGCACTTGCTCCTGTTTACATTATGTCAACTCGGGTCGAGGGCAAATGCAATGATTTTGCAGAACAGCATATTCAGGATTCAATATTTCATTGAACGTAATTACACTGCTAATGGTGATATTATGACAATTCGATGCGCGTGATACTCCACTCTTCCTGCCAAATACGGCGCTACTGCTTGTGTTTACATTATGTCAACTCGGCTCGAGGACAAATCCAATGTTTTTGCAGTACAGGATATTCAGGATTCAATATTCCATTGAACCTTTATACACTGCTATTGGTGATATCCTGACAATTCGATGCGCGTTATACTCCTCATTCCCTGCCAAATGCTACGCACATCAGCCGGTTTGCGCATTATCAACTCTGTGTCCTGTCAAATACATTGTAATTGAAGTTTATCATATTAGGCACAAGTATTTATTTAACCGTATCTCCGCTGCTATTCGTGGTATGTCGACAAATCTATGCGCGTTATACTCCTCATTTTCCGCCAAATACAGCGAACCTGCTTCTGTTTACATTATGTCAACTGGGGTCGAGGACAACTGCAATGTTTTTGCAGAACAGCATATTCAGGATTCAATATTTCATTGAACGTAAATACCCTGCTATTGGTGATATATCGATAATTCGATGCGCGTGATACTCCACTTTCCCTGCCAAATACAGCGCACCTGCTCCTGTTTACATTATGTCAACTGGGATCGAGGACAAGTGCCATGTTGTTGCAGTACGGCATATACAGGATTCAATATTTCATTGAACGTATATACTCTGCCATGGTGATGTCCCGACAATTCGATGCGCATGATACTCCTCATTTTCCGCCAAATACAGTGCACCTGCTCCTGTCTACATTATGTCAACACGGGTCAAGGACAAATGCAATGTTTTTGCAGTACAGCACATTCAGGATTCAATATTTCATTGAACGTATATACACTGCCATGGTGATATCCCGACAATTCGATGCGCGGTATACCGTACAATTGTTGCCAAATAGATCGCAAATCAGCCACTGTGCGCTATGTCAACTCTTGTCCCTGCCGTAATTCATTGTAATTGTAGTTTTGCATATTCAGGCTTAAGTATTCAATTAAACGTATCTCCGGTGCTATAGGTGGTATGCCTACAATTCGATGCGCAGTATACTCCAGAGTTACCGCCAAATACAGCGCACCTGCTCCTGTTTACATTATGTCAACTCGGGTCCAGGACAACTGTAATGTTGTTGCAGTACTGCATATTCGGGATTCAATACTTCATTGAACGTAAATACACTGCTATTGGTGATATCTCGACAATTCGATGCGCGTGATACTCCACATTCCCTGCCAAATACAGCGCACCTGCTTCTGTTTACATTATGTCAACTGGGATCGAGGACAAGTGCCATGTTTTTGCAGTACAGCATATACAGGATTCAATATTTCATTGAACGTATATACACTGCCGTGGTGATATCCCGACAATTCGATGCGCATGATACTCCTCATTTGCCGCCAAATACAGCGCACCTGCTCCTGTTTACATTAAGTCAACTCGTGTCGAGGACAAATGTAATGTTGTTGCAATACTGCATATTCAGGATTCAATACTTCATTGACCGGATCTAGACTGCTATTGGTGATATCTCGTCAATTCCATGCGCGGAATACCGCAGACTTGCTGCCAAATAGAGCGCAAATCAGCCACTGTGCGCTATGTTAACTCAGGTCACTGCCTAATTCATTGTAATTGTAGTTTTGCATATTGAGGCGTAAGTATTCAATTAAACGTATCTCCGGTGCTATTGGTGGTATGCCTACAATTCGATGCGCGATATACTCCACACTTGCCGCCAAACAGCGTTCCTGCTCCCGTTTACATTATGTCAACTCTGGTGGAGGTCTAATGGAATGTTGTTGCAGTACTGCATATTCAGGATTCAATACTTCATTGAACGTAAATACACTGCTATTCATGACATCCCGACAATTCGATGCGCGTGATACTCCACATTCCCTGCCCACATACAGGGCACCTGCTCCTGTTTACATTATGTCAACCCGGTTCAAGGACAAATGCAATGTTTTTGCAGTACAGCACATTCAGGATTCAATATTTCATTGAACGGAGCTACACTGCTATTGGTGATATCTCGTCAATTCGATGCGCGGAATACCGCAGACTTGCTGCCAAATAGAGCGCAAATCAGCCACTGTGCGCTATGTCAACTCTTGTTCCTGCTGTAATTCATTGTAATTGCAGTTTTGCATACTTAGGCTTATGTATTCAATTAAACGTATCACCGGTGCTATAGGTGGTATGCCTACAATTCGATGCGCGTTATGCTCAACAGTTGCCGCCAAACAGCGCACCTGCTCCCGCTTACATTATGTCAATTCGTGTCGAGGACAAATGCAATGTTTTTGTAGTACTGCATATTCAGGATTCAATACTTCATTGAATGTATCTACACTGCTATTGGTGATATCACGACAATTCGATGCGCGCGATCCTCCACATTCCCTGCCAAATACAGAGCACCTGCTCCTGTTTACATTATGTCAACCCGGTTCAAGGACAAAAGCAATGTTTTTGCAGTACAGCACATTCAGGATTCAATATTTCATTGAACGGATCTACACTGCTATTGGTGATATCTCGTCAACTCGATGCGCGGTATACCGTACACTTGTTGCCAAATAGAACGCAAATCAGCCACTGTGCGCTATGTCAACTCCGGTCCCTGCCTAATTCATTGTAATTGTAGTATTGCATATTCAGGCTTACGTATTCAATCAAACGTATCTCCGGTGCTATTGGTTGTATGCCTGCAATCAGATGCGCGTTATACTCCAGAGTTGCCGCCAAATACAGCGCACATGCTCCTGTTTACATTATGTCAACTCGGGTCGAGGACAATTGCAATGTTGTTGCAGTACTGCATATCCAGGATTCAATACTTCATTGAACGTATCTATACTGCTACTGGAGATATTTCGTCAATTCCATGCGCCTTGTACTCCACATTTCCTGCCAAATACAGCGCACCTGCTCCTGTCTACATTATGTCAACGCGGGTCAAGGACAAATGCAATGTTTTCGCAGTACTGCATATTCAGGATTCAATACTTCATTGAACGGATCTACACTGCTATTGGTGATATCTCGTCAATTTGATGCGCGGTATATCGCACAGTTGCTGCCAAATGGAGCGCAAATCAGCCTCTTTGCGCTATGTCAACTCAGGTCCCTGCCTAATTCATTGTAATTGTACTTTTGCATATTTATTCTTATGTATTCAATTAAACGTATCTCCGGTACTATTGGTGATATCCCGACAATTCCATGCGCCTTGTACTCCACATTTCCTGCCGTATACAGCGCACCTGCTCCTGTTTACATTATGTCAACTCGGGTCGAGGACAAATGCAATGTTGTTGCAGTACTGCATACTCAGGATTCAATACTTCATTGAATGTATCTACACTGCTACTGGTGATATCACGACAATTCGATGCGCGGTATACCGCACACTTGCTGCCAAATAGAGCGCAAATCAGCCACTGTGCGCTGTGTCAACTCAGGTCCCTGCCTAATTCATTATAATTCTAGTTTTGCATAATTAAGCTTAAGTATTCAATTAAAAGTATCTCCGGTGCTATTGGTGGTATGCCTACAATTCGATGCGCGTTATACTCCACTGTTGCCGCCAAATACAGCGCACCTGCTCCTGTTTATATTATGTCAACTCGGGTCGAGGACAAATACAATGTTGTTGCAGTACTGCATATTCAGGATTCAAAACTTCATTGAACGTATCTACACTGCTGCTGGAGATATTTCGTCAATTCGATGCGCCTTGTACTCCACATTTCCTGCTGTATACAGCGCACCTGCTCCTGTTTACATTATGTCATCTCGGGTCGAGGACAAATGTAATGTTTTTGTAGTACTGCATATTCATGATTCAATATTTCATTGAATGTATCTACACTGCCATGGTGATATCCCGACAATTCGTTGCGCATGATACTCCACATTCCCTGCCAAATACAGAGCACTTTCTCCTGTTTACATTATGTCAGCTCGGTTCAAGGACAAATGCAATGTTTTTGCAGTATAGCACATTCAGGATTCAATATTTCATTGAACGGATCTACACTGCTATTGGTGATATCTCGTCAACTCGATGCGCGGTATACCGTACAATTGTTGCCAAATAGAACGCAAATCTGCCACTGTGCGCTATGTCAACTCTTGCCCCTGCCTAATTCATTGTAATTGTAGTTTTGCATACTTAGGGTTATGTATTCAATTAAACGTATCTCCGGTGCTATAGGTGGTATGCCTACAACTAGATGCGCGTTATACTCCAGAGTTGCCGCCAAATACAGCGCACCTGCACTTGTGTACATTATGTCAACTCGGGTCGAGGACAAATGCAATGTTGTTGCAGTACTGCATATCCAGGATTCAATACTTCATTGAACGTATCTACACTGCTACTGGAGATATTTCGTCAATTCCATGCGCCTTGTACTCCACATTTCCTGCAGCATACAGCGCACCTGCTCCTGTTTACATTATGTCAACTCGGGTCGAGGACAACTGCAATGTTCTTGCAGTACAGCATACACAGGATTCAATATTTCATTGAACGTATATACACTGCCATGGTGATATCCCGACAATTAGATGCGCGGAATACCGTACAATTGTTGCCAAATAGAACGCAAATCAGCCACTGTGCGCTATGTCAACTCTTGTCCCTGCCGTAATTCATTGTAATTGTAGTTTTGCATACTTAGGCTTATGTATTCAATTAAACGTATCTCCGGTGCTATAGGTGGTATGCCTACAATTCAATGCGCGTTATGCTCCACAGTTGCCGCCAAACAGCGCACCTGCTCCCGTTTACATTATGTCAATTCGGGTCGAGGACAAGTGCAATGTTCTTGTAGTACTGCATACACAGGATTCAATACTTCATTGAACGTATCTACACTGCTACTGGAGATATTTCGTCAATTCCATGCGCCTTGTACTCCACATTTCCTGCCCAATACAGCGTACCTGCTCCTGTTTACATTATGTCAACTCGGGTCGAGGACAAGTGCAAGGTTTTAGCAGAACAGCATATCCAGGATTCAATACTTAATTGAACGTATCTACACTGCTACTGGAGAGATTTCGTCAATTCCATGCGCCTTGTACTCCTCATTTCATGCCGAACACAGCGCAGCTGATCCTGTTTACATTATGTCAAGTCGTGTCGAGGACAAATGCAATGTTTTAGCAGAACAGCATATCCAGGATTCAATACTTCATTGAACGTATCTACACTGCTACTGGAGATATTTCGTCAATTCCATGCGCCTTGTACTCCACATCCCCTGCCAAATACAGCGCACCTGCTCCTGTTTACATTATGTCAACTCGGGTCGAGGACAAATGTAATGTTTTTGTAGTACTGCATACACAGGATTCAATATTTCATTGAACGTATATACACTGCCATGGTGATATCCCGACAATTAGATGCGCGGTATACCGTACAATTGTTGCCAAATAGAACGCAAATCAGCCACTGTGCGCTATGTCAACTCTTGTCCCTGCCGTAATTCATTGTAATTGTAGTTTTGCATACTTAGGCTTATGTATTCAATTAAACGTATCTCCGGTGCTATAGGTGGTATGCCTACAATTCAATGCGCGTTATGCTCCACAGTTGCCGCCAAACAGCGCACCTGCTCCCGTTTACATTATGTCAATTCGGGTCGAGGACAAGTGCAATGTTCTTGTAGTACTGCATACACAGGATTCAATACTTCATTGAACGTATCTACACTGCTACTGGAGATATTTCGTCAATTCCATGCGCCTTGTACTCCACATTTCCTGCCCAATACAGCGTACCTGCTCCTGTTTACATTATGTCAACTCGGGTCGAGGACAAGTGCAAGGTTTTAGCAGAACAGCATATCCAGGATTCAATACTTCATTGAACGTATCTACACTGCTACTGGAGAGATTTCGTCAATTCCATGCGCCTTGTACTCCTCATTTCATGCCGTATACAGCGCACCTGCTCCTGTTTACATTATGTCAACTCGGGTCGAGGACAACTGCAATGTTTCTGCAGAACAGCATATTCAGGTTTCAATATTTCATTGAACGTAAATACACTGCTATTGGTGATATCCCGACAATTCGATGCGCGTGATACTCCACATCCCCTGCCAAATACAGCGCACCTGCTCCTGTTTACATTATGTCAACTCGGGTCGAGGACAAATGTAATGTTTTTGTAGTACTGCATATTCATGATTCAATATTTCATTGAACGTAAATGCACTGCTATTGGTGATATCCCGACAATTCGATGCGCGTGATACTCCACATCCCCTGCCAAATACAGCGCACCTGCTCCTGTTTACATTATGTCAACTCGGGTCGAGGACAAATGTAATGTTCTTGTAGTACTGCATATTCATGATTCAATATTTCATTGAATGTACCTACACTGTTATTGGTGATATCACGACAATTCGATGCGCGTGATACTCCACATTCCCTGCCAAATACAGAGCACCTGCTCCTGTTTACATTATGTCAACTCGGTTCAAGGACAAATGCAATGTGTTTGCAGTATAGAACATTCAGTATTCAATATTTCATTGAACGGATCTACACTGCTATTGGTGATATCTCGTCAACTCGATGCGCGGTATACCGTACAATTGTTGCCAAATAGAACGCAAATCTGCCACTGTGCGCTATGTCAACTCTTGTCCCTGCCTAATTCATTGTAATTGTAGTTTTGCATACTTAGGCTTATGTATTGAATTAAACGTATCTCCGGTGCTATAGGTGGTTTGCCTACAATTCGATGCGCGTTATGCTCCACAGTTGCCGCCAAACAGCGCACCTGCTCCCGTTTACATTATGTCAATTCGGGTCGAGGACAAATGCAATGTTTTTGTAGTACTGCATATTCAGGATTCCCTGACAAATACAGAGCACCTGCTCCTGATTACATTATGTCAACCCGGTTCAAGGACAAATGCAATGTTTTTGCAGTACAGCACATTCAGGATTCAATATTTCATTGAACGGATCTACACTGCTATTGGTTATATCTCGTCAACTCGATGCGCTGTATACCGTACACTTGTTGCCAAATAGAACGCAAATCAGCCACTGAGCGCTATGTCAACTCAGGTCCCTGCCTAATTCATTGTAATTATAGTTTTGCATATTTAGGCTTATGTATTCAATTAAACGTATCACCGGTGCTATTTGTGGTATGCCTACAATTCGATGCGTGTTATGCTCCGCAGTTGCCGCCAAACAGCGGACCTGCTACTGTTTACATTATCTCAACTCGGGTCGAGGACAAATGCAATGAAGTTGTAGTACTGCATATTCAGGATTCAATACTTCATTGAACGTATACACACTGCTTTTGGTAATATCTCGTCAATTCGATGCGCGGTATACCGCACAGTTGCTGTCAAATAGAGCGCAAATCAGCCAGTTTGAGCTATGTCAACTCAGGTCCCTGCCTAATTCATTGTAATTGTAGTTTTGCATATTTAGTCTTTGGTAGTCAATTCAACGTATCTCCTCTGCTGTTTGTGGTATGTCATCAATTCGATGCCCGATATACTGCACATTAGCTGCAAAATACAGCGGACCTGCTCCTGTTTACATTATGTCAACTCGGCACGAGGAAAAAACCAATGTTACTGCAGTACTGCATCTCCAGGCTACAATATTCAATGGAACAGTTCTCCGTTTCCATTGGAGATATATCGACAATACAATGCGTGCTATACTCCTCATTCGCTGCCAAATACAGCGCACTTTAACCGGTTAGCCAAATACTACGCACATCAGAGAGCTTGCGCATTGTCAACTCTGTGTCCTATCAAATACATTGTAATTGCAGATTATCATTGGAAAAATTTTCGAACCGATGCGCCCGGTCGTTGGAACATAGAATAATTCCGAGCCGGTACGGTGGGACAGAAATTTTCCAAAAACGGAAATATTTTTTCGAGTTTACTCCGGTAAAATCCTTATAAGGTACGGTTTTTTTTACAGAAATCGACGTAACTCGATAAACTACGTCGGGATCAATGGCTTTTTCCGTCTGAGAATATTTTTTAAAATCGGACCTATGCGTCCGGTCGATCGAACTTAGAAAATTTTCGGACCGAGCAAGTTTTTTCGCGTTATCGTCGTTAAAAGTGTTACGAGATATTATTATTTTTGCAGAAATCGACGTAACTCGATAAACTACGTCGGGATAAGCGTTTTTAGCATTGGGAAGACGCTGGAAAAATTTTCGAACCGATGCGACCGGTCATTCGAGCATAGAATAATTCCGAGCCGGTACGGTGGGACAGAAAATTTCCGCGAGCGAAAACATTTTTTCGAGTTTACTCCGGTAAAATCCTTATAAGGTACGATTTTTTTTACAGAAATCGACGTAACTCGATAAACTCCGCCGGGATTAAGAGTTTTTAGCATTGGGAAGACGTTGGAAAAATTTTCGAGCCGATGCGCCGGTCGTTGGAACATAGAATAATTCCGAGCCGGTACGGTGGGACAGAAATTTTCCAAGAACGGAAATATTTTTTCGAGTTTAGTCCGGTAAAATCCTTATAAGGTACGGTTTTTTTTACAGAAATCGACGTAACTCGATAAACTACGTCGGGATCAATGGCTTTTTCCGTCTGAGAATATTTTTTAAAATCGGACCTATGCGTCCGGTCGATCGAACTTAGAAAATTTTCGGACCGAGCACGTTTTTTCGCGTTATCGTCGTTAAAAGTGTTACGAGATATTATTATTTTTGCAGAAATCGACGTAACCCGATAAACTACGTCGGGATAAAGCGTTTTTAGCATTGGGAAGACGCTGGAAAAATTTTCGAGCCGATGCGCCGGTCGTTGGAGCACAGAATAATTCCGAGCCGGTACGGTGGGACAGAAAATTTCCGCGAGCGAAAACATTTTTTCGAAATTACTCCGTTAAAAGCGTTATAAGGTACGATTTTTTTTACAGAAATCGACGTAACTCGATAGACTCCGCCGGGATTAAGCGTTTTTAGCATTGGGAAGACGTTGGAAAAATTTTCGAACCGATGCGCCGGTCGTTGGAACATAGAATAATTCCGAGCCGGTACGGTGGGACAGAAAATTTCCGAGAACAGGAACATTTTTTCGAGTTTACTCCGTTAAAAGCCTTATAAGGTACGATTTTTTTTAACAGAAATCGACGTAACGCAATACACTCCGTCGGGATTAATGATTTTTCTCCGTCTGAGAATATTTTTTACAATCGGACCTATGCGTCCGGTCGTTCGAACTTAGAAAATTTTCGGACCGATCACGCTTTTTCGAGTTATCTCCGTTAAAAGTGTTACGAGGTATGGTTATTTTTACAGAAATCGACGTAACTCGGTAAACTACGTCGGGATTAATGGTTATTCTCCTTCTGAGAATATTTTTTACAATCGGACCTATGCGTCCGGTCGTTCGAAATTAGAAAATTTTCGGACCGAGCCGGTATTTTCGAGTTAGCCTCGTTAAAAGTGTGACGAGCTATGAATATTATTGCAGAAATCGACGTAACTCGATAAACTACGTCGGGATTGAGCGTTTGTAGCATTGGGAAGACGCTGGAAAAATTTTCGAACCGATGCGACCTGTCGTTGGCACATAGAATAATTCCGAGCCGGTACGGTGGGACAGAAAATTTCCGCGAGCGAAAACATTTTTTCGAAATTACTCCGTTAAAAGCTTTATAAGGTACGACTTTTTTGTTACAGAAATCGACGTAACTCGTTAAACTACGTCGGGATTAACGGTTATTCTCCTTCTGAGAATATTTTTTAAAATCGGACCTATGCGTCCGGTCGATCGAACTTAGAAAATTTTCGGACCGAGCACGTTTTTTCGCGTTATCGTCGTTAAAAGTGTTACGAGATATTATTATTTTTGCAGAAATCGACGTAACCCGATAAACTACGTCGGGATAAAGCGTTTTTAGCATTGGGAAGACGCTGGAAAAATTTTCGAGCCGATGCGCCGGTCGTTGGAGCACAGAATAATTCCGAGCCGGTACGGTGGGACAGAAAATTTCCGCGAGCGAAAACATTTTTTCGAAATTACTCCGTTAAAAGCGTTATAAGGTACGATTTTTTTTACAGAAATCGACGTAACTCGATAGACTCCGCCGGGATTAAGCGTTTTTAGCATTGGGAAGACGTTGGAAAAATTTTCGAACCGATGCGCCGGTCGTTGGAACATAGAATAATTCCGAGCCGGTACGGTGGGACAGAAAATTTCCGAGAACAGGAACATTTTTTCGAGTTTACTCCGTTAAAAGCCTTATAAGGTACGATTTTTTTTAACAGAAATCGACGTAACGCAATACACTCCGTCGGGATTAATGATTTTTCTCCGTCTGAGAATATTTTTTACAATCGGACCTATGCGTCCGGTCGTTCGAACTTAGAAAATTTTCGGACCGATCACGCTTTTTCGAGTTATCTCCGTTAAAAGTGTTACGAGGTATGGTTATTTTTACAGAAATCGACGTAACTCGGTAAACTACGTCGGGATTAATGGTTATTCTCCTTCTGAGAATATTTTTTACAATCGGACCTATGCGTCCGGTCGTTCGAAATTAGAAAATTTTCGGACCGAGCCGGTATTTTCGAGTTAGCCTCGTTAAAAGTGTGACGAGCTATGAATATTATTGCAGAAATCGACGTAACTCGATAAACTACGTCGGGATTGAGCGTTTGTAGCATTGGGAAGACGCTGGAAAAATTTTCGAACCGATGCGACCTGTCGTTGGCACATAGAATAATTCCGAGCCGGTACGGTGGGACAGAAAATTTCCGCGAGCGAAAACATTTTTTCGAAATTACTCCGTTAAAAGCTTTATAAGGTACGACTTTTTTGTTACAGAAATCGACGTAACTCGTTAAACTACGTCGGGATTAACGGTTATTCTCCTTCTGAGAATATTTTTTACAATCGGACCTATGCGTCCGGTCGTTCGAACTTAGAAAATTTTCGGACCGATCACGTTTTTTCGAGTTATCTCCGTTAAAAGTGTTACGAGGTATGAATATTTTTGCAGAAATCGACGTAACTCGATAAACTCCGTCGGGATTAAGCGTTTTAGGCATTGGGAAGACGTTTGGAAAAATTGTCAAACCGATGCGACCGGTCGTTGGAACATAGAATAATTCCGAGCCAGTCGGTGGGACGGAAAATTTCCGCGAGCGAAAACATTTTTTCGAAATTACTCCGTTAAAAGCGTTATAAGGTACGACCTTTTTGTTACAGAAATCGACGTAACTCGTTAAACTACGTCGGGATTAATGGTTATTCTCCTTCTGAGAATATTTTTTACAATCGGACCTATGCGTCCGGTCGTTCGAACTTAGAAAATTTTCGGACCGATCACGTTTTTTCGAGTTATCTCCGTTAAAAGTGTTACGAGGTATGAATATTTTTGCAGAAATCGACGTAACTCGATAAACTCCGTCGGGATTAAGCGTTTTAGGCATTGGGAAGACGTTGGAAAAATTGTCAAACCGATGCGACCGGTCGTTGGAACATAGAATAATTCCGAGCCAGTACGGTGGACAGAAAATTTCCGCGAGCGAAAACATTTATTCGAAATTACTCCGTTAAAAGCGTTATAAGGTACGATTTTTTTTTACAGAAATCGACGTAACTCGTTAAACTACGTCGGGATTAATGGTTATTCTCCTTCTGAGAATATTTTTTACAATCGGACCTATGCGTCCGGTCGTTGGAAATTAGAAAATTTTCGGACCGAGCCCGTATTTTCGAGTTAGCCTCGTTAAAAGTGTGACGAGGTATGAATATTTTTGCAGAAATCGACGTAACTCGATAAACTACGTCGGGATTGAGCGTTTTTAGCATTGGGAAGACGCTGGAAAAATTTTCGAACCGATGCGACCGGTCGTTGGCACATAGAATAATTCCGAGCCGGTACGGTGGGACAGAAAATTTCCGCGAGCGAAAACATTTATTCGAAATTACTCCGTTAAAAGCGTTATAAGGAACGATTTTTTTTTACAGAAATCGAAGTAACTCGTTAAACTACGTCGGGATTAATGGTTATTCTCCTTCTGAGAATATTTTTTACAATCGGACCTATGCGTCCGGTCGTTGGAAATTAGAAAATTTTCGGACCGAGCCCGTATTTTCGAGTTAGCCTCGTTAAAAGTGTGACGAGGTATGAATATTTTTGCAGAAATCGACGTAACTCGATAAACTACGTCGGGATTGAGCGTTTTTAGCATTGGGAAGACGCTGGAAAAATTTTCGAACCGATGCGACCGGTCGTTGGCACATAGAATAATTCCGAGCCGGTACGGTGGGACAGAAAATTTCCGAGAACAGAAACATTTTTTCGAGTTTACTCCGTTAAAAGCCTTATAAGGTACGATTTTTTTAAACAGAAATCGACGTAACGCAATAAACTGCGTCGGGATTAATGGTTTCTTTCCGTCTGAGAATATTTTTTACAATCGAACCTATGCGTCCGGTCGTTCGAACTTAGAAAATTTTCGGACCGAGCACGTATTTTCGAGTTATCCTCGTTAAAAGTGTGACGAGGTATGAATATTATTGCAGAAATCGACGTAACTCGATAAACTACGTCGGGATTGAGCGTTTGTAGCATTGGGAAGACGCTGGAAAAATTTTCGAACCGATGCGACCTGTCGTTGGCACATAGAATAATTCCGAGCCGGTACGGTGGGACAGAAAATTTCCGCGAGCGAAAACATTTTTTCGAAATTACTCCGTTAAAAGCTTTATAAGGTACGACTTTTTTGTTACAGAAATCGACGTAACTCGTTAAACTACGTCGGGATTAACGGTTATTCTCCTTCTGAGAATATTTTTTACAATCGGACCTATGCGTCCGGTCGTTCGAACTTAGAAAATTTTCGGACCGATCACGTTTTTTCGAGTTATCTCCGTTAAAAGTGTTACGAGGTATGAATATTTTTGCAGAAATCGACGTAACTCGATAAACTCCGTCGGGATTAAGCGTTTTAGGCATTGGGAAGACGTTTGGAAAAATTGTCAAACCGATGCGACCGGTCGTTGGAACATAGAATAATTCCGAGCCAGTCGGTGGGACGGAAAATTTCCGCGAGCGAAAACATTTTTTCGAAATTACTCCGTTAAAAGCGTTATAAGGTACGACTTTTTTGTTACAGAAATCGACGTAACTCGTTAAACTACGTCGGGATTAATGGTTATTCTCCTTCTGAGAATATTTTTTACAATCGGACCTATGCGTCCGGTCGTTCGAACTTAGAAAATTTTCGGACCGATCACGTTTTTTCGAGTTATCTCCGTTAAAAGTGTTACGAGGTATGAATATATTTGCAGAAATCGACGTAACTCGATAAACTACGTCGGGATTGAGCGTTTGTAGCATTGGGAAGACGCTGGAAAAATTTTCGAACTGATGCGACCGGTCGTTGGCACATAGAATAATTCCGAGCCGGTACGGTGGGACAGAAAATTTCCGAGAGAGGAAACATTTTTTCGAAATTACTCCGTTAAAAGCTTTATAAGGTACGACTTTTTTGTTACAGAAATCGACGTAACTCGTTAAACTACGTCGGGATTAACGGTTATTCTCCTTCTGAGAATATTTTTTACAATCGGACCTATGCGTCCGGTCGTTCGAACTTAGAAAATTTTCGGACCGAGCACGTATTTTCGAGTTATCCTCGTTAAAAGTGTGACGAGGTATGAATATTATTGCAGAAATCGACGTAACTCGATAAACTACGTCGGGATTGAGCGTTTTTAGCATTGGGAAGACGCTGGAAAAATTTTCGAACCGATGCGACCGGTCGTTCGAACTTAGAAAATTTTCCGACCGAGCACGTTTTTTCGCGTTATCGTCGTTAAAAGTGTTACGAGGTATGAATATGTCGGAGAAGCGTCAGGAATAGGGTTGTAGGCGTTTGATAAATCTGCATTGGGCTTGACCATCGTTGTGATATAACAAAGGCGCGGCTTGCTAACACGAGTAGGGATACTACAGACTCGACAATCATCCGTGGCGGTTGGACACTCGCTATACTAGTCATGTTGATCTTAGGCTCAATAACGAATCCGCGGTCAACGGGATGATAGATGTACGTGCTCACAAAAATCTAAGTCGGACTCTTTGTTTAAACGTGGAATATCCACCGAGCGTACAGACTCTAAGTAACTCGCTAATACGATCTCACGAGAGAATGACTCTCCGTCGCGATGATGCTGCAGAGGAAAACTATAATGGGGTGTGTCTAAGGACACGAGATCATCGGATTCGTCGAGGAAGCCTTCGTTCAGAAAGTAAGGGAAATTGGCGTTATTGCTAATTGGTCAATCTCCATATCGGTGGTTAGAAAAAGATGCTAGCCACCCTCGGGGGAAAGTTGCTAGTGGGAGACGCCGTTCGTTGAAGAATAGGTCTCTCCTATCTTCCCGTAGCTGGGACAAAGACTGTTTGTTTGAAGGACTTTAGTCAACTAAATCTTAAGATTTATAACGGGCCCTCAGGCTAGCTGAACATGTACTGCGGAGACGCATCGACATCTGGCAATCATCTTACGCGAAGAATAGGGTCTGCGTGTGGCGAGCCACGGGACAGAAACCGTTGGAATGTTTACTGTCGCGTGCCGCCACGAATATTTCTTTTAAGGAGAGCTATAGAATTACTCCATACCTTTGTTAGACAAAGCGTTCATCCCGTGACCGCGGCTACGTTCGGCGACTGACTGTCGCCTCGAGCCCAAGCTCGCTATCACAACTCTCGAACAATTAAAATCGGATTGAATACCTACAATTGTTTAGTTACAGCTATAGTAGACTCTAGATTACAATGTTGCGGGATTATTCAAATTCCAAAGGCTCCGATGTTCTTTCATCTCCGACAAATATTTTTGCAGAAATCGACGTAACTCGATAAACTACGTCGGGATTGAGCGTTTTTAGCATTGGGAAGACGTTGGAAACATTTTCGAACCGATGCGACGGGTCGTTGGCACATAGAATTATTCCGAGCATTCACGGTGGGACAGAAAATTTCCGAGAGCGAAAACATTTTTTCGAGTTTACTCCGTTAAAAGCGTTATAAGGTACGATTTTTTTTGCAGAAATCGACGTAACTCGATAAACTACGCCGGGATTATTGGTTTTTCTCCGTCTGAGAATATTTTTTACAATCGGACCTATGCGTCCGGTCGTTCGAACTTAGATAATTTTCGGACCGAACACGTTTTTTCGTGTTATCTCCGTTAAAAGTGTTACGAGGTATGAATATTTTTGCAGAAACCGACGTAACTCGATATACTACGTCGGGTTTAAGCGTTTTTAGCATTGGGAAGACGTTGGAAAAATTTTCGAACCGACGCGACCGGTCGTTGGAACAAAGAATAACTTCGAGCCGGTACGGTGGGACAGAAAATTTCCGAGAGAGGAAACATTTTTTCGAGTTTACTCCTTTAAAAGCGTTATAAGGTACGATTTTTTTTTTACACAAATCGACGTAGCTCGATAAACTAGCTCGGGATTATTGGTTTTTGTCCGTCTGAGAATATTTTTTACAATCGGACCTATGCGTCCGGTCGTTCGAACTTAGATAATTTTCGGACCGAACACGCTTTTCCGAGTTATGTCCGTTAAAAGTGTTACGAGGTATGAATATTTTTGCAGAAACCGACGTAACTCGATATACTACGTCGGGTTTAAGCGTTTTTAGCATTGAGAAGACGTCGGAAAAATTTTCGAACCGATGCGACCGGTCGTTGGAACAAAGAATAATTAGGAGCCGGTACGGTGGGACAGAAAATTTCGGAGAGCGAAAATATTTTTTCGAGTTTACTCCGTTAAAAGCGTTATAAGATACGACTTTTTTTACAGAAATCGACGTAACTCGGTAAACTACGTCGGGATTAATGGTTTTTCTCCGTCTGAGAATATTTTTTACAATCGGGCCTATGCGTCCGGTCGTTCGAACTTAGATAATTTTCGGACCGAATACGTTATTTCGAGTTATCTCCGTTAAAAGTGGTACGAGGTATGAATATTTTTGCAGAAACCGACGTAACTCGATAAACTACGTCGGGTTTAAGCGTTTTTAGCATTGGGAAGACGTTGGAAAAATTTTCGAACCGATGCGACCGGTCGTTGGAACAAAGAATAATTACGAGACGGTACGGTGGGATAGAAAATTTCCGAGAGCGAGAACATGTTTTCGAGTTTACTCCGTTAGAAGCGTTATAAGGTACGATTTTTTTTACACACATCGACGTAGCTCGATAAACTAGGTCGGGATTATTGGTTTCCCCCGCCTGAGAATATTTTTTACAATCGGACCTATGCGTCCGGTCGTTCGAACTTAGACAATTTTCGGACCGAACACGCTTTTTCGAGTTATGTCCGTTAAAAGTGTTACGAGGTATGAATATTTTTGCAGAAACCGACGTAACTCGATATACTACGTCGGATTTAAGCGTTTTTAGCATTGGGAAGACGTTGGAAAAATTTTCGAACCGATGCGACCGGTCGTTGGAACAAAGAATAACTTCGAGCCGGTACGGTGGGACAGAAAATTTCTGAGAGAGGAAACATTTTTTCGAGTTTACTCCGTTAAAAGCGTTATAAGGTACGATTTTTTTTTACACAAATCAACGTAGCTCGATAAACTAGCTCGGGATTATTGGTTTTTGTCCGTCTGAGAATATTTTTTACAATCGGACCTATGCGTCCGGTCGTTCGAACTTAGATAATTTTCGGACCGAACACGCTTTTTCGAGTTATCTCCGTTAAAAGTGTTACGAGGTATGAATATTTTTGCAGAACCCGACGTAACTCGATATACTACGTCGGGTTTAAGCGTTTTTAGCATTGGGAAGACGTTGGAAAAATTTTCGAACCGATGCGACCGGTCGTTGGAACAAAGAATAACTTCGAGCCGGTACGGTGGGACAGAAAATTTCTGAGAGAGGAAACATTTTTTCGAGTTTACTCCGTTAAAAGCGTTATAAGGTACGATTTTTTTTTACACAAATCAACGTAGCTCGATAAACTAGCTCGGGATTATTGGTTTTTGTCCGTCTGAGAATATTTTTTACAATCGGACCTATGCGTCCGGTCGTTCGAACTTAGATAATTTTCGGACCGAACACGCTTTTTCGAGTTATCTCCGTTAAAAGTGTTACGAGGTATGAATATTTTTGCAGAAACCGACGTAACTCGATATACTACGTCGGGTTTAAGCGTTTTTAGCATTGGGAAGACGTTGGAAAAATTTTCGAACCGACGCGACCGGTCGTTGGAACATAGAATAACTTCGAGCCGGTACGGTGGGACAGAAAATTTCCGAGAGAGGAAACATTTTTTCGAGTTTACTCCGTTAAAAGCGTTATAAGGTACGATTTTTTTTTACACAAATCGACGTAGCTCGATAAACTAGCTCGGGATTATTGGTTTTTGTCCGTCTGAGAATATTTTTTACAATCGGACCTATGCGTCCGGTCGTTCGAACTTAGATAATTTTCGGACCGAACACGCTTTTTCGAGTTATTTCCGTTAAAAGTGTTACGAGGTATGAATATTTTTGCAGAAACCGACGTAACTCGATATACTACGTCGGGTTTAAGCGTTTTTAGCATTGAGAAGACGTCGGAAAAATTTTCGAACCGATGCGACCGGTCGTTGGAACAAAGAATAATTAGGAGCCGGTACGGTGGGACAGAAAATTTCGGAGAGCGAAAATATTTTTTCGAGTTTACTCCGTTAAAAGCGTTATAAGGTACGACTTTTTTTACAGAAATCGACGTAACTCGGTAAACTACGTCGGGATTAATGGTTTTTCTCCGTCTGAGAATATTTTTTACAATCGGGCCTATGCGTCCGGTCGTTCGAACTTAGATAATTTTCGGACCGAATACGTTATTTCGAGTTATATCCGTTAAAAGTGGTACGAGGTATGAATATTTTTGCAGAAACCGACGTAACTCGATAAACTACGTCGGGTTTAAGCGTTTTTAGCATTGGGAAGACGTTGGAAAAATTTTCGAACCGATGCGACCGGTCGTTGGAACAAAGAATAATTACGAGACGGTACGGTGGGATAGAAAATTTCCGAGAGCGAGAACATGTTTTCGAGTTTACTCCGTTAAAAGCGTTATAAGGTACGATTTTTTTTACACACATCGACGTAGCTCGATAAACTAGGTCGGGATTATTGGTTTTTCCCCGCCTGAGAATATTTTTTACAATCGGACCTATGCGTCCGGTCGTTCGAACTTAGACAATTTTCGGACCGAACACGCTTTTTCGAGTTATGTCCGTTAAAAGTGTTACGAGGTATGAATATTTTTGCAGAAACCGACGTAACTCGATATACTACGTCGGATTTAAGCGTTTTTAGCATTGGGAAGGCGTTGGAAAAATTTTCGAACCGACGGGACCGGTCGTTGGAACAAAGAATAACTTCGAGCCGGTACGGTGGGACAGAAAATTTCCGAGAGGGGAAACATTTTTTCGAGTTTACTCCGTTAAAAGCGTTATAAGGTACGATTTTTTTTTACACAAATCGACGTAGCTCGATAAACTAGGTCGGGATTATTGGTTTTTCTCCGTCTGAGAATATTTTTTACAATCGGACCTATGCGTCCGGTCGTTCGAACTTAGATAATTTTCGGACCGAATACGTTATTTCGAGTTATCTCCGTTAAAAGTGGTACGAGGTATGAATATTTTTGCAGAAACCGACGTAACTCGATAAACTACGTCGGGTTTAAGCGTTTTTAGCATTGGGAAGACGTTGGAAAAATTTTCGAACCGATGCGACCGGTCGTTGGAACAAAGAATAATTACGAGACGGTACGGTGGGATAGAAAATTTCCGAGAGCGAGAACATGTTTTCGAGTTTACTCCGTTAAAAGCGTTATAAGGTACGATTTTTTTTACACACATCGACGTAGCTCGATAAACTAGGTCGGGATTATTGGTTTTTCCCCGCCTGAGAATATTTTTTACAATCGGACCTATGCGTCCGGTCGTTCGAACTTAGACAATTTTCGGACCGAATACGTTATTTCGAGTTATCTCCGTTAAAAGTGGTACGAGGTATGAATATTTTTGCAGAAACCGACGTAACTCGATAAACTACGTCGGGTTTAAGCGTTTTTAGCATTGGGAAGACGTTGGAAAAATTTTCGAACCGATGCGACCGGTCGTTGGAACAAAGAATAATTACGAGACGGTACGGTGGGATAGAAAATTTCCGAGAGCGAGAACATGTTTTCAAGTTTACTCCTTTAAAAGCGTTATAAGGTACGATTTTTTTTACACACATCGACGTAGCTCGATAAACTAGGTCGGGATTATTGGTTTTTCTCCGCCTGAGAATATTTTTTACAATCGGACCTATGCGTCCGGTCGTTCGAACTTAGACAATTTTCGGACCGAACACGCTTTTTCGAGTTATGTCCGTTAAAAGTGTTACGAGGTATGAATATTTTTGCAGAAACCGACGTAACTCGATATACTACGTCGGATTTAAGCGTTTTTAGCATTGGAAAGGCGTTGGAAAAATTTTCGAACCGACGCGATCGGTCGTTGGAACAAAGAATAACTTCGAGCCGGTACGGTGGGACAGAAAATTTCCGAGAGAGGAAACATTTTTTCGAGTTTACTCCGTTAAAAGCGTTATAAGGTACGACTTTTTTTACAGAAATCGACGTAACTCGGTAAACTACGTCGGGATTAATGGTTTTTCTCCGTCTGAGAATATTTTTTACAATCGGGCCTATGCGTCCGGTCGTTCGAACTTAGATAATTTTCGGACCGAATACGTTATTTCGAGTTTACTCCGTTAAAAGTGTTACGAGGTATGAATATGTCGGAGAAGCGTCAGGAATAGGGTTGTAGGCGTTTGATAAATCTTCATTGGAATAGACCATCGTTGTGACATAACAGAGGCACGGCTTGCTAACATGTGTAGGGATACTACAGACTCGACAATCAACCGTGGCGGTTGGACACTCGCGATACTAGTCATGTTGATCTTAGGCTCAATAACGAATCCGCGGTCAACGGGATGATAGATGTAAGTGCTCACAAAAATCTAAGTCGTACTCTTTGTTAAGACGTGGAGTATCCACCGAGCGTACAGGCTCTATGTAACTCGTTAATACGAAGAATGTGCGAGAAGAGAATGTGCGACGAAGTGCGAGAGAATGACTCTCCGTCGCGATGGTGCTGCAGAGGAAAACTATGATGGGGTGTGTCTAAGGACACGAGATCATCGGATTCGTCGAGGAAAACCTTCGTTCAGAAAGTAAGGGAAATTGGCGTTATTGCTAATTGGTCAATCTCCATATCGGTGGTTAGAAAAAGATGCTAGCCACCCTCGGGGGAAAGTTGCTAGAGGGAGACGCCGTTCGTTGAAAAATAGGTCTCTCCTATCTTCCCGTAGCTGGGACAAAGACAGATTGTTTGAAGGACTTTAGTCAACTACATCCTAAGATTTATAACGGGCCCTCAGGCTAGCTGAACATGTACTGCGGAGACGCATCGACATCTGGCAATCATCTTACTCGAAGAATAGGGTCTGCGTGTGGCGAGCCACGGGACAGAAACCGTTGGAACGTTTACTGTCGCGTGCCGCCACGAATATTTCTTTTAAGGAGAGCTATAGAATTACTCCATACCTTTGTTAGACAAAGCGTTCATCCCGTGACCGCGGCTACGTTCGGCGACTGACTGTCGCCTCGAGCCCAAGCTCGCTATCACAACTCTCGAACAATTAAAATCGGATTGAATACCTACAATTGTTTAGTTACAGCTATAGTAGACTCTAGATTACAATGTTGCGGGATTATTCAAATTCCAAAGGTTCCGTTGTTCTTTCGTCCCTGACAAGTATAATGATACAACGTATTAAGTTATATAACACAACGTTACATTGTGTAACGTTATAACGTATTATGTTATGCAACATATTGTTATATGGTATAACGTATTACGTTATATTGTATAACCTTATAGCGTATTACGTTATATAACATAACATTATATGGTATAACGTTATAACGTATTACGTTACATAACAAAACGATATATGGAATACTGTTATAACGTAATACGGTATATGGTATAACGTTATAACGTATTACGTTATATGGTATAACGCTATAACCTATTACGTTATATAATATAACGTTATATCGTATTACGTTATATAACAGAAGGTTATATGGTATAACGACTTAACGTATTACGCTATATGGTACAACGTTATAACTATAACAACGTTATATACGTCTAATGGCGTAATATAACGTATCTCCGCTGCTATTCGTGGTATGTCGACAAATTTATGCGCCTTATACTCCTCATTTGCCGCCAAATACAGCGGACCTGCTCCTGTTTACATTATGTTAACTGGAGTCGAGGACAATTGCAATGTTGTTGCAGTACAGCATATTCAGGAATCAATATTTCATTGCGCGGATCTACACTGCTATTTGTGATATCTCGTCAATTCGATGCGCGGTATACCGCGCAGTTGCTGCCAAATAGAGCGCAAGTCAGACACATTGCGCTATGTCAACTCAGGTCCCTGCCTAATTCATTGTAATTGTAGTTTTGCATATTTAGGCTTATGTATTCAATTAATCGTATCTCCGGTGCTATAGGAGGTAAGCCTACAATTCGACGCGAGTTATGCTCCACAGTTGCCGCCAAACAGCGCACCTGCTCCTATTTACATTATGTCAACTCGGGTCGAGGACAAATGCAATGATGCTGCAGTACAGCATTATTCAGGATTCAATATTTCATTGAACGTAAATACACTGCTATTTTTGATATCCCAACAATTCGATGCGCGTGATACTACACATTTCCTGCCAAATACAGCGCACCTGCTCCTGTTTACATTATGTCAACTCGGATCGAGGACAAATGCCATGTTGTTGCAGTACAGCATATACAGGATACAATATTTCATTGAACGTATATACACTGCCATGGTGATATCCCGACAATTCGATGCGCGGTATAGCGCACAGTTGCTGCCAAATAGAGCGCAAGTCAGACACTTTGCGCTATGTCAACTCAGGTCCCTGCCTAATTCATTGTAATTGTAGTTTTGCATATTTAGGCTTATGTATTCAATTAATCGTATCTCCGGTGCTATAGGAGGTAAGCCTACTATTCGATGCGCGTTATGCTCCACGGTTGCCGCCAAAGAGCGGACCTGCTCCTGTATACATTATATCAACTGGGGTCAATGACAAATGCAATGTTTTTGCAGAACAGCATATTCAGAATTCAATATTTCATTGATCGTATATACACTGCTACTAGAGATATTTCGGCAATTCCATGCGCGTTGTATTCCACATTTCCTGCGAAATGCGGCGCACCTGCTCCTGTTTACATTGTGTTAACTGTGGTCCATGACAAATGCATTGTTTTTGCAGTACAGCATATACTGGATTCAATATTTCATTGAACGTATATACACTGCCATTGGTGATATCCCTACAATTCGATGCGCGTGATACTCCACATTTCCAGCCAAATACGGCGCACCTGCTCCTGTTGACATTATGTCAACTCGGGTCGAGGACAAATGCAATGTTGTTGCAGCACTGCATATCCAGGATTCAATATTTCATTGAACCGATCTACACTGCTATTGGTGATATTTCGTCAATTCCATAAGCGTTATACTCCACATTTCCTGCCAAATACAGCGCACCTGCCCCTGTTTACATTATGTCAACTCGGATCGAGGAGAAATGCAATGTTGTTGCAGTACAGCATATTCAGGATCCAATATTTCATTGAACGTACATACACTGTTATTGGTGATATCTCGACAATTTGATGCGTGTGATATTGCACATTCCCTGCCAAATACAGCGCGCCTGCTCCTGGTTACATGATGCCAACTCGGGTCGAGGACAAATGCAATGTTGTTGCAGTACTGCATATCCAGGAATCAATATTTCATTGAACGTATCTACACTACTATTGGTGATATTTCGTGAATTCCATGCGCGTTATACTCCACAGTTGCTGCCAAACAGCGGACCTTCTCCTACTTACATTATGTCAACTGGGGTCGAAGACAAATGCTTTGTTCTTGTAATACTACATATTCAGGATTCAATACTTCATTGATCGTGTCTACACTGCTATTGGTGTTATCTCCTCAACTCCATAGGCGCTATAACGCACATTCGCTGCCAAATACAGCACACCTGCTCCTGTTTACATTATGCCTACTAGGGTCGAGGACAAATGCAATGTTGTTGCAGTACAGCATATTACGGATTCAATATTCCATTGATCGGGTCTACACTACTATTGGTGATATCTCGACAATTCGATGCGCGTTATACCGCACATTTCCTGCCAAATACTACGCAAATCAACCGGTTTGCGCAATGTCAACTCTTCCTCCTGCCAAATCAAGCGTAATTGGCGTTTTGGGGATTCGGTCCGAAATAGTTAATTTCACGTATCTGAGTTCCTGTTCCAGATATCTCGACAATTCGACCAGCGTTCTACTTCACATTTGCTGCCGAAGACAGCGCGCATTAGCCGGTTTTTGCTATGTTAGCCCAGGTCCCTGCTAAATCCTTAGTAATTGCAGTTTAGCACAATTAGGACTATGTATTCGATTAAACGTATCTGCGTTTCCACTTGATATATGTCGACAATGCGATGCGCGTCAATCTCCTCATTCGCTGCCAAACATTACGCACATCAACCGGTTTGCGCATTGTCAACTCTGTCCTGTCAAATCCATTGTAATTGCAGTTTATTTTATTAGGCGCAAGAATTCAGTTAAACGTATCTCCGCTACTATTCGTGGTATGTTGACAAATCTATGCGCGTTATACTCCACATTGGCTGTCAAATACTACGCACATCAGCCGGTTTGCGCATTGTCAACTCTGTGTCCTGTCAAATCCATTGTAATTGCAGTTTACTTTATTAGGCTCAAGAATTTAGTTAAACGTATCTCCGCTACTATTCGTGGTATGGCGACAAATCGATGCGCGTTATACGCCTCATTTGCCGCCAAATACAGCGCACCAGCTCTTGTTTACATTGTGTCAACTCGGGTCTAGGACTAATGCAATGTTGTTGCAGCACTGCATATCCAGGATTCAATATTTCATTGAACCGATCTACACTGCTATTGGTGATATTTCGTCAATTCCATAAGCGTTATACTCCACATTTCCTGCAAAATACAGCGCACCTGCTACTGCTTACATTATGTCAACTCGCATCGAGGCAAATAGAATGTTTTTGCAGAACAGCACATTCAGGATTCAATACTTCATTGAAAGTATATACACTGCTATTGGTGATATCCCGACAATTCGATGCGCGTGTTACTGCACATTTCCTGCCAAATACAGCGCACCTGCTCCTGTTCACATTGTGTCACCTCCGGTCGAGGACAAGTGCAATGTGGTTGCAGTACAGCATATTCAGGAATCAATATTTCATTGAACGTATATACACTACTATTGGTGATATCTCGTCAATTCGATGCGCGTGATACTCCACATTTCCTGCCAAATACGGCGCACCTGCTCCTGTTTACATTATGTCAAATCGGGTCGAGGACAAATGCCATGAAGTTGCAGTACAGGATATTCAGGATTCAATATTTCATTGAACGTATATACACTGCAATTGGTGATATCCTGACAATTCGATGCGCGTTATACTCCTCATTCGCTGCAAAATACCAGATACATCAGCCGGTTTGCGCATTGTCAACTCTGTGTCCTGTCAAATACATTGTAATTGCAGTTTATCATATTAGGCTCAAGTATTTATTTATACGTATCTCCGCTGCTATTCGTGGTGTGTCGACAAATCTGTGCGCGTTATACTCCTCATTTGCCGCCAAATACAGCAGACCTGTTCCTGTTTATATTATGTCAACTCGGTTCGAGTACAAATGCAATGTTGTTGCAGTACAGCATATTGCGGATTCAATATTCCATTGATCGGGTCTACACTACTATTGGTGATATCTCGACAATTCGATGCGCGTTATACCGCACATTTCCTGCCAAATACTACGCAAATCAACCGGTTTGCGCAATGTCAACTCTTCCTCCTGCCAAATCAAGCGTAATTGGCGTTTTGGGGATTCGGTCCGAAATAGTTAATTTCACGTATCTGAGTTCCTGTTCCAGATATCTCGACAATTCGACCAGCGTTCTACTTCACATTTGCTGCCGAAGACAGCGCGCATTAGCCGGTTTTTGCTATGTTAGCCCAGGTCCCTGCTAAATCCTTAGTAATTGCAGTTTAGCATAATTAGGACTATGTATTCCATTAAACGTATCTGCGTTTCCACTTGATATATGTCGACAATGCGATGCGCGTCAATCTCCTCATTCGCTGCCAAACATTACGCACATCAACCGGTTTGCGCATTGTCAACTCTGTCCTGTCAAATCCATTGTAATTGCAGTTTATTTTATTAGGCGCAAGAATTCAGTTAAACGTATCTCCGCTACTATTCGTGGTATGTTGACAAATCTATGCGCGTTATACTCCACATTGGCTGTCAAATACTACGCACATCAGCCGGTTTGCGCATTGTCAACTCTGTGTCCTGTCAAATCCATTGTAATTGCAGTTTACTTTATTAGGCTCAAGAATTTAGTTAAACGTATCTCCGCTACTATTCGTGGTATGGCGACAAATCGATGCGCGTTATACGCCTCATTTGCCGCCAAATACAGCGCACCAGCTCTTGTTTACATTGTGTCAACTCGGGTCTAGGACTAATGCAATGTTGTTGCAGCACTGCATATCCAGGATTCAATATTTCATTGAACCGATCTACACTGCTATTGGTGATATTTGGTCAATTCCATAAGCGTTATACTCCACATTTCCTGCAAAATACAGCGCACCTGCTACTGCTTACATTATGTCAACTCGCATCGAGGCAAATAGAATGTTTTTGCAGAACAGCATATTCAGGATTCAATACTTCATTGAAAGTATATACACTGCTATTGGTGATATCCCGACAATTCGATGCGCGTGTTACTGCACATTTCCTGCCAAATACAGCGCACCTGCTCCTGTTCACATTGTGTCACCTCCGGTCGAGGACAAGTGCAATGTTGTTGCAGTACAGCATATTCAGGAATCAATATTTCATTGAGCGTATATACACTACTATTGGTGATATCACGACAATTCGGTGCGCGTTATACTCCTCATTGGCTGCCAAATCCTACGCACATCAGCCGGTTTTCGCTATGTCCACTCTGTGCCCTATCACATACAGCGTTGTTGCAGTTCTGCAGATTCTGTCTTAAATATTCAATTGAGCGTATCTACGCTACTATTGGTGATATCTCGACAATTCGATGCGCGTTATACTCCTCATTCGCTGCCAAATACTACGCACATCAGCCGGTTTGCGCATTGTCCACTCTGTGTCCTGTCAAATACATTGTAATTGCAGTTTATCATATTAGGCTCAAGTATTAATTTAAACGTATCTCCGCTGCTATTCGTGGTATCTCGACTAATCTATGCGCGTTATACTCCTCATTTGCCGCCAAATACAGCAGACCTGTTCCTGTTTACATTATGTCAACTCGGTTCGAGTACAAATGCAATGTTGTTGCAGTACAGCATGTACGGGATTCAATATTTCATTGGACGTATATACACTGCTATTGGTGATATCTCGATAATTCGATGCGCGTTATACTCCTCATTCGCTGCCAAATACTACACACATCAGAGAGTTTGCGCATTGTCTACTCTGTGTCCTGTCAAATACATTGTAATTGTAGTTTATCATATTAGGCTCAAGTATTTATTTAAACGTATCTCCGCTGCTATTCGTGATATGTCGACAAATCCATGCGCGTTATACTCCTCATTTGCCGCCAAACACAGCGGACCTGCTCCTGTTTACATTATGTCATCTCGGGTCGAGGACAAACGCAATGTTGTTGCAGTTCAGCATATTCAGGATTCGATATTTCATTGAACGGATCTACACTGCTATTGGTGATATCTCGTCAATTCGATGCGCGCCATACCGCAAAGTTGCTGCCAAATAGAGCGCAAATCAGCCACTTTGCGCTATGTCAAATCAGGTCCCAGCCTAATTCATTGTAATTGTATGGGACAGAAAATTTCCGAGAGGGGAAACATTTTTTCGATATTACTCCGTTAAAAGCGTTATAAGGTACGATTTTTTTTACAGAAACCGACGTAACGCAATAAACTACGTCTGGATTAATGGTTTTTTTCCGTCTGAGAATATTTTTTACCATCGGACCTATGCGTCCGGTCGTTCGGACTTCGAAAATTTTCGGACCGAGCACGTTTTTTCGAGTTATTTCCGTTGAAAGTGTTACGAGGTATGAATATTTTTGCAGAAATCGACGTAACTCGATAAGTTCCTTCGGAGTTGAGCGTTTTTAGCATTCTGAAGACGTTGCAAAATTTTCGAACCGATGCGACAGGTCGTTGGAACAAAGAATAACTTCGAGCCGGTACGGTGGAACAGAAAATTTCCGAGAGAGGAAACATTTTTTCGAGTTTACTCCGTTAAAAGCGTTATAAGGTACGATTTTTTTTTACACAAATCGACGTAGCTCGATAAACTAGGTCGGGATTATTGGTTTTTCTCCGTCTGAGAATATTTTTTACAATCGGACCTATGCGTCCGGTCGTTCGAACTTAGATAATTTTCGGACCGAATACGTTATTTCGAGTTATCTCCGTTAAAAGTGGTACGAGGTATGAATATTTTTGCAGAAACCGACGTAACTCGATAAACTACGTCGGGTTTAAGCGTTTTTAGCATTGGGAAGACGTTGGAAAAATTTTCGAACCGATGCGACCGGTCGTTGGAACAAAGAATAATTACGAGACGGTACGGTGGGATAGAAAATTTCCGAGAGCGGAAATATTTTTTCGAGTTTACTCCGTTAAAAGCCTTATGAGGTACGACTTTTGTTAACAGAAATCGACGTAACGCTATAAACTACGTCGGGATTAATGGTTTTTCTCCGTCTGAGAATGTTTTTTACAATCGGACCTATGTGTTCGGTCGTTCGAACTTAGAAAATTTTCGGACCGAGCACGTTTTTTCGAGTTATTTCCGTTAAAAGTGTTACGAGGTATGAATATTTTTGCAGACATCGACGTAACTCGATAAATTACGTCGGGATTAAGCGTTTTTAGCATTGGGAAGACGTTGCAAAATTTTCGAACCGATGCGACCGGTCGTTGGTACATGGAATAATTCCGAGCCAGTACGGTGGGACAGAAAGTTTCCGCGAGCTAAAACATTTTTTCGATATTACTCCGTTAAAAGCGTTATAAGGTACGATTTTTTTTACAGAAACCGACGTAACGCAATAAACTACGTCGGGATTAATGGTTTTTCTCCGTCTGAGAATATTTTTTACAATCGGACCTATGCGTCCGGTCATTCGAACTTAGAATTTTCGGACCGAGCACGTTTTTTCGAGTTATCTCCGTTGAAAGTGTTACGAGGTATGAATATTTTTGCAGAAATCGACGTAACTCGATAAATTACGTCGGAATTAAGCGTTTTTGGCATTAGGAAGACGTTGCAAAATTTTCGAACCGATGCGACCGGTCGTTGGAACATTGAATAATTCCGAGCCGGTACGGTGGGACAGAAAATTTCCGAGAGAAGAAACATTTTTTCGAGTTTACTTTGTTAAAAGCCTTATAAGGTACGATTTTTTTACAGAAATCGACGTAACTCGATACACTCCGTCGGGATTAATGGTTTTTCTCCGTCTGAGAATATTTTTTACAATCGGACCTATGCGTCCGGTCGTTCGAACTTAGAAAATTTTCGGACCGAGCACGTTTATTTCGCGTTATCGTTGTTAAAAGTGTTACGAGGTATGAATATTTTTGCAGAAATCGACGTAACTCGATAAATTCCGTCGGAGTTGAGCGTTTTTTGCATTCTGAAGACGTTGCAAAATTTTCGAACCGATGCGACCGGTCGTTGGAACATAGAATAATTCCGAGCCAGTACGGTGGGACAGAAAATTTCCGAGAGCTAAAACATTTTTTCGAATTTACTCCGTTAAAAGCCTTATAAGGTACGACTTTTGTTAACAGAAATCGACGTAACGCTATAAACTACGTCGGTATTAATGGTTGTTCTCCGTCTGAAAATATTTTTTACAATCGGACCTACGCGTCCGGTCGTTCGAACTTAGAAAATTTTCGGACCGAACACGTTTTTTCGAGTTATATCCGTTAAAAGTGCTACGAGGTATGAATATTTTTGCAGACATCGACGTAACTCGAAAAATTACGTCGGGATTAAGCGTTTTTAGCATTGGGAAGACGTTGCAAAATATTCGAACCGATACGACCGGTCGTTGGAACATAGAATAATTACGAGCCAGTACGGTGGGACAGAAAATTTCCGCGAGCTAAGACATTTTTTCGAAATTACTCCGTTAAAAGCGTTATGAGGTACGATTTTTTTACAGAAACCGACGTAACGCAATAAACTACGTCGGGATTAATGATTTTTTTCCGTCTGAGAATATTTTTTACCATCGGACCTATGCGTCCGGTCGTTCGAACTTAGAAAATTATCGGATCGAGCACGTTATTTCCAGTTATCCTCGTAAAAGTGTTACGACGTATGAATGTTTTTGTAGAAATCGACGTAACTCGATAAATTCCGTCGGGATTAAGCGTTTTTAGCATTGGGAATACGTTGGAAAAATTTTCGAACCGATGCGACCGGTCGTTGGAACATTGAATAATTCCGAGCCGGTACGGTGGGACAGAAAATTTCCGAGAGAGGAAACATTTTTTCGAGTTTACTCCGTTAAAAGCCTTATAAGGTACGATTTTTTTACAGAAATCGACGTAACTCGATACACTCCGTCGGGATTAATGGTTTTTCTCCGTCTGAGAATATTTTTTACAATCGGACCTATGCGTCCGGTCGTTCGAACTTAGAAAATTTTCGGACCGAGCACGTTTATTTCGCGTTATCGTCGTTAAAAGTGTTACGAGGTATGAATATTTTTGCAGACATCGACGTAACTCGATAAATTACGTCGGGATTAAGCGTTTTTAGCATTGGGAAGACGTTGCAAAATTTTCGAACCGATGCGACCGGTCGTTGGAACATAAAATAATTCCGAGCCGGTACGGTGGGACATAAAATTTCCGAGTCCGGAAACATTTTTTCGAGTTTACTCCGTTAAAAGCCTTATAAGGTACGATTTTTTTTAACAGAAATCGACGTAACACAATAAGCTACGTCGGGATTAATGGTTTTTCTCCGTCTGAGAATATTTTTTACAATCGGACCTATGCGTCCGGTCGTTCGGACTTAGAAAATTTTCGGACCGAGCACGTTTTTTCGAGATATTTCCGTTGAAAGTGTTACGAGGTATTAATATTTTTGCAGAAATCGACGTAACTCGATAAATTCCGTCGGAGTTGAGCGTTTTTAGCATTCTGAAGACGTTGCAAAATTTTCGAACCGATGCGACCGGTCGTTGGAACATAGAATAATTCCGAGCCGGTACGGTGGGACATAAAATTTCCGAGTGCGGAAACATTTTTTCGAGTTTACTCCGTTAAAAGCCTTATAAGGTACGATTTTTTTTTTAACAGAAATCGACGTAACGCAATAAGCTACGTCGGGATTAATGGTTTTTCTCCGTCTGAGAATATTTTTTACAATCGGACCTATGTGTCCGGTCGTTCGAACTTAGAAAATTTTCGGACCGAGCACGTTTTTTCGAGTTATTTCCGTTGAAAGTGTTACGAGGTATGAATATTTTTGCAGAAATCGACGTAACTCGATAAATTCCGTCGGAGTTGAGCGTTTTTAGCATTCTGAAGACTTTGCAAAATTTTCGAACCGATGCGACAGGTCGTTGGAACATAGAATAATTCCGAGCCGGTACGGTGAGACAGAAAATTTCCTAGAGCGGAAACATTTTTCGAGTTTACTCCGTTAAAAGCGTTATAAGGTACGATTTTTTTTACAGAAATCGACGTAACTCGATATACTGCGTCGGGATAAATGGTTTTTTTTTCCGTCTGAGAATATTTTTTACAATCGGACCTATGCGTCCGTTCGTTCGAACTTAGAAAATTTCCGAGAGCGAAAGAATTTTTTCGAGTTTACTCCGTTAAAAGTGTTACGAGGTATGAATATGTCGAAGAAGCGTCAGGAATAGGGTTGTAGGCGTTTGATAAATCTTCATTGGAATATACCATCGTTGTGATATAACAGAGGCACGGCTTGCTAACACGAGTAGGGATACTACAGACTCGGCAATCAACCGTGGCGGTTGGACACTCGCGATACTAGTCATGTTGATCTTAGGCTCAATAACGAATCCGCGGTCAACGGGATGATAGATGTAAGTGCTCACAAAATTCTATGTCGGACTCTTTGTTAAGACGTGGAGTATCCACCGAGCGTACAGACTCTAACTAACTCGCTAATACGACCTCTATTCTCTCCTCTTGGGAGAATGACTCGCCGTCGCGATGGTGCTGCAGAGGAAAACGATGATGGGGTGTGCCTAAGGACACGAGATCATCGGATTCGTCGAGGAAAGCCTACGTTCAGAAAGTAAGGGAAATTGGCGTTGTTGCTAATTAGTCAATCTCCATATCGCTGGTTAGAAAAAGATGCTAGCCACCCTCGGGGAAAAGTTGCTAGAGGGAGACGTCGTTCGCTGAAAAATATGTCTCTCCTATCTTCCCGTAGCTGGGACAAAGACTGTTTGTTTGAAGGACTTTAGTCAACTAAATCCTAAGATTTATAACGGGCCCTCAGGCTAGCTGAACATGTACTGCGGAGACGCATCGACATCTGGCAATCATCTTACTCGAAGAATAGGGTCTGCGTGTGGCGAGCTACGGGACAGAGACCGTTGGGATGTTCACTGTCGCGTGCCGCCACGAATATTTCTTTTAAGAAGAGCTATAGAATTACTCCATACCTTTGTTAGACAAAGCGTTCATCCCGTGACCGCGGCTACGTTCGGCGACTGGCTGTCGCCTCGAGCCAAAGCTCACCGCCACTAGGCTCAAACCATAACAATCGGATCGCATAACTACAATTATTTAATTACAGCTATCGTAGACTCTAGATTGTAATGTTGCGAGACTATCCAGAATTCCAAGGGCTCCGTTGTCCTTTCATCTCCGACACGGCCATCCTGACTATCACACGTCCTCGTGTGTAACTAAAATATCGTGTATTCTTATATTAGACTCGACGCAACCGACATTATTTACAATTTAACTAAATGTCCAAGTAAGTCAGGGGTCCACTTCAACAACGAAATTTTGTTCTGAGGTTTGATAAGCAAGGAAATGAAAGGGAGCTAAAATTGGTAGCGTTATCATTTGTGTTCCAAGTACTAGTTGTATCCTGCGGTTTATCAGTCGGATCGTAACGGCATGACGGACTTTTGCGATTTTGTACCCCGATGGATCTCGATTGTCTAGATTGCACGACCGCACAGAGTTTCATTACATTGTCACTAGTAGTGCGTGCGAATACATGACCGATTTAAGTTCGCAACATTGCAGCTGGCAGTGCGTGCGAATACACGACCGCTTCAGCTTCGTAGCATTGCCGCTGGCAGTGCGTGTGAATACGCGACCGCTGCAGCTTCGTAGCATTGTCGCTGGCAGTGCGTGTGAATACACGACCGCGGCAGCTTCGTGGCATTGGTTTTCAAATGTTATGGGTATAGAGAGCTAATGACCCTCAGGGGTCGGGGTACTCATATCGCTCGGGTCACTGTCCTCGCCATCACTACAAACATCCAAATCCGCAGGAACGCGACTGTCTGGCATTTTCCTCAACCTGTCGTGACTGTATTTGTAAGAGCGTTTGCCGTCTAACGTTTTTAAAATATACCTGTCGCCCTCCAAAATCTCTGCTATTATAAATGGACCCCTGAATTTCGGATCTAGTTTACATTGGTTTCTCTCTTCGATTTTCCGTAATACGAAATCACCGACGTTAAACCTGATCACTTTCGCTTTAGTTTTGTCGAATTTGTCCTTGTCGTATTTGGCATTAGTTTCTATATTTCTTATGGCTTGTCGTCTTACATCGGAGATATCTATTGCCTTTTCCTCTATATTGTCGGGTAGTATCAAGTCGTATGGTCTTGCTGCTTTACCGATCAGTAGTTCTAGTGGGCTCGATTTAGTCACGCGGTTGGTGGTGCAATTTAGAGCCAATTGTATTTCCCCGATCGCGTCTTGCCAAGACCGCCCGGTCGTTTCTACCGTCGCGAACATATTCTTCAGCGTACCCATAATACGCTCTACCTGGCCATTGGCCCTACTAGCACCGGTTGCTATTAGGTGGAGTTTAATATTTCTATCTTGGCAAAAATCTTGGAACTCTTTGCCCGTAAAACATCTTCCCTGATCCGCTATTATCCGGCAGGGGCTGCCGAATAAAAATATAGCGGACTTAAGCGCTTTAATGGTATTAAGGGAATCTATCTTACGGGTATGATGCAAGTATACGAATTTGGTAAAGGCGTCAACTAACACAATGACATACTCCTTCGAGTCATTTTTACCGCTTAATTTGCCCGTTATGTCCATATGAACCGTATGCCAAGGTATGCTGGTCTTAGGTATAGGATGCAGTTCGGCTTGTATTTTACCTGAACTTGCCTTTGAAACTCGACAAGCATGACAGTTCTCTACGAATTTGCGAACATACTTCGCCATTCCTTCGAACCAGTAATACTCGTAGAGTTTCTCGAGCGTTTTATCCCAACCTAAGTGCATAATGGACTGGTGCACGTGGTTAATAACGGACCACCTAAAACCCCTTGGGACGATGGGCAAGCAGAGAGTTCTGCCTTTTCTCTGTATTCTACGATGAAGGATACCGGACCGTATTTCGTACGTATTCGCGACGTCTTCCGCGAGCTCTTCGTTCTGCAGTTTATCGACGATCTCAGAAATTTGCGGGTCACGACGCTGTTCCGCTAGTAGCCAATCGTCGGAGACTTCGGTCAGGTTAATTTCCTTTTCTACGATTTTATTGATCGCACGGTGATCCAAGTTTACGGGGTTTCGCGAGAAGAAGTCTACGTGGGCCATTCGTTTACCTTCCCGATACATAATGTCAAAGGTAAACGTTTGCAGGTAAGCCCACCACCTGTAAACCCTGTCGTTTAAGTGTACCTTATTACTGGATGCTTTCAAGGAGTTGCAATCAGTGACAACAAGAAATTCCCGTCCGTGTAGATAGTGGCGAAAGTGCTTGACGGCGTTTACAACTGCTAACGTTTCCAATTCGTAAGAATGATACCTAGATTCCGCAGGGCTAGTTCTTTTGCTGTAGTACTCTACTACTCTGTTTTTACCTTCGACTCTATGCATCAAGATAGCCCCATATCCCTCCGCACTAGCGTCCGTGTGTAGTTCTATCGGATAATTGGGGTTAAATATCATTAGCACCGGCGCGTCAGTTAGGACGGAAATTACCTTTTGTCTTATTTGTTCGTGTCTATCCGTCCAAGTTATATCCTTGCTACTAGAAGTGAGTGCATACAGGGGTTTCATTACTTGTGAAAATTTAGGAATGAATTTTCGGAAGTACGAGGCCAAGCCTATAAATTGCCTAAGCTGCGTGACGGTCGACGGCGCAGGTAAAGAACTCAAGGCTTGTATCTTGCCCGGGTTTGGACGGGCTTCTCCGTTATGAATAACATATCCCAAATAGAGTACCGATGTCTTTAGGAATGAGCATTTCGAAAAGTTAAAAGAGAATCCGGCTTTTACGAGGGTATCTAGCACGGTATGCAATCTTTCTAGAGCTTGATCTATCGAGTCGGCAATAATTAGGACGTCATCCAAGTAAACAACAACGTACGAATAGGCGAGGTCGCCTAGGGCCTTGAGAATGGCCCTCTGAAAAACGGAGGGTGCATTTTTCAACCCAAACGGCATCGTTATGTATTCGTATTGGCCGTCGGGGGTAACGAACGCAGTATACTCCGTCGAGTTAGGGTGGATGGGAATTTGGTGGAACCCGCTGGCCATGTCCAGGCTAATAAAGTATCTCGCGCTTTGTAATCTCGCGATTTGGTCTGCAATGAGGGGTAAGGGATATCGATCCGCGACCGTGTTTTTATTCAGCGCTCGGAAATCTACGCACAATCTATCTGAGCCGTCCTTCTTTTTCACGAGTAACATGGGGCTCGCGAACGGCGAATTGCTAGGCCTTATGATTTTTGCTCTGATTAATTCGCCTATTCTTTCGCGCACTATCCTGCGCT
The DNA here is from genome assembly GCA_911387925.2 of Bombus hypnorum. Classification (NCBI taxonomy): domain Eukaryota; kingdom Metazoa; phylum Arthropoda; class Insecta; order Hymenoptera; family Apidae; genus Bombus; species Bombus hypnorum. The sequence goes on along the minus strand of OU427020.1, from coordinate 11,319,481 downwards.
CCTCCTCACTGAGTCGGTAGGGGCTTCTTTGCACGGTGACATTAGGATCAATTAGCCGTATTTCTAACTGGCCCGTACTTACGCGAGTACGCGGGAAACCCGTAATGAATGATTCTTTGAAATTTTCGAGAACAGAAATCAAGCGATCTTTATCGTTACCAACCACGTCGGTGTCAACCTCATTAATGTTGACCGCATCTTCCGAGATTTTACTACAGACGTTAACCACCTTGGCCTTGCAAATATCAACGCTGTTTTGTGTAATATTCACGTCGAAGCCTTGGCTCAAAATTTCACGACCAATCATGATATCGTATTTTAGGTTGCTATCCGCAAGGACATGAAAAGTTATCTCCAATGTAAAACCGTTAATACATACGGTAGACAAAATCTGAGATGTACTTTTGACACAAGTATTTCCTATCCCGCGCAGTACTACTACGTGAGTCGTTCTTTTGCCAGAAAGTCTCGAGGCTGCAGATTCTTTAACTAACGAACATTCGGCTCCAGAATCGAAATAGAATGGGAACGACTCACCCAGCTGACTTAATTTACCGGTCGGGGCTTCCGCCCTGCAGGCGTCGACACGATGCTCGTCCTCGGAACGATGTTTTCCCTCTCGCAGCAACGGGCAATGAGGCGCGATGTGTCCCTTCTTGTGGCATTTGAAGCACAATGCCTTTGGCGATGTGGCCGGTCGGCTTTCCTCTGGGCGTCGGGAGTCCTTCCTCGGTTCCAACTTCATCCTCTTGCGGCACTCAGATAATGTATGTCCGTAACTGCCGCAGTGGCGGCACTTGTTCCGGGGGACGGGTGACCTGCTTCGTTTATTCCCGGAGCTCGATGACGGCCTCCATGACGGAGACGTCCGCTTCTCCTCGTAGAGGAATGGCTTCATTTCGCTTTGGAATTGTTTCACCGACTTAATATCACTCGTGAGCGCTAATCGTTGGAAGCGTCGGTCGCGCGAGCCCATTAGATAGAGGACGGTGGCGGTAACTATTTCCTCCGTTGTTGAATTTCGCCACCTCGAATACAGGAGGGAAACAAGACGGTTTCCATACGCCCCTGATGTTTCGTTCTCCCGCTGTAGTTCCTTGGATACTTTTATCAGCGACGAGGCTGCTGTTTCTTGGCCACCGAAGCGCGCGATGAATTGCTCCTTAAAGGCCGGCCAGGTGACCCCTTTGTCGTCCATTATTTGCGTAAGCCAGTACGCTGCCGGACCCTCTAGTGCACGGTTCAATGCGGAATATAGCGCGCTGTCTTGCAGGGGGTGGTCTTTCATAAGCAGGCCAACGGCCGTGCACCAGGCGGCTGGATCTGCGTCCGCGGCTTCGGGGTTAAAGCGCGGTAACGATATCCTTGTTACCTTGCGTCCCTGTCTTTTCTTTGTTAGCGACCGGATTAGTCCACGCACGATGCTCCTGTGATCCCGCATCGACAACGTCTGTTCGGATCCCACTTCTGATGTCGAATCACTATCCGGTTCGCTATCACGATGGGGGCTTGAGATAGGTAATGACTCTTCACTAAAGCTGTCCATCTTCTTACTGAGGTGAATTTTCTTTATTGACACGAGAATATTACAAGGTCGACACTCACTCACAATATTCACACACTCGCGCCGCTAGTGACGAGGATCTGAGGCGCAATAACGAATCCGCGGTCGACGGAATGGTAGATGAACGTTCTCGCAGAATCTAAGTCTGTCTCTGAAATAATTACTGATCGTCAGGTCGTTACTCTCTAGTCGCGGAGATCGCAAAAAAAGGAATGAATCTCCGTCCCGATGATGCCACGGAGGAAAACTATGATGGGGTGTGCCTAAGGGCACGAGATCATCGGATTCGTCGAGGGCAGTCTTCGTTCGGAAGGTAAGGGAAATTGGCGTTGCTGCTAATTGGTCAATCTCCATATCGGTGGTTAGAAAAAGATGCTAGTGGGAGACGCCGTTCGTTGAAAAATAGGTTTCTCCTATCTTCCCGTAGCTGGGACAAAGACTGTTTGTTTGAAAGACTTTAGTCAACTAAATCCTAAGATTTATAGCGGGCCCTCAGGCTGGCTGAACATGTACTGCGAAGACGCATCGACATCTGGCAATCATCTTACTCGAAGAATAGGCTCTGCGTGTGGCGAGCTACGGGACAGAGACCGTTGGAATGTTTACTATCGAGTGTTACAGCTATTTCCTTTTCAAATCGAGATATAGAATTACTCCATGCCTTTGCTAAACAAAGCGTTCATCCCGTGACCGCGGCTACGTTCGGCGACAGACCGTCGCCTCGAGCCAAAGCTCACCGCCACTAGGCTCAAACCATAACAATCGGATCGCATAACTACAATTATTTAATTACAGCTATCGTAGACTCTAGATTGTAATGTTGCGAGACTATCCAGAATTCCAAGGGCTCCGGTGTCCTTTCATCTCCGACATATATATATATATATATATATATATATATATATATATATATATATATATATAATATATATAATCGAATTTTAAAGATAATTCAATTCACAAACATATACGATATATACATATATATATATATATATATATATATATATATATATATATATATATATATGTCGGAGATGCAAGAAAGACCGGAGCCTTCCCTTCGCAATTTTGGGAAAAGTCCTCTAATGTTATAGTTTAGATTTTATCATAGCTGTAATTAAGCAATTTTTATCATCCGATCTGATTATAATTGTACGAGATTTGCGATAGCGAAATTGGGTTCGAGGTGACAACTGGTCGCCGAACGTAGCCACGGTCACGGGATAAACGTTTAGCTTGACGAAAGTGTAGAACGGTTGTGTGGTTTCCCTAGATATGTGGTATGTGGCGGCATACGGCCTCAAGAACGGGTCTAGTCACATATGATTGTATTTTGGAGGTGTCGATATTATGGGACACACGTTGTATTAAGAATCAAACTCCAGACAGAAATTGCTTAGCAACGGCGATTGGAACTTTCTCGATGCTTCCAACGAGTAAATAATAAACTTTTGGCAGAGAATGCTTAGCAACGGTGATTGGAACCTTCTCGATGCTTCCAGCGAGCATGTAACTAACAAAATGCAATCGTACAGCGAGAAAGAATTCCATCAGATTGGGCATTCGTGTGATCGTCTTGGAAAGTGACACATCGAGTAATATACAGAGCGTCTCAGTGAATAATTATCCCGTTGGCCGTGGATTCGTTTGAACCCAAAGAAAACATTGTTATTAGCGTATATTAAATTCATTCTTCGTTAAATTTAGTATTCCTAAAATTTATTGTTCGTTAAACTTATTAATCGTTAGTTTTATTATTCGTTAAATTTATTATTCGTTAATCTAATCATTCGTTAAACTTATTATTTGTTAAGCTCATTGTTCATTTAACACAATATTCATTAAACCTTTGTAAAATCGTGTGCATACGTGTAAATACAATCTCTGTTTTGATAAAACAATGACTAATTCAAACGAAGAAGCGTTAGACGCCCTCAAGTCTAATGTTAATCCGACATCAGAAGTGGGATCGGGCCCATGTATAACCATGGAACAACTCGTGAGAATCGTGGACCGGATAACTAAACCGAGGGAGTGTGAGCTGAGTGTAAAACCCGGAAGAGTTTCGTTACCACGCTTTAACCCCGAAGTCGCAGGCGCCGATCCAGCCGCGTGGTGCTCGGCTGTTAGTCGGCTTATAAAGGACAACCCTCTACGAGACAGTGCGTTGTACTCCGCCTTGAATGAAGCTTTAGAGGGTTCGGCGGCACATTGGCTGACGCAAACGATGATAGACGAAGAGATCACCTGGTCTACTGTTAAGGAACGATTCCTTATGCATTTTGGTGGTCAAGAGACGACGTCCTCATCGTTAATAAAGGTATCCAGGGAAACACCGAGGAAGAACGAACCCGCAGGGGTGTATTGCAATCGTGTCCGTTCCCTCCTGAAGACAAGATGGCAACATTCTACGAAGGACGAAATTCTTAACGCCGTCGCTCTCTACTTATCAAGTTGGCACTACCAACGTTTTAATCGATTGGCTCTCACAAGCGATATCAAAACTGAGGACCAATTTCGGAGCGAAATGAGACCCTTCTGTTACGAGGAGGAACCGACATCTTCGCCAAGAAATGCACTAGCGGAACCTGAAGCCAAACGACGCAAGTTATCGAGCCACCAGGTGAGATGCCATTACTGTGGTACCCACGGACACAAGATATCAGAGTGTCGCAAGAGAATGCGTATTGAACACCAGAAGGATGCACGACGACAGGGAGGAAGCCGACCAGCCACATCGTCCAAGACGGTTTGCTTCAAATGTCGTGCGGAGGGCCATATCGCACCTGATTGTCCGCAACTGCGGGACAGAAAACCCGGCTCCAAGAACGAACGTCGAGTCGACTCCTGCGTAGTGGATGCTCCAGCTGGTAAATTGAGTCATCTGGGTGAGTCGTTTCCATTTTATTTCGATTCCGGAGCCGAATGCTCATTAATTAAAGAATCTATAGCCTCGAAATTTTCTGGCAAACGAACAACTGATGTGGTAGTAATGCGAGGCATAGGGAATACTTGCATTAATAGTACATCTCAGATCTTGTCCACTGTATGTATTAACGGTTTTACATTGGAGATAATTTTTCATGTTCTTGCCGATAACTACTTAAAATACGATATCATGATTGGTCGTGAAATTTTGAGCCAAGGTTTTGATGTGAGTATTACGCGAAACAGTGTCGATATTTGCAAGACAAAAATGGTAAACGCCTGCAGCAAAGTCGCGGAGAATGCGGTTAACATTAACGAGGTCGATACTGATGTAGTTGGTAATGACAAAGATCGATTGATTTCTGTTCTCGAAAAATTCAAAGAGTCATTTATTACGGGTTTCCCGCGGTCTCGTGTAAATACGGGCCAATTAGAAATTCGTTTGATTGATCCCAACATCACTGTACAAAGAAGTCCTTATAGACTTAGCGAGGAGGAGCGGAGAATAGTCCGAGAGAGGATAGGCGAGCTGATTCAGGCAAAAATCATAAGGCCTAGCAGTTCACCATTCGCAAGCCCTATGTTACTCGTGAAAAAGAAGGACGGCTCGGATAGATTATGCGTAGATTTTCGAGCGTTAAATAAGAACACGGTAGCGGATCGGTATCCCTTACCTCTTATCGCTGATCAGATCGCGAGATTACAGAGCGCGAGATATTTTATTAGCTTGGACATGGCCAGCGGGTTTCACCAGATCCCCATTCATCCTAATTCGATAGAGTATACCGCGTTCGTAACTCCTGATGGTCAATACGAGTACATAACGATGCCGTTTGGATTGAAGAATGCACCCTCTGTTTTCCAGAGGGCCATTCTCAAGGCCTTAGGCGACCTTGCTTATTCGTATGTCATTGTATATCTGGACGACGTTCTGGTTGTTGCCGACTCCATAGACCAAGCTTTGGAAAGATTACACATTGTATTAAACATCCTCGTAAGCGCCGGATTTTCTTTTAATTTTTCGAAATGCTCCTTCTTGAAGACGTCAGTTCTGTATTTGGGTTATGTGATTCATAACGGAGAAGTTCGTCCAAATCCGGGTAAAATACAAGCTTTGAATTCCCTACCCGCGCCAACGACCGTCACGCAGCTTCGGCAGTTCATTGGCCTGGCCTCCTATTTTCGAAAGTTCGTTCCTAAATTCTCGCAGGTAATGAGACCTTTGTATGCACTCACTTCCGGTAGCAAAAACATAAATTGGACGGATAAACATGAAAGGATCAGGCAAAAAGTAATTTCTATTCTGACCAACGAGCCGGTGCTAATGATATTTGACCCCAAATATCCTATAGAATTACATACCGACGCTAGTTCAGGTAAAGTACAAGCTGAACTACATCCCATACCTAAGACCAGCATACCCTGGCATACGGTTCACATGGATATTACGGGCAAGTTAAGCGGTAAGAGTAGCTCGAAGGAGTATATCATTGTTTTGGTCGACGCTTTTACCAAATTTGTGTACCTACAGCATACCTGTAAATTAGATGCCCTTAACACCATTACAGCACTTAAGTCCGCTATATTCTTATTCGGCAATCCCTGTCGGGTAATAGCGGACCAAGGAAGGTGTTTTACGGGTAAAGTTTTTCAAAATTTCTGTAAAGAGAGACATATCAAACTTCATTTAATAGCAACCGGTGCTAGTAGGGCCAATGGACAAGTAGAGCGTACCATGAGCACGTTGAAGAACATGCTTACGACGGTGGAAACTACCGGGCGAGCATGGCAAGACGCGATTGGCGAGATACAACTGGCTTTGAATTGCACCACCAATCGTGTAACTAATTCGAGTCCCCTGGAATTATTAATTGGGAAGGCAGCAAGGCCCTACGGCTTGTTGTTGCCCGATAATATCGAGGAAAAAGAGGTAGACATCTCCAATGTAAGGCAACAGGCGATACAGAGCATAGAGTCTTGCGCTAGTTATGATAAAGACAGGTTTGACAGGACGAAGGCTAAAATAGTTAAGTTTAGTCTCGGGGACTTTGTGTTACGAAAGAGCGAAGAAAGGAATCAGACAAAGTTAGATCAGAAATTCAGGGGTCCATTCGTGATAACAGAGATTTTGGACGGGGATAGATATACTCTAAAAACCTTAGACGGCAAGAGATCATATAAGGATAGACACGACAATTTGAGGAAAATGCCAGATAGTTGCGTTCCTGCTGAGTTGGACGTCTGCGGTGACGACAACGGCGGTGATAATAACGATGCGAGCACACTGTTCTCAGGGGATCATTGATACCGCGTTGTGGTGTCCTGTGCGCTTCGTAATACACCCAGTGTGGTGTCCTGTGCGCTTCGTAATACGCCTAGTGTGGTGTCCTGTGCGCTTCGTAATACACCCAGTGTGGTGTCCTGTGCGCTTCGTAATACGCCTAGTGTGGTGTCCTGTGCGCTTCGTAATACGCCCAGTGTGGTGTCCTGTGCGCTTCGTAATACGCCCAGTGTGGTGTCCTGTGCGCTTCGTAATACACCCAGTGTGGTGTCCTGTGCGCTTCGTAATACGCCCAGTGTGGTGTCCTGTGCGCTTCGTAATACGCCCAGTGTGGTGTCCTGTGCGCTTCGTAATACGCCCAGTGTGGTGTCCTGTGCGCTTCGTAATACGCCCAGTGTGGTGTCCTGTGCGCTTCGTAATACGCCCAGTGTGGTGTCCTGTGCGCTTCGTAATACGCCCAGTGTGGTGTCCTGTGCGCTTCGTAATACGCCCAGTGTGGTGTCCTGTGCGCTTCGTAATACGCCCAGTGTGGTGTCCTGCACGTTCGTAATACACTCAGCGTGGTGATACGATCCAACAAACTGAGATCTGTGTGCGAAATCGAAAATGATCCGTCGTGTCGTTGCGGTTTGACTGGTGGCTCACGGAATGTAACTGGCACCTTTAATATGAGCCATAACACTACCAATATTAATTCTTTTTCATTTCCTTGTTTGTCAAATCCCCGTACAGAGTTTTGTTGTTGAACTGGACCCTTGACTTATTCAGAACATTTAGTTGAATAGTAAATAATATCAGTTGCACCGAGTCTAATGTGAAAAAAAAAAAAAAAAAAAAATTTTCTGTATTTTAGTTACACACGAGGACGTGTGATAGTCAGAATGGCCGTGTCGGAGATGCAAGAAAGACCGGAGCCTTCCCTTCGCAATTTTGGGAAAAGTCCTCTAATGTTATAGTTTAGATTTTATCATAGCTGTAATTAAGCAATTTTTATCATCCGATCTGATTATAATTGTACGAGATTTGCGATAGCGAAATTGGGTTCGAGGTGACAACTGGTCGCCGAACGTAGCCACGGTCACGGGATAAACGTTTAGCTTGACGAAAGTGTAGAACGGTTGTGTGGTTTCCCTAGATATGTGGTATGTGGCGGCATACGGCCTCAAGAACGGGTCTAGTCACATATGATTGTATTTTGGAGGTGTCGATATTATGGGACACACGTTGTATTAAGAATCAAACTCCAGACAGAAATTGCTTAGCAACGGCGATTGGAACTTTCTCGATGCTTCCAACGAGTAAATAATAAACTTTTGGCAGAGAATGCTTAGCAACGGTGATTGGAACCTTCTCGATGCTTCCAGCGAGCATGTAACTAACAAAATGCAATCGTACAGCGAGAAAGAATTCCATCAGATTGGGCATTCGTGTGATCGTCTTGGAAAGTGACACATCGAGTAATATACAGAGCGTCTCAGTGAATAATTATCCCGTTGGCCGTGGATTCGTTTGAACCCAAAGAAAACATTGTTATTAGCGTATATTAAATTCATTCTTCGTTAAATTTAGTATTCCTAAAATTTATTGTTCGTTAAACTTATTAATCGTTAGTTTTATTATTCGTTAAATTTATTATTCGTTAATCTAATCATTCGTTAAACTTATTATTTGTTAAGCTCATTGTTCATTTAACACAATATTCATTAAACCTTTGTAAAATCGTGTGCATACGTGTAAATACAATCTCTGTTTTGATAAAACAATGACTAATTCAAACGAAGAAGCGTTAGACGCCCTCAAGTCTAATGTTAATCCGACATATATATATATATATATATATATATATATATATATATATGTCGGGTTTACATTAGAATTAGAGTTAGGGGCGTGAAACGAATCTTCGTTTGGTCTACACGTGTCGTTAAGCAATAGAGAAGACATCGACTAGTGCAAGTACGATTATCATAGAACTGGACAAGTAACCGCGGTAATTAGTTACTCGAGAAACTAATGACAATGATCCTAGGTTCCATAACGAATCCGCGGTCGACGGGATGGTAGATTAACGTGCTCGCAAATTCTAAGTCGGACTCTTGGTTAAAACGTGAAACATCCACCGAGCGTACAGACTCTAAGTAACTCGCTAATACGACCTCACGAGAGAATGACTCTCCGTCGCGATGATGCTGCAGAGGAAAACTATGATGGGGTGTGTCTAAGGACACGAGATCATCGGATTCGTCGAGGAAAGCCTTCGTTCAGAAAGTAAGGGAAATTGGCGTTGCTGCTAATTGGTCAATCTCCATATCGGTGGTTAGAAAAAGATGCTAGCCACCCTCGGGGGAAAGTTGCTAGTGGGAGACGCCGTTCGTTGAAAAATAGGTCTCTCCTATCTTCCCGTAGCTGGGACAAAGACTGTTTGTTTGAAGGACTTTAGTCAACTAAATCCTAAGATTTATAACGGGCCCTCAGGCTAGCTGAACATGTACTGCGGAGACGCATCGACATCTGGCAATCATCTTACTCGAAGAATAGGGTCTGCGTGTGGCGAGCTACGGGACAGAGACCGTTGGAATGTTTACTGTCGCGTGCCGCCACGAATATTTCTTTTAAGGAGAGCTATAGAATTACTCCATACCTTTGTTAGACAAAGCGTTCATCCCGTGACCGCGGCTACGTTCGGCGACTGGCTGTCGCCTCGAGCCCAAGCTCATTATCACAAATCTCGAACAATTACAAATCGGATTGAATAACTACAATTGTTTAATTACAGCTAGGTTACAATGTTGCGGGATTATTATTCAAAATTCCAAAAGCTCCGGTGTTCTTTCATCTCCGACACGGCCATCCTGACTATCACACGTCCTCGTGTGTAACTAGAATATTGCGTTTTCCAACATTAGACTCGTAACTGATATTATTTACCGTTCAACTAAATGTTCCAAACAAGTCAAGGGTCCAGTTTGGCAACAAAATTCTGTCCGGAGGTTTGACAAGCAAGGAAATGAAAGAGAAATAAAATTAGTAGCGTTTTAATTTGTCTTCAAAGTGCTAGTTGCATTCTGTGAGTTACCAGTCAGACCGTAATGACACGACAGATCATTTTCCGATTTCGTACACTGATGAATCTCGGTTTGTTGGATCATACCACTACGTTGGTTATATTACATGTGTGCTCGTCGTCGCGGTGGACGTATCAGAAAATACAGTATGTCGCGGTGGACATATCATAAAACAACACAAAACATCAAAGTGGGTATATCACACGTGCGCTCGTTGTCTCGGTGGACGTATCAGAAAATACAGTACATCGCGGTGGACATAGCGCGTTATATTACATGTGTGCTCATCGTCGCGGTGGACGTATCAGAAAATACAGTATGTCGCGGTGGACATATCATAAAACAGCACAAACATCAAAGTGGGTATATCACACGTGCGCTCGTTGTCTCGGTGGACGTATCAGAAAACACAGTACATCGCGGTGGACATAGCGCAGGGCCCCACTGGGAATATTACAAAAGGCGTGGTATTAATGATCCTCCGAGGTCAGTGTACTCGCATCGTTATTATCACTATCGTTGTCATCACAGCAGACGTCCAACTCAGCAGGGACGCAACTTTCCGGCATTTTCTCAGTCTGTCATGTCTGTCCTTATATGATCGTTTGCCGTCCAAGGTTTTTAAAGTATATCTATCTCCTTCCAAAACTTTTGCTATCTGGAATGGACTCCTGAATTTCGGATCTAACCTCGTTTGGTTTACTTCCTCATTCTTGCGTAATGCAAAATCACCGGGATTAAACCTACCTACTTTAGCTTTGGTTTTGTCGAATCCACCTCTGTCGTACCTAGCACTAGTTTCTATATTCTCTATTGCCTGCTGCCTTACATCGGAGATATCTACTTTTCTTTCTTCAATACCGTCGAGTATCAACGAGTCGTAGGATCTTTGCTGTTCTACCAATTAATAGTTCCAATGGACTCGATTTAGTCACGCGGTTGGTGGTGCAGTTCGAAGCCAACTGTATTTTGTCAATCGCGTCTAGCCGAGATCGCCCGGTCGTTTCTATGGTCGTGAATATGTTCTTTAGCGTACCCATGATACGCTCTACCTGTCCGTTGGCCCTACTCGCACCGGTTGAGATTAAGTGGAGTTTAATGTGTCTATCTAGGCAATAATCTTGAAATTCTTTGCCCGTAGGACACCTCTCTTGATCCGCTATCATCCAGCAAAGACTGCCGAATAAAATATAGCATACTTAAGTGCTTGAAAGGTACTAGGAGAATCTATTTTACGAGTATGATGCAGATATGCGAATTTAGTGAAGCTGTCGAGCAAAACAATGACATATTCTTTCGAACCACTTTTACCGCTTAGTTTGTCCGTTATGTCCACGTGAACTGTATGCCAAGGTATGCTGGTCTTAGGTATAGGATGTAATTCAGCTTGTATTTTACCTGAACTGGCCTTCGAAACTTGACAAGCATGACAGTTCTCTACGAATTTGCGAACATACTTCGCCATTCCTTCGAACCAGTTATACTCGCACAGTTTCTCAAGCGTTTTATCCCAACCTAAGTGCATAATTGACTGTTGCACATGGTTAATAACGGACCACCTAAAACCTCTCGGGGCAATGGGCAAGCAGAGAGTTCTGTCTTTTCTCTGTATTTTACGATGAAGGGTACCGGACCGTGACTCGTATGTATTCGCGACGTCTTCCGCGAGCTCTTCGTTCTGCAATTTGTTGACGATCTGAGAAATTTGTGGGTCGCGACGTTATTTCGCTAATAGCCAATCTTCGGAGGTTTCGGTCGGGTTGATTTCCCTCTCCATGACTTCGTTGATCGTACGGTGACCCAAGTCTACGGGATTTCGCGAGAAGAAGTCTACGTGGGCCACTCGTTTACCCTTCCGGTACAGAACGTCAAAAGTAAAAGTTTGTAAGTAAGCCCATCGCCTGTGAACCTTGTCTTTTAAATTTACTTTACTACTGGATGCCTTCAAAGAATTACAATCGGTGACGACAAGAAATTCTCGTCCGTGTAGATAATGACAGAAATGCTCGACGGCGTTTACAACCGTTAACGTTTCTAGTTCATAGGAATGATATCTAGATTCCGCAGGGCTACTCCTTATACTGTAATATTCTATTACTCTACTTTTTACCTTCAATCTTGTGCGTTAAAATAGCCTCGTGTCCATCCGAACTAGCGTCGGTATGAAGTCCTATCGGATAGTTCGGGTCAAATACCATTAACACCGGCGCGTCGATCAGGACGGGAATTACCTTTTGCGTTATTTTTCCATGCCTATCCGTCCAAGTCGTGTTTTTATTACCGGAAGTACGTGCATACATGGGTTTCGTTACCCGTGAAGCTTTAGGGACGAATTTTTCGGAAATGAAAGGTTAAACCTATGAACTGCCTGAGCTGTGTGACGGTCGTTGACGCAGGTAAAGAACTCAAGGCGTGTATTTTACCAGGACTGGAACGAATTTCTCCGTCGTGAATTACATATCCCAAATAGAGTACCGATGTCTTTAGAAAAGAACATTTTGAAAAGTTAAAGGAGATTCCGGCTTTTACGAGGGTATCTAACACGGTGTGCAATCCTCTTAGAGCTGGATCTATTGAGTCGGCAATAATTAGGACATCATCCGAATAGACAACAACGTACGAATGGCACGTTGGCTGCCATACGTGTTTTCAAAGGAGCCTCAAGAATGATCTCTCGTTTCGTTTGTTCGTAACATTAGAATCACCAGCCGCTGCTGGATACAATGAAGGAAAGTGTGGTACAGATCACTCCGATCAAATGGTTTCTTATGTGACTACAATTAGAAAAAGGGTCAAATGGTACAGATGACTTGGCATGCGACTCCTTCCGAGGATCTCCGTGGTAAACGCTTTGATGGTTTACAAAATTACAGCAAGGAAGAACACAAATATTAGAATATTCAGACAAGTATTAATTGCAGAATTATTAGGGTTGTCCGAAAATGCAAGAATCCCCGTTTTCGACGGAGTCAGCGTAATATCGCGGTTCGGAAAAACGATTCCGAAAGAAACACCAGACGCGCACGCAACCATGCCATGCAATTAAAAGACGTCGAATGGACCGAACAAGGGCACACAGGAATTTGAAGAAAGCAACAACTTATTGTCCAAATCGTCCAACGGGGGTAGCCGATGCTGTGTATTTCCTAGAATTAGAATGAATAGGGATTTGGCGAAACCCGCTGGCCATGTCCAGACTAACAAAATATCTCGCTTTGGCAATCTCGCGACTTGATCCGCAATAAAGGGTAAAGGATACCGATCCGCGACCGTATTTTCATTTAGTTCTCGAAAATCTACCAATCATCTATCTGAACCATCGTTCGTCTTCACGAGTAACACAGGGCTCGCGAACGGTGAATTACTAGGCCCTATGATTTTCGGCTCTAATTAATTCGCTTATTCTCTCACGTACTATTCTGCGCTCCTCCCCGCGAAGTCTATTAGGACACCTTGTACGGTGATGTTAGGATCAATTAATTGTACTTCTAACTGGCCTGTATTTACGCGAGTACGTAGGAAGCCCGTAACGGATGAATCTTTGAATCTTCGAAAAGAAAATTAATCGACTTTTATCACTACCACGTACCTCATTGTCAACTTCATTAACATCGATCTCGTTTTCAGCGGTCTTATTACAGGCATTAATTATTTTCGTTTTACACATAGCGAGGCCAGTTTGTGTAATATTACGCTAAAACCTTGACTTAAAATCTCACGATTAATCGCGACATCATACCTTAAATAACTATCAACGAGGATATAAAAATTTATCTTTAATCATTAACACCTGCAACGAACAAGATTTGAGAGGTACGTTTAGTACAAATATTTCTTATTCCTCGCATTACTACTATATCAATCGTTCCTTTGCCGGAAAATCTCCAGACTACGAGTTCTTTAATTAATGAATACTCGGCTCCAAAATCGGGGTAAAATGGAAACGACTCACCCGGATGGCTTGATCTACCAGTTGGCGCCTCCAATACGTAGAAGTCGATTTCATACTCGTTATTGAAAGTATATTCAGGGCACTGCTTCGTAAGGGATTTTCCTCCATAATCAGATTGATAGCTGCGCGTCGTGCAGCGGAGTCGAAGCCCGCGGCTTCAGGGTTAAAACGCGGTGGCGAAAATTGTTAGGTTCCACACTCGATTTTGCACTAGCGACTGAATTAACTCGCGCACGATGGTCATAAGCTCTTGCACTGTTATAACCGGCACTGATCCCACTTCTGATGTCGGGTTTACATTAGAATTAGAGTTAGGGGCGTGAAACGAATCTTCGTTTGGTCTACACGTGTCGTTAAGCAATAGAGAAGACATCGACTAGTGCAAGTACGATTATCATAGAACTGGACAAGTAACCGCGGTAATTAGTTACTCGAGAAACTAATGACAATGATCCTAGGTTCCATAACGAATCCGCGGTCGACGGGATGGTAGATTAACGTGCTCGCAAATTCTAAGTCGGACTCTTGGTTAAAACGTGAAACATCCACCGAGCGTACAGACTCTAAGTAACTCGCTAATACGACCTCACGAGAGAATGACTCTCCGTCGCGATGATGCTGCAGAGGAAAACTATGATGGGGTGTGTCTAAGGACACGAGATCATCGGATTCGTCGAGGAAAGCCTTCGTTCAGAAAGTAAGGGAAATTGGCGTTGCTGCTAATTGGTCAATCTCCATATCGGTGGTTAGAAAAAGATGCTAGCCACCCTCGGGGGAAAGTTGCTAGTGGGAGACGCCGTTCGTTGAAAAATAGGTCTCTCCTATCTTCCCGTAGCTGGGACAAAGACTGTTTGTTTGAAGGACTTTAGTCAACTAAATCCTAAGATTTATAACGGGCCCTCAGGCTAGCTGAACATGTACTGCGGAGACGCATCGACATCTGGCAATCATCTTACTCGAAGAATAGGGTCTGCGTGTGGCGAGCTACGGGACAGAGACCGTTGGAATGTTTACTGTCGCGTGCCGCCACGAATATTTCTTTTAAGGAGAGCTATAGAATTACTCCATACCTTTGTTAGACAAAGCGTTCATCCCGTGACCGCGGCTACGTTCGGCGACTGGCTGTCGCCTCGAGCCCAAGCTCATTATCACAAATCTCGAACAATTACAAATCGGATTGAATAACTACAATTGTTTAATTACAGCTAGGTTACAATGTTGCGGGATTATTATTCAAAATTCCAAAAGCTCCGGTGTTCTTTCATCTCCGACATATATATATATATATATGTTCGCGAATGATTGGTTTGTGAATTGAATTATCTTTAAAATTCGATTTTGTTGTTGGATACAAATTTATCCCTACGTTTTCCTTCTTCTTCTCTTTTAATTTCGCTAGTGGATCTGTCGTTTCAACTAAAGTTCAGTTCGTCTGCTAGGGTGGTTTTTATCGTTCCGATTTCCTTGCCTTTCGAAATTAATAATTAAGAAAATGACTTGAACGATCCTCTCTGTGTGAGGTTTGTGTGTTTTCGCAAGCCTTGCCCAAAGACGGGCAATATTTTGCCAACAGTGGGAGAAGGAATTGTTAAGAAATGTTAGGTTGGTATGATCGCTAGTTACTACAAGCTAAGTTGGTACGACTTCTAACGACGCTCTTTTGTCTTAGAAGTCGCCCACGTGTCTATTAGCTGAAGACTTTCTGTGTGAAAGGACGTGTTGTATAAGACTGGAAAAAATATACTATAACAAATCGAATCTAAGTGTATCGAGTGATTAATAAACCCAAACCTACATCCTTTAACAGGTTATGGGCCCAGGGCAGTAAACTGCGGTAAGAAAAGGTATTATTTTTTTCGAGTTTTTGTGTTTTGAGATAATCCGAGAAGAAACCACGCCATGCTCAATAAAGAGAGGATAGGTGATGTGGATAGCGATATGAAGCCAGGGAAATTATGACTATTGGAGGACAATGACGGAAGCTTCATTAATTTTCCTGGGTTGCTGGGAGGCAATAGAACCAGGATTTACGGCAGCACAAAGGTCAGACCCAGAATGCATGAGGAAGGACGACATGGCACGTGCGTACCTTTCCCGGCATATCCGCCCTGAACATCTCGGGGAAATTAGGAGATTGAAAACAGCGAGGGATTGCTGGAAGACGCTAGAGTATGTCCATGGGAGGTCCACGTCGATGGACACCGTCTTATGCATACGAGAACTGGGAACCATGGAGAAGAAACCCGAAGTAGATATATCCACATACTGCAGGAAGATATACGATCTATGCGACAAGGTCTCCAGCGTAGGATTAGTAATCGAAGACCACATGGTGGCATGTTTCATGTTAGCCGGCCTCGTGGCGGATCCGCATTACGCAACGTACATCAGAACGGTAAGACTCGATAAAAGCTTAACCGCGAAGGCCGTGAAGTCCGATCATCTACTTGAAGAAAGAAGGATCGAGGCGGCCATGGATTCGTCCGAGAAGAACAATGCAATGGCGGCCTGGAAACAATGGAGACCTCAGCCTCAACAAAGCAAAGATAGCGCGAAGCCAAAGCACAAGCACCAGGACCAAAAGAATAAGAAGTGCTACAAATGTGGAAAACGAGGTCATGTGTCGTACAACTGCCGAGAGGGAAGGGCAGGTAAGGAGGAGCAAAGCCAAGAAGATAAAAGGGAGAGAGAGTCAGAAGACGAACCGAGATCTAAGGGACTCATCTCCACGCTAGCTCTATCGTCCATTAGACACATGGAAAGGGACAGGATCAGTTACCTTGACTCCGGAGCCTCAAATCACATGACTCCAGACAGGCATCGGTTCGTGGATTTCATGCCCGCAACTGGACAGATCAGGATTGGTAAAGGGTACCTGGAGGTTAAAGGGAAAGAAACGATCGTCGTGAGGATGACTAAGGCCTGTGGCGGATGGAAACTATCCTTGTCAAACGCCCTATGGGTACCTGAATTAGATGTGAATCTAATCTCAGTCAGGCAATTGGTGGTGGAGGGAGTCACCACAGTATGTACGAGGGATGAGGCCGTCGGTACACACGATGATGGAGATGTGGTATTCAATTCAAAGGTAGGAGATAATGTGTACTACCTAGAGACAATACCGCCTGAGAGGCATGCAGCAAACGTGTCTATGGAGAACGACCAAGAAAGACCTGAGAAGAACAACGGAGGCGTTGAGGTCATTGAAGCCAAGGCGTACAAGGGTATCGTATCATGGCATGAGAGGTTAGGTCACCTACATGGGAATGCGATGAGGAAAATCCCTGTAAGCAGCGTGAAGGAGGGCTTGGTGAAAAATGAGGAACCATGCGGAGTCTGCATAGAGGGAAAGATGACCAAAGTACCATTCCCGAGGACAGCGCACCACATGTGTCAACGCCCTCTAGAGATTGTCCACAGCGATATTAGTGGCAGAACTCAATGCAAGTCATTGGGGGGGGGGGGGGGAATTATTTTGTGACCTTTATCGACGATTTTTCTCGTTTCATGTACGTCAAAATCATCGGTAGGAAGAATGAAGTACTCAAGTGTTTCAAGGAGTACCAGGTGGAGGTGGAGGCCTTACACCAATCCAGAATATGTGCCCTTCAGACTGACAACGGGGGTGAGTACACAGGGGAAAACTTTGAGAGATACCTAAGGGGAAAAGGTATTTTACACAGGAAGACTGTTCCAAGAAACCCTGAGCAGAATCGGGTTTCCGAGCGAGCAAACAGAACCCTGGTCGAAATGTCCAGATGTTTACTCATCCAATCAGGACTCCCTGACTATCTGTGGGGGGAGGCTGTGAACACGGCATGTCACATAAGGAACCTGTGTCCATCCGCTGCAATCGGAGACAAGATCCCACTGGAGTTATGGAAGGGTAAGGGATGCGACCTCCAAGGGGAGATAGACAGACTGAGGGTGTTTGGATGCAGAATCTGGTATCTGAAGAGCCCAAGCGGAGGAAAATTCGAGAGCAGGGCGGATGAGGGGATATTCGTAGGATATGACAGACAGGTCAAGGGTTACAGGATTTACCTGCCGGAGACAAAAAAGGTAATAATATCCTGTCATGTCAGGTTCGAGGAGAACACTTTCCCCTACAAGGACACTAAGGTGGAGACGAGCAACATGAAAAGCGGGTCCTCAGATTGGATATGGGAAGTGGAAGGCTTCGCACCTACAAGGGGAGCTGGTCAGACTGACGTCGAAACACAGAGTGAAGGTGAAAACGACGAGGGGGAGACTGACTACTTTATGGATTGCTTAACAAGTGAGGACGATCCAGTGGAAGCTGTGAGTGTGCCAATTGTACCCGTCCTTCGACAATAAATTATACGAACAAGCTGTGGAGCATATAATGAATGTCGCCACTGTAAGTTGCCCTGATGTTGCGTGTGCAATAGGAAAACTGAGTCAGAGGTGTGCGAATCCGACTGTATCCGATTGGAAAGCGGTGAGACGGATATTTAAGTACCTGTTGAAAACCAAAGACTTAAGACTAGTGTACCAAAGAACGGGACAACCTTTAAAGGTATTTTGCGATTCGGACTTTGCGGGTTGTACAGTTGATAGGAAATCCAGGAGCGGGTATGTCCTCATACTTGCTGACGGTGCAATATCCTGGTTGTCTAAAAAACAACCAATCATAGCTCAATCGACGTGCAAAGCGGAGTCCATGGCGATGCAGGAAGCAGCAAGGGAAACAGTGTGGATCTCATTACTGTTAAGGGAGTTAGGTCAATTGTCGTATTGCCCTCGCCCTTGCAAGATTTTCTGTGACAACATCGGAGCCATCTCATGGTCAAAGGATGAAGTAGTCGCCGAAAGTTCAAAACACGTACAAGTGCGTTACTTTTATGTTAAGAACTGCGTGTCGAGGGGGATACTGGGTTATACGTATATACCTAGTACCGAAAATGTCGCCGATATTCTTACCAAAGGTCTAAATAGGGTTAAGACTCAGTATTTCACTAAAGCTATGGGCCTTGTAGGAACTACGATCAAAGGGGAGTGTTAAGAAATGTTAGGTTGGTATGATCGCTAGTTACTACAAGCTAAGTTGGTACGACTTCTAACGACGCTCTTTTGTCTTAGAAGTCGCCCACGTGTCTATTAGCTGAAGACTTTCTGTGTGAAAGGACGTGATGTATAAGACTGGAAAAAATATACTATAACAAATCGAATCTAAGTGAATCGAGTGATTAATAAACCCAAACCTACATCCTTTAACAGGAATGCGAAGATCAATAGGTGTTTTCGATAATTGACAACACCGTTACTCACAAACTAACACAGCGAATGATCCTTTGGTTAAAATTCTGAAGGAAATTATTCTATTTTTAATAATAGTATGCAACGATGGCAAGAATGAAGATATCAGTTAATAACAATGTTGGTACAACCCTGCCGCAGTGATTTGCTCTTGTTTTTTTTCTAATTAATCACAAACGATGAATTTAATGATCCTCTATGTGTAAGATTTGTGTGATTTCGCAAGCCTTGCCCAAAGACGGGCAATAATTTGCCAACAATGGGAGGAGGAATGCGAAGATCAATAAGTGTTTCGATAGTTGAAAACACCGTTTGCACAAGACAACACAGCGAACAACCCTTTATTTAAAGTTCAACATTAATGGTTTATTTTCAAAACATTTACAGAATAGAAATGAAACCGGATATACTAATTGATGATAAGTAGTTTTAGTTCGGTTCCCGGATACAACGAAATTATCAGAGAAGAAGGAAGTTTTAAATTTCCTGCCTTAAGGTGTTCGTCCTGCCCGCAGCAGGCGCCTAGATTTCGCCGGTGCGATTGACCGTTGATGTATCTATTATCGGATTTACTATTCGAACTCGGGTATAGTTATTATTAAAACTTTTCGTTTTATTGTTTTATTTTAATTACAATATACACTGAATAAGACTTGTATTTTACTCTTCGGACTAATACCGTGGTTACAAATATATGTCGGGTTTACATCAGAATTAGAGTTAGGGGCGTGAAACGAATCTTCGTTTGGTCTACACGTGTCGTTACGCAATAGAGAAGACATTGACTAGTGCAAGTACGATTGTCATAGAACTGGACAAGTGACCGCGATAATTAGATACTCGAGAAACTAGTGACAATAATCCTAGGTTCCATAACGAATCCGCGGTCGACGGGATGATAGATGAACGTGCTCGCAAAATCTAAGTTGGACCCTTTGTTAAAACGTGAAACATCCACCGAGCGTACAGACTCTAAGTAACTCGCTAATACGACCTCACGAGAGAATGACTCTCCGTCGCGATGATGCTGCAGAGGAAAACTATGATGGGGTGTGTCTAAGGACACGAGATCATCGGATTCGTCGAGGAAAGCCTTCGCTCAGAAAGTAAGGGAAATTGGCGTTGCTGCTAATTGGTCAATCTCCATATCGGTGGTTAGAAAAAGATGCTAGCCACCCTCGGGGGAAAGTTGCTAGTGGGAGACGCCGTTCGTTGAAAAATAGGTCTCTCCTATCTTCCCGTAGCTGGGACAAAGACTGTTTGTTTGAAGGACTTTAGTCAACTAAATCCTAAGATTTATAACGGGCCCTCAGGCTAGCTGAACATGTACTGCGGAGACGCATCGACATCTGGCAATCATCTTACTCGAAGAATAGGGTCTGCGTGTGGCGAGCTACGGGACAGAGACCGTTGGAATGTTTACTGTCGCGTGCCGCCACGAATATTTCTTTTAAGGAGAGCTATAGAATTACTTTGTTAGACAAAGCGTTCATCCCGTGACCGCGGCTACGTTCGGCGACTGGCTGTCGCCTCGAGCCCAAGCTCATTATCACAAATCTCGAACAATTACAAATCGGATTGAATAACTACAATTGTTTAATTACAGCTATAGTAGACTCTAGGTTACAATGTTGCGGGATTATTCAAAATTCCAAAAGCTCCGGTGTTCTTTCATCTCCGACATATATTTATTTTCTTTTAATTTCGCCAACAAAATGAACACTTAGAAGATTTACTAACTTAGTCGCGACTTAGACTGAGCAAGTGATTACTGACGAGAGATCGCCGAAACGTAACATACAATTTACGACAAAATAATAAGCCGAAACGTAACGTACAATTGACAACAAAATAACGATCCGAAACATAACGTACTATTGACGACAAAATAATGAACGCTGTTCTTTGTTGCTGCGTTTATTTATAATAGCATCCCCCACAGGGTGGTGGCCATCCGATAGTTCGCTTCCGTGGGAGTCCGGATGTTGCAGTTTAGGGTTCCTGAAATCGTGCGTGAGAGAATGTAAATTCCGTGATCGTTGGTGACTTCTTCTGCTTCGTTTTCTTGTCTTGGATTTCTAGATTTCCGCCGTTGGTACCTGAAAGAATGCAAAAATCTGTATTTCGACTTAGTTCTTATATTTCTGCTGAGGTAGTGTCTAGGAGGCTTGGAGCCTTCCATGCTGATCTAGTCTTCTCTCGAAAAACTTCCATGTTAATATCGTGAGAGTAATCAGTGTTCCTCGGCGCGTGGAAGGGCCGACGGCTGAAGTCTCATTATTATATCGGCGCTCGCTCATAGTAAGGATTTCCTCCGAGTTATTTTGCGTAAGTTCGGTTTTGATTTATGGAAAGTGGCGGAATGATTTCACGTGATATAATTTTATTCGTTTTCTTCTCTTGCAGTAGCACGTTGTGGGTTTTGTCGTCTTCCGGATAACGGTTGGTGCATCCTGGTTGTTGGTTTGTTATATTATCATTACGTATAATTAATATTTCTATATCATGGTTGCTTTCGGTGTTTGATTTGATTTACAATTTTTGCTATTTCTGTGAACGTAGGTTTCGGTGATTTTGACATTAACGTTTAAACGATGGTCGCGGAGGCATCTTCATCAGAGATTGTTATGCAGGCCGCCCTAGTGCGTATTTTGTTTTGTTTTATTCTGCTTAAATTTATCCCGTTTCGTTCGTTTTTTATTGATTCGTTACATTTGATCGTTTCAGCGCAAGAGAAATAGCGATTGCGAAGAAACCGTGAGTGATTCGAGAGGACGCAACCTACGATGAATTTAATGATACTCTCTGTGCAAGACTTGTGTGTGTCGGTGCATCGGACTTTTTTTGCATATTTAGATATATGTATATATTTGCTCTATATTTGTTGGTTCGCTGTTTAACAATTTTAGTTTCTTATTTATTTTATATGTATTTTGTTATATGTTCAATATATATATGTCGGAGAGGGAAGGACAGCCGGATTTCCCGTCGGGAATGCTGGGAAAAACCCATAGTTAAGAGTTCTTACGATAGCTATGTTTGAGCAATAAAAAAATAAAAATCAGAAATAACTTTTCAACCCGGCTTTATGACGATGGGTTTAGGTTCAAGGTGACATAGCGGATCACTAGACGTAGCCACGGTCACGGGAGGGATGCATACCTGACAGAGGTATGAAATGATTATGTGACTCTCCTTAAAAACAACGATTAACCTGAAAAGTGAAGAGAGGAGTATATAAGGGCAATTTCTTTTGGATTATGGCAGTCAGTCAGTTAGTTAGTTAGTCGTTGGACGAATTGCTGATCGAGTTATCGGGAAAGCTACCCGAATCGTGGATTACGTTGAGACTTGTCCTCCCGTGGACCATGGATTCGTTATCGAACCTGAACTCGTTGTCACCATCATCTCTACCATCCGATCGCCGCTATTATCCCTAGCCTCTTGTAGTGTCCACATTTGTACCGATAAAACATTAGCTACATCCGCGACGGTGAAGTAAGTAAAGGTTCATCGAACGCCCCAAAGTGCCAACCTGACTCCGACATCCGACATATATATGTCGGGTTTACATTAGAATTAGAATAAGAGGCGTGAAACGAATCTTCGTTTGGATTACACGCGTCGATATGCAATAGAGAAGACATTGACTAGTGCAAGAACGATTATCATAGAACTGGACAAGTAACCGCGGTAATTAGTTACTCGAGAAACTAATGACAATGATCCTAGCTTCCATAACGAATCCGCGGTCGACGGGATAATAGATTAACGTGCTGGCAAATTCTAAGTCGGACTCTTTGTACAGATTCGTTCTGCAATTTGTTGACGACCTCAGAAATTTGTGGGTCGCGACGTTATTCCGCTAATAGCCAACCTTCGGAGGTTTCGGTCGGATTGATTTCCTTCTCTATGAATTCGTTGATCGTAGTGATCCAAGTCTACGGGATTTCGCGAGAAGAAGTCTACGTGGGCCACTCGTTTACCCTTCCGGTACAGAACGTCAAAAGTAAAAGTTTGTAAGTAAGCCCATCGCCTGTGAACCTTGTCTTTTAAATTTACTTTACTACTGGATGCCTTCAAAGAATTACAATCGGTGACGACAAGAAATTCTCGTCCGTGTAGATAATGACAGAAATGCTCGACGGCGTTTACAACCGTTAACGTTTCTAGTTCATAGGAATGATATCTAGATTCCGCAGGGCTACTCCTTATACTGTAATATTCTATTACTCTACTTTTTACCTTCAATCTTGTGCGTTAAAACAGCCTCGTGTCCATCCGAACTAGCGTCGGTATGAAGTCCTATCGGATAGTTCGGGTCAAATACCATTAACACCGGCGCGTCGATCAGGGCGGAAATTACCTTTTGCCATATATATATGTCGGAGATGAAAGAACACCGGAGCTTTTGGAATTTTGAATAATCGCGCAACATTGTAACCTAGAGTCTACTATAGCTGTAATTAAACAATTGTAGTTATTCAATCCGATTTGTAATTGTTCGAGATTTGTGATAATGAGCTTGGGCTCGAGGCGATAGCCAGTCGCCGAACGCAGCCGCGGTCACGGGATGAACGCTTTGTCTAACAAAGGTATGGAGTAATTCTATAGCTCTCCTTAAAAGAAATATTCGTGGCAGCACGCGACAGTAAACATTCCAACGGTCTCTGTCCCGTAGCTCGCCACACGCAGACCCTATTCTTCGAGTAAGATGATTGCCAGATGTCGATGCGTCTCCGCAGTACATGTTCAGCTAGCCTGAGGGCCCGTTATAAATCTTAGGATTTAGTTGACTAAAGTCCTTCAAACAAACAATCTTTGACCCAGCTACGGGAAGATAGGAGAGACCTATTTTTCAACGAACGGCGTCTCCCACTAGCAACTTTCCCCCGAGGGTGGCTAGCATCTTTTTCTAACCACCGATATGGAGATTGAACAATTAGCAGCAACGCCAATTTCCCTTACTTTCTGAACGAAGGCTTTCCTCGACGAATCCGATGATCTCGTGTCCTTAGACACACCCCATCATAGTTTTCCTCTGCAGCATCATCGCGACGGAGAGTCATTCTCTCGTGAGGTCGTATTAGCGAGTTACTTAGAGTCTGTACGCTCGGTGGATGTTTCACGTTTTAACCAAGAGCCCGACTTAGAATTTGCGAGCAAGTTAATCTACCATCCCGTCGACCGCGGATTCGTTATGGAACCTAGGATCATTGTCATTAGTTCTCGAGTAACTAGTTACCGCGGTTACTTGTCCAGTTCTATGATAATCGTACTCGCACTAGTCAAAGTCTTCCCTATTGCATATCGACACGTGTAATCCAAACGAAGATTCGTTTCACGCCCCTAACTCTAATTCTAATGTAAACCCGACATATAATATAACGTTATATGGAATAACGCTATAACGTATTACGTTAAATATCATAACGTTATAGGGTGTAACGTTATAACGTATTAGGTTATATGGTTTAACGCTATAAGGTATAACGTTATAACGTATAACGTTATACGGTATAACACTATAACGTATTCCGTTATATAACATAACGTTATATGGTATAACGATATAACGTAATACGTTACATGGTGTAACGTTATAAGCTATTACGTTATTTAGTATAATGTTATAACGTATGACGTTTTATAACATAACGTTACACGGTATAGCGTTATAACGTATTACGTTGTATAACATAACGTCATGTGATATAAGTTTATAACGTATTACGTTACATGGTGTAACGCTATATAGTACAACGTTATAACGTATTACGTTATATGGTTTAGCGCTATAGCGTATTACGTTATATGGTATAACATTATTACGTATTGCGTTGTATAACATAACGTCATATGGTTTAACGTGAAAACGTATTACGTTAAGTGGAATAACGTTATAACGTATAACGTTATATAACATAACGTCATATGGTACAACGTTATAACGAACTACGTTATATAATATAACGTTATATTTTATAACGTTATAACGTATTACGTTATATAACATAACGTCATATTGTATGACGTTATGGCGTATTACGTTATATGGAATAACGCTATGACGTATTACGTTATATAACATAACGTTATATGGTATAACGTTATAACGTATTACGTTATATAACATAACGTTACATGGTATAACGTTATAACTTATTACGTTATACGGTAGAACACTATAACGTATTACGTTATATAATATAATGTTATATGGTATAACGTTGTAACGTATTACGTTATTTAACATAACGTTTTATGGTATAACGCTATGACGTATTATGTTATATGGAATAACGCTGTAACGTGTTACATTATAACGTATTACGTTATATGGTACAAGGTTTTAACGTGGTTCGTTATATAATATAACGTTATATGGAATAACGCCTTAACGTATTACGTTAAATATCATAACGTTATAGGGTGTAACGTTATAACGTATTAGGTTATATGGTTTAACGCTATAAGGTATAACGTTATAACGTATACCGTTATACGTTATAACACTGTAACGTATTCCGTTATATAACATAACGTTATATGGTATAACGATATAACGTATTACGATATATAACATAACGTCATGTGCTATAACGTTATAACGTATTACGTTACATGGTGTAACGCTATATAGTACAACGTTATAACGTATTACGTTATGTGGTTTAGCGCTATAGCGTATTACGTTATATGGTATAACATTATTACGTATTACGTTGTATAATATAACGTCATATGGTTTAACATGAAAACGTATTACGTTAAGTGGAATAACGCTGTAACGTATTACGTTAGATAACATAACGTCATATGGTACAACGTTATAACGTACTTCGTTATATAATATTACGTTATATGTTATAACGTTGTAACGTATTACGTTATATAACATAACGTCATATTATATGACGTTATGGCGTATTACGTTATATGGAATAACGCTATGACGTATTACGTTAAATAACATAACGTTATATGGTATTACGATATAACGTATTACGTTATGTAACATAACGTCATGTGGTATAAGTTTATAACGTATTCCGTTATTTGGAATAACTCTGTAACGTATTACGTTAAATATCATAACGTTATAGGGTGTAACGTTATAACGTATTAGGTTATAGGGTTTAACGCTATAACGTATAACGTTATAACATATTACGTTATATAGTTGTTGAGATATGTGTAATTTTCTGTGCTGAACTAAGTTAGATGCGTGGTGAGGATACTTGTGTGTGAGTGTCGGTGTGTGGAAGTATGTGTGTCCGCAGCGTCTCGGAAACAAAAGAAATAAACAGAAGAGTCGGTCAAGAACCGCTCAAGAGTAGGTCAAGGGCGGTCAACTGTCAGAGTGCTGAAACGCGTGCGAGTGTGTATTGACAAATATATAAGGAATCATCCACGAAATAAACTATGATTATTTAATGTGAATCCTCAGTGTAAACTTAATGTTCCTATAACATTATTTCGGCTTCAAAGATCCACAATTCTCAACATGGTAGCAGAGCGTGGTTGCCGAGATTTAAGATTAAGGAACTACGTGTAACCGGGAGTGAATGTATGAAAGTCGATTTAGAAAGAATAAAAATTGGAAATAAGTTCTAAGAGATAAAAGGGCTATTGGCAGAATAAATAAAAGGAATCTGAAGAAAAAGAAAGGGTGAAAATAAAAAACGAATCAAGATGCCAAGGGACGATGAAATTAAGGTTCAAATATTCGATGGACGTGATTACAAAATGTGGAAGAAAAGAATATTGATGTACTTAAAGTGTAAAAAATGTTATGAACCGGCTACACGAGAGAAAATGGACAAGGATGAGCAAGATAAGTGGGATGAAAAGAATCAATGGGCGATGAACTACATCTATGGTAGTATAACGAATGAGCAATTAGAATTTGTTAGTGATGAGGACACTGCTTTAAAAATAATGAAAAAATTTGATAAGATGTATATGAAGGAATCAACAGCATTGCAAATTTGTATAAGAAGCAGACTAGACATGATGAGATTGAAAGACTTTGAAGAATCAAGTTCATTTTTCACGGAATTTGAAAAAACGATAAATGACTTAAAGAGTGCTGGTGCAAATGTAAGTGAACGTGAAAAACTTGACTACATGCTGAAAACACTACCAGAATCATTGAGCTATATTGGTGACTTAATCGACTCAGTGAAAGAAAGTGATCGAACATGTGAATTTTTAAAAAATAAAATTATAATGTGGGAAACGCGTAGAAAGAGGGAAAGTGATAGGACAAGGTCAAATGCATTCACAGCTGAAAAAAAGGACATAAAGTGCTATGGCTGTGGTAAGTACGGCCACATGGCAAGAAATTGCACAAACACGTGCAGAGGCGAAAACAACGGCGGAGCGCAACGGCAAGGAGGTGCGTATCAGCCGCAGCAGAATAGGGGTCGCGGCGGACGAGGTTTTGGCCAAAGAGGACGAGGATATGGTCAACGAGGATTTGGCCAACGAGGACGAGGCAGAGGCTGGCAACAACGCTACAACGAGGGCTGCGACAACCAAGAAATTGGATCTTTCCTAACGAGAGTAGAGCGCGAAAACAGTAAGAGTGAAATTACGGTATATACTAGCGATACGCGAAAAATAGATTGGATATTGGATAGTGGATGTACAGATCACATTGTAAATGATGACTCTTATTTCGTAGAATATGAAAATTTAAAAAACCCGATAAATGTAAAGTTAGGAGACGGTAGAATTCTGAAAGGAACAAAAGTCGGAAAAATTTTAACTTACTTTGAAGTAAACAAAAGGAGGATTAAAATTACAATGTCTAATGTATTTTATGTAAAAGAAATGGATAATAACTTGATTAGCTATGCGAGAGTAACGAATGAAAATAAGATAGTCTCAGCAGGAAATACTTCAAAGATATATAACAAATACAGAAAGTTGATAGGGATAGCATTCAAAAATAATGGTTTATATAAAATAAGTAGTTACATTGAAAGACAAGAATCTCACGCTAAAAATGTGGGAAAAATGACAAATAAAGAAAAATTTCACAGGATCTTAGGGCATATAAACTTTAATTATTTAGATACAATGTGTAAGAAAAGATTAGTTGAGGGAATGCCTGAAAATTTTGAGCAAGTACAATTAAAATGTGGTACATGTATCCAAAATAAAATGCACAATTTACCGTTCCAAAATAACCGTAGTAGAGCACGCGAGATTTTAGAAGTAGTACATACAGATTTAAATGGTCCTCATAAAAATACCGGGTTTGATGGGTCCAAATATTTCTTAACATTTATAGACGACTACAGTAAGTGCGCATTGATTTATACTTTGAAATCAAAAGATGAAGTTTACAATTGCTTCCTTGACTATATAAACAAAGTTGAAAATCTTACTGGTAAGAAGATAAAGAGATTAAGATGTGATAATGGAAAAGAATATATGAACAAAAACATGTACAATCTAACTAGAGAAAAAGGAATTGTCGTAGAACCATGCCCACCTTATGTTCACGAGTTAAATGGAACAGCTGAGCGCTACAATAGAACAATCATGAATTCCGCTAGATGCTTATTACATGATTCAAAGCTGAACATTAAATATTGGCCGGAAATAGTTAGAGCCGCGGCGCACTTAAAAAATAGAACCATTACGAACACATGTGAAAATAAAACACCATTTGAAATATTTTTTAAAAGGAAACCGAATATAAGTAATTTAAGATTGTACGGAAGTAGAGTTTTCGTAAGAATACCTGAAATTAAAAGAAATTCGAAATGGGACAAAAAAGCAGACACTGGGATACTTGTAGGTTATGAAAACAATGGATATAGGATCCTAGTTAATAATAAAATTATAATTGCAAGACACGTAGAATTTATAGGTGAAGATGATAATATAGTAGGATTTCAAGGCGAAGATGGACCAGATAATGAAACAGAAAAGGATTTTGACGAACATTCAGATTTAAACGAAAACCGAGCAGGTTGTAATAAAAGAGGAGAGAAATTTAAATAACGAATCAGAAACAGAACTTGAGGACACAGAAAATAACTTGAGAAGGTCAGAACGGGAAAGAAAGAAACCTCAAAGATATGGCCAAACGAGCTCATATTTCATTTATGTGAATATAGTTAGTGCAGACAGTCCTCAAACCTATGAAGAAGCTTTAAGTGGAAATGATAGCGTTTCATGGAAAGAAGCAATGGATCAAGAAATGAATAGTTTAATCAAAAATAAGACCTGGCAGTTGGTAGAGAAACCAAAAGACAAAAAAATATTAGACTTAAAATGGATATATACGAATAAATCTGATAATCGTAAGAAAGCGCTACTAGTTGTTCGAGGCTTCCAACAAAAGGAAGTACTGGAAGATTTATACTCTCCAGTGGCAAAAATGCAAACGTTAAAGTTATTATAATATTATCTTATTGTTGTCAATACGGTTTGACGATTATGCAAATGGATGTAGAAACAGCATTCCTAAATGGAACTATAAAAACGGAAGTATTTGTAAAACAACCTATAGGTTACGATGATAAAAGCGGGAGAGTATGTAGATTATCAAAAGCGTTATATGGATTGCGTGAAAGTTCAAGAGCTTGGTATGAATGTTTCGACAAGTATATGGAAAAATTAGGATTTCAAAGAAGTAAGAGTGATTATTGTCTGTATATGAAGTATGAGAGCGATGATGTTATATATTTAATTCTATTCGTAGACGACTTATTAATATGTGGAAAAAACAAAAGAAAAATCGGTGAGATTAAAAGCGAATTGTCAAACCAATTTGCGATGAAGGACTTAGGTGAAATAAAGACTTACTTAGGAATAAACATTGAATACGATAATAAGAAGTGTGAGATGAAATTAGATCAAAGTAGTTATATAGAGTCATTAGCAAGACAATATAATATAGAAAGTAGTAAACTATATTTTACACCAATGGAACAAAATTTAAGTTTAGAACCCGCACAATCAGCCTCAGACGATATTAGATATAGAAATCTCATAGGAGCTTTATTATATATTAGTACTGGAACAAGATTAGACGTTAGCTATAGTGTAAACTATTTAAGTCGATTTCAAAACAGTTACAACGAGACGCACTATAAATATGCATTGAGAATTTTGAAATACTTATATTTAACTAGGGAGAAACAAATTTGAAAATTTTAGATTATTTTTAAGAATAGTTTGATTGACTTATAAAAGGAAATGAATATGCAGCACAAAAAATTAAGGAGGTGTGTTGAGATATGTGTAATTTTCTGTGCTGAACTAAGTTAGATGCGTGGTGAGGATACTTGTGTGTGAGTGTCGGTGTGTGGAAGTATGTGTGTCCGCAGCGTCTCGGAAACAAAAGAAATGTAAACAGAAGAGTCGGTCAAGAACCGCTCAAGAGTAGGTCAAGGGCGGTCAACTGTCAGAGTGCTGAGACGCGTGCGACTGTGTATTGACAAATATATAAGGAATCATCCACGAAATAAACTATGATTATTTAATGTGAATCCTCAGTGTAAACTTAATGTTCCTATGACATTATTTCGGCTTCAAAGATCCACAATTCTCAACAATAGTATAACGTTATAACGTATTACGTTATATATCATAACGTTATATGGTATAACGATATAACGTACTACGTTATATAACATAACGTCATGTGGTATAAGTTTATAACGTATTACGTTATATGTTGTAACGATATAACGTAATACGTTACATGGTGTAGCGTTATAACGTATGACGTTATACAGTATAACGTTATAACGTATTACGTTATGTAGGAATGTTTATTATAAATTACAGACAGAACAGTGTGATAAACACAATATTATTTCACTCTCACAAAATCAAATATAATATCACTATTTCTACGTCACAACCACACGATAAACTTCTCTCGATCACGATTAATTCAACTCTGACCGCTCATTTCTCCCTAAAGAAACCCCGGTAACGCTCACAACACTCCTTGACAACATTAACATATCTTCGGAACGTTGATAAACAAACACTCACGACTCTCACTAACGTCACACCATCCCACAGATATATAACATGACGTCTTATGGCATAACGTTATAATGTAATACGTTATATGGCATAACGTTATAACGTATTACGTTACATAACATTACGTCATATGGTACAACGTTATAACGTACTACGTTATATAGTATAACGTTATAACGTACTACGTTATATAATATAACGTTATGACGTATTACGTTATATAACATAACGTTATATGGCATAACGACATAACACATTACGTTGTATAACATAACGTCATATGGTTAAAGGTTACAACGTACTACGATATATGGTATAACGTTGTAACGTAATGCGTT
Source organism: Bombus hypnorum (assembly GCA_911387925.2). NCBI lineage: Eukaryota > Metazoa > Arthropoda > Insecta > Hymenoptera > Apidae > Bombus > Bombus hypnorum. The sequence continues at coordinate 11,288,049 of OU427020.1, read as the reverse complement.
ACATGGTATAACGTTATAAGGTATTACGTTATATAGTATAACGTTAGAATGTATTACGTTATATAACATGACGCCATGTGGTATAACGCTATAATGTAATACGTTATAGGGTATAACGTTATAACGTATTACGTTATATAACAAAACGTTATATGGTATAACGTTATACTGTATTACGCTATACGGTATAACGTTATAACATAATAAGTTACATGCTATTACGTTATAATGTATTACGTTATATGGTATAGCGATATAACGTATTACATTGTACAACATAACGTCATATGCTTTAACGATACAACGTACTGCGATATATGGTGTAGCGTTGTAACGTATTACGTTATATAGTATATCGTTATATGGTTTAACGTTATAACGTATTACATTGTATAATATAACGATATGTGGTAAAACGTTATAACGAATTACGTTGTATAACATAACGTCATATGGTTTAACGTTACAACGTATTACGTTATATAACATGACGTCATATGGTATAACGTTATAATGTATTACGTTATATGGTATAACGTTATAACGTATTACGTTATATAACATAACGATATATGGTATAACGTTATAACGTCTTACGTTATATAACATAACGTCATGTGGTATAACGTCATAGTGTAATACGTTATATGGTATAACGTTGTAACGTATAACGTTATATGGAATAACATTCTAACGTGTTACGTTATATAGTATAACGTTATAGCGTATTACGTTATATAACATGACGTCATATGGTATAACGCTACAATGTATTACGTTATATGGTATAACGTTATAACGTATTACGTTATATAACATAACGTTTTATGGTATAACGCTATAACGTATTACGTTATATGGTATAACGTTATAACGTATTACATTATATGGTATAACGTTATAACGTATTACGTTATATAGTACAACGTTATGACGAAATACGTTATGTAACATAACGGGATAACGTAATACGCTATATAACATAACGTTATATGGTATAACGTTACAACGTATTACGTCATATAGTCTGACGTTGTAACGTATTACGTTATATAACATAACGTTATGAGGTATAACGTTATAACGTATTACGTTGTATAACATAACGTCCTATGGTTTAACTTTATGACGTATTACGTTATATGATATTACGTTGTAACGTAGTACGTTATATACTATATCGTTATATGATATAACGGTATAACGTATTACGTTATATGGAATACCGTCATAACGTTACAACGTATTACGTTATATAACATAATGTTATATGCTGTAACGTTATAACGTAATACGTTGTATCTCATAAATTAATATTGTATAACGTTATAACGTAATACGTTATATAACATAAATTTATATAGTATAACGTTATAAAGTATTACGTCATAACACATAACGTCATATTGTATAACGTTATAAGGTATAACGTTATATTCTATAACGTTATAACGTATTACGTTAAATAACATAACATTATCTGGTACAACGTTATAACGTCCTACGTTATATAGTACAACGTTATGACGTAATACGCTATATGTCATAAAGTTATATGGTATAACGTTATAACGTAATACATTATATAACAAAACGTTATATGATATAAAGTTATAACGTATTACGTTATATGGATTAACGCTATTACGTATAATGTTATAACGTGTTACGTTATATGCCATAACGTTATAACGTCTTACGTTGTATAAAATAACGTCACATGGTTTAACGTTACAACGTATTACGTTATATATTCTAACGTTGCAACGTATTACTTTATATAGTATATCATTATACGGTACAGCGTTATAACGTATTACGTTATATGGTATAAAGTTGTAACGTATTACGTTATATCACATAACGTTATATGGTATAGCGCTATAGTGTATTACGTTATATAGTATAACGTTAGAACGTATTACGTTATATAACATAACGTTTTATGGTATAACGTTATAACGTATTACGTTATATAACATAACGTTATAACGTATTACGTTATATAGTATAACGTGATGACGTAATACGTTATATAAGATAACGTTATAACGTAATACGCTATAACGTATTACGCTATATGGAATAACGTTATAACGTATTACGTTAGGTAGTATAACGTTATATCGTACTACGCTATATAACATAATGTTATATGCTGCAACGTTGTAACGTAATACGTTATATAACATAACGTCATGTGGTATAACGTTAAAACGTATTACGTTATATGGTATAACGTTATAACGTATTACGTTATAGGGTATAGCTTTATAACGTATTACGATATATGGAATAACGTTATTACGTAATACGTTATATAGTATAACGTTATAACGTATTACGCTATATAACATAATGTTATATGCTGTAACGTTATAACGTAATACGTTATATATCATAAAGTTATATGGTATAACGTTATAACGTATTACGTTATATGGAATAACGCTGTAACGTATTACGTTATATCACATAACGTATTACATTATATGGTTTAACGCTATAAGGTGTAATGTTATAACGTATTACGTTATATGGAATATCGTTATAACGTTACAACGTATTACGTTATATAACATAATGTTATATGCTGTAACGTTATAACGTAATACGTTCTATATCATAAATTAATATTGTATAACGTTATAACGTAATACGTTATATAACATAAATATATATAGTATAACGTTATAAAGTATTACGTCATATAACATAACGTCATATTGTATAACGTTATAAGGTATTACGTTATATTCTATAACGTTATAACGTATTACGTTAAATAATATAACATTATCCTGTACAACGTTATAACGTACTACGTTATATAGTACAACGTTATGACGTAATACGCTATATGTCATAAAGTTATATGGTATAACGTTATAACGTAATACGTTATATAGCAAAACGTTATATGGTATAAAGTTATAACGTATTACGTTATATAACATAACGCCACATTGTATAACGTTATAACGCATTATGTTAAGTGGTATAACGTAATAACGTATTACGTTATATAACATATAGTTATATGGTATAAAGTTATAACGTATTACGTTATATGCTATAACGTTATAACGTCTTACGTTGTAAAACATAACGTCATATGGTTTAGCGTTACAACGTATTACGTTATATAGTCTAACGTTGTAACGTATTACGTTATATAGTATATCGTTATATGGTACAGCGTTATAACGTATTACGTTATATGGTTTAACGCTATAACGTATAATGTTATAACGTGTTACGTTATATGGTATAACGTTGTAACGTATTACGTTATATAACATAACGTTTTATGGTATAACGCTATAACGTACTACGTTATATGGAATGATGCTGTAACGTATTACGTTACATAACATAACGTCATATGGTACAACGTTATAACGTACTACGTGATATAGCATAACGTTATAACGTATACGTTATATAACATAACGTCATGTAGTATAACGTTATAACGTATTACATTATATGGTATAACGTTATGACGTATTACGTTATATAGTACAACGTTATGACGTAATACGTTATATAACATAACGTTATAACGTAATGCGCTATATAACATAACGTTATATGGTATAACGTTACAACGTATTACGTCATATAATCTAACGTTGTAACGTTTTACGTTGTATAGTATATCGTTATATGGTATAGCGTTATAACGTATTACGTTGTATGGTATAAAGTTATAACGTATTACGTTATATAGTATAACGTGATGACGTAATACGTTATATAACATAACGTTATAACGTAATACGCTATATAACATAATCTTATTTGGTATAACCTTACAACCTATTGCGTCATATAATCTAACGTTGTAACGTATTACGTTGTATAGTATATCGTCATATTGTATAACGTTATAACGTATTATGTTGTATGGTATAACGTTATAACGTATTACGTTATATAACATAACGTTATATGGTATAACGTTATAACGTATGACGTTATATAACATAACGTTTTACGGTATAACGCTATAACGTATTACGATATATCGAATAACGCTGTAACGTATTACGTTATATAACATAACGTCATATGGTACAACTTTATAACGTACTACGTTATATAGCATAATGTTATAACCTGTACGTTATGTAGCATATCATTATAACGTATACGCTATATAACATAACGTCATGTGGTATAACGTTATAACGTATTACGTTATATGGTATAACGTTATAACGTATTACGTTAAATAACATAACATTATCTGATACAACGTAATTTGTCGTTGAAATTTCGAACACTCGAAGTTACAATCGTTCGCTATACGTTTACACTCTTATTAAATACAAGATTTTGATTTAATTGATTTTTAATAATGTACAAATTGGCAAATACAAACACATCGATTAACAAAGCTGACAAGAACTGGGAACTAGTGAAACAAAGGACTAAAAGCTAAAGAACTAAAGGACTGAAGAACTTAAGAACTAATAGCAAAACTAAGAGCTAAAGGAACTAAGAGCTAAAGCTACGGAACTAAAGAATCGATAGGCAAAGGAACTGAGAATTTAAGAGCTAAAAGAATTGAGGGCTAATCGCTATGAACAAAGAAATTACTTGCCAAGAATTGGGGAACTGATCGCCAAGAACCAAGGAATTAATCACCAAGAACTGAGGAACTAATCACACAGAACTGAGGAGTTAACTACTCTGAACAAAGGAATTATTATTGTGTCTCTTCTATGTCGCTACGCTTATTTATAATTAGGTCTACCGTGGAGAGGTCGTCATGTGGTGGGTTATTCCGTGGGGGTTGTGAGGCTCAAATTTGGTTTCTATACAAATTGTTAGATTTCATTTAAATCTCAAATTGAAACGTTTACTAGCGCTATTGGTAGTTTTAGTCTACGTTACGGCGCGTGCGCAGCGCGGGACGTGACACCCCCGCCCTTATTGTTCAAATTTCCAGAGGAAATTTGATGTCGTACTGTATTGGCTTCCGTAATCGTTCGTCTATTGTCTATTTCGGCTATGCGCTAGTTTCAATTTATTTAATTGCACTGTTCGTGGAATCCCCTTAGCTTCAATCTTGACGTTTTGATTGTCTAAAACTTCTAGCACTTTATGCGGACCTGAATACTGATCGGAAAGTTTTCCTCTGTTGGGTTCCTTTAATAGATATACTAGGTCTCCTATTTTGAAGTTTTGCGGGTTAATTCTTCGGTCATAGTATTCCTTCGATTTCAACTTGGATTTTACAAGATTTTCTCTTGCTATTTGTTGCACGGTGTTGATTTTGTCGAACAAATCTCTGAGGTAATCTGCGTATGTTGGTTCCATTTCCTCTTCGATTATTGTTTCACCCGTGGATTCTCTGGCCAAATGTCCAAATACTAATTCGTACGGAGAGAATTTTGTTCCTTCGTGTACCGAGGTATTGTAAGAAAACATGGCTAATTCCACCCATTCGTCCCAATTTCTGGTATTCTCGATATATAACTTAAGATATTCCGTTAACGCGTGGTGTGATCTTTCGATAGAACCGTTACTTTGTGGGTGATATGCTGTCGTGGTGTATCTTTTTATCCAAAATCTCTCTGCTACCTTTTTTATTAAGGAAGATGTGAAGTTTGCTCCCTGATCGGTCAAAATCGCTCTTAGTGAACCGAATCGACAAATGAATTGTTTAATAAATACGTCTGCTATTTCGGCCGAAGTGATGCCTTTGATCGGAATTCCAAGCGAGTACTTCGTTAACAGATCTTGTATCGTTAGTATGTATTTGTTTTCCTTTTGTGTTCTCAGTAGTGGACCGACGATATCCATGCTAATTTTGTCAAATGCTTTGCCCGGTGTATCAGCGAGTACCATCGGTTGTTTTGTTTTAATCCTAGTTAGTTTTTTCAATTGACATTCTTTGCATGTTCTTACGAATTCCTGGATTTCTTTCTTCATGTCTTTCCAATAATAGTGTTGCCGTATTCTTAGGTAGGTTTTAGTTACTCCCTTGTGTCCCGCCATGGGTGAATCGTGTTTTTCTCGAATTATATTAGATCGTGTTTCCACTGGTGGAGTGATTACCTTCCCGGTACAGATAGTAATGTGTATTGTTTTTTCGAAGAAAACTTCCCTTAGTCTTTTGATTATGTGTCGCCATGGTAGCTCCTCTAGATTTCCTTTATTAATGCTGAAGGATGTCAATCGTTTTTCATTTACCACGTCCAGCAGGGATCTTAGCGAATTCAACAAATTTTCTGATGTTATGGGCGCGTTTCGGCTTTCTTTCACGGGTAAAGGTATTATTTGTTTTCCTGAATCTTCGTGTAGTCTTGCTCTCTCAAACATTAGATCCTCGTAATGTGGTAATTTCCCTGCTTCCTTTATTTCTAAAGCTCCTCTGTCCACCGGATTTCCTTTTGTATCAATGAAGATGACTTTATGGTCATTTATTTTTATTATCGAATCTCTCGTTTCTGAGATCTTCAATTCTGTAAGTATCGTGGGTTTGGTCCTTTCTTCCCGTTGTCGTAGTGGTAGTTCGTGTGGTTCAGCTTCGAGGATAGGAGGGTTTCTGGTCGACGTATCTAGTTCGAATCTTTTTGGGGGAGGGTGCCGAATCGGTGAATTTTCTTTTCTCTTCCTGATTGGTAGACATACCTCCGGAGGGTTTCGAGACAACGCATCTGCGTTCGCATTTGTTCGTCTTTCCTTGTACTGAATATCAAATTCGAAGTCCGACAATTTTATTTTCCACTTCCAGATTCTTGAAGCGGGATCTTTTATGGAATGCATCCACACCAGAGGTTTATGATCGGTTGCTATTGTGAATTTTCTACCATACAGGTATGGTCTGAAATGCATCGCACAATAGACGATTGCCAAACATTCCTTTTCTATTGTGGAATAGTTTTGTTCTGCGGGGTTTAGTAATCTCGCGGCATACGTGATTGGCAAATCTTTTCCAATCGATCCCTGACTCAATACTCCGCCTATTGCGTATCCGGATGCATCTGTCGTGAGGTTGAAGGGTCGAGAAAAGTCTGGATATTGCAAGATGGGTTCCGTTGTAAAGACCGTCTTCAGAACGTTGAACGCGTCTTCTTGATTTTCCGTCCACTTGAACGCAACGTCCCTTCTTAGTAGTTGTGTCAATGGTTTCGCAACCTTGGAAAAGTTTGGTATGAATCTCCTATAGTATCCCGCTAGTCCCAGAAATTGCTTGATATTCTTCGGTCTCCTTGGCCGTGGAAAATTTGAAACTGCTTCGATTTTCTTCGGGTCTGGTTTAACCCAATTTTCACTAATCACATGTCCCAAATATTTCACCTCGTGTCGCAGGAATTCACACTTGTCAGGTTGCAATTGCAATTTAGCCTTCCGTAACCTGTCCATAAGTTGGTTGAACTTAATTTCATGCTCACGAAGGGATGTGGAATAAATTACTATGTCGTCCAGGTAGACAAACAATTCTATTCCTTGCAATCCTGACAATATTGAATTCATTAGCCGTTGGAACGTTGCCGGTGCGTTTTTCAATCCAAAGGGCATTCGTTTGAATTGAAAATGACCATACGGTGTCGAAAATGCCGTTTTGTGGGCATCCTTAGATGCCATACGGATCTGATGCAATCCAGACGCTAGGTCGAACGTGGAGAAATACTTTGCGCTTCCCAACTGGTCCAATATTTCGGTAATGTTGGGTAACGGATAAGCATCACCTATCGTTTTGTCGTTCAGCTTTCTGTAATCAATGACTAGTCTCCATCGTTTGTTGCCTTGGGAATCCGGTTTCTTCGGTACGATCCATAACGGAGAGTTATACGGAGACGTTGATGGTTCCACAACGTCCGTTTTCAGTAGTTCTTGAATTTGCCGGTTTATTTCTTCCCGATGTACGGGCGGGTACCGGTATTGTTTAACGTTAATCGGTATCTCGTCTGTGGTAGTGATTTCGTGCTTAGGATATCTGTTCCTTCCAGCGTCTCGCCTGGGAGATGGAATCTGTCTTGATTTTTCCGGATTAATGCTTCAATATTTTTCCTCTCTTCCTCGTTCAAATGT